>OY757946.1:5486104-5801238 GCA_963585895.1 Sepioteuthis lessoniana | reverse complement strand
GGTGTATCAACAGTACTCAGTGTTAAGGATTAATAAGTTAGGTACACACATGATGGGTATCCCTTTATATACTGTTGTGTGGCCCCTTCTGTGAAGGGTGGTTTAATTCATTATTGTTTTTGTTTAAACCTCATATGTATATGATGAATCATACTTAAATAAAAGACTAAAATATGACTGAAACCAAAAAAATAAATGAAACTAAAGGGCCCTTTCGACCGGGGCTTTTTCAATAGCCACAACTTCTTTTAGTTTTAGTCAAATTTTAGTCCAGTATGATTCCACTTTTTAAAGTAATTATTCACATGTTCTATTTTATATATATATATATATATATATATATATATATATATATATATATATATATACTCACCATGTGGGAGCTTTTTGGTCTGATGATCACATTATTGAGAAACTGATCGTCAGCCATCACTGTTGCTTGTGTGTCTATTCTATCTTAACTTAGATCTCCATAGGCTCTATCACTGATATTAAGTGTCCTGGCTATGACATTAAACTGAATCTGATAGTGAGGCTTCAATCTTGGAATTTGGGGAATGTAGAGTTTACTTTCATTACCATTATTCTCAGGTCCACTTTAACCTGGAATGGTAGTACCTTTTAGAGTCCCATCAAATAAAGTTGTTCAATCTTTTACAAGGGGTTATAAATGTTGTGGTGAGTGGGACCACCTCCACAAGAATGGACTGATCCAAGCCCAAGCTAGCAAAGGACATAGTAATTGGATGTTCGCCAATGGTCTGGGAGACCAGGCTTAAATTCCCGGTCGAGTCATACCAAAGACTCAAAAAATGTTACTTGATGCTGCCTTGCTTAATACTCAGCATTATAGGGTAAGAATCAAGGGTAAAGTGGAGCAATCCAGGGAATGGAGTAGCGCCCTCCCTTACACCTCGGTGTGGTAGCTATTGAAAAGGGAGCCTTCAGGTCACCCTCGATTAAGATTGCCAACTTTTACTTTACTTACTACATTTATTTCAAGAATAAATACCTGTTATCTCATGTGTATCTGTAATTATATTATTAAGATATCATCATCATGTCGTGCTGGTAGCACGGATATCCCTGACCCTCTCTCGCCACTTTTCCCTATCGTTCATCGCCTCAAGCAGGTCTTCTGGACAACATCCCTTATTCTCACATAGTTGCTGAATGTATTTCGTGCTGGTCGTCCTGCTTTTGCACGGCCGTGTGTGTGTGTGTGTGTGGGGGGGGTCCATAAGAGTGATAATTATTGGATTACAGTAAATGATCACCTATATAGATCAATATAATATACAGATTTCAAAATAAAGGGTGTATCAACTCTACTCAGATTCCATACTCGTACTTTACCCAAGTCAAAATCAATGTTGTTCATTAAGCTATTGGGATTTTATCCTATTTACCAACCCCTCCGCTCGGGCAGGATATGACACAAGGTCAATTTTTAAGCGGAGTTTAACAGGTTTGAATTCAGTTTTCCTTCTCCTAGATAAGTCGCCTCACCAAGGCTGAAGAACCTAGTCTGCCCTACTATTTACCCATAGCTGGAGGGAGAATATTTGGATTCATACCTTTCCTAAGGGTATTAGTGCTATGTGAAATGTAATCAGGCTCATCCAGGACTTGAACTCGTATCGTTGTGTCCACATCCTGTGATGATAACCATTACACCACGGGCACCTCCTATTGGGATTTATTAGTGTTAAAAGTTTACGTGAGGCCCAATTTGGCTATTCTGGATGTTTTTACTGAGTTCATGAGTAACAATCCCAATGGACTGTGAGATACCAAACTGATATTTTTTGAATGCTACTCACCAGATTTGTTTCTATAGCTTGGAGCACGGCCTTGGAATCCATGCTGTTTGATCAAACTGACTTTGCTGAGTAAAATTACTTAAACCATTTGATTACTTTGATTAACTCTACCATCACCTTTTGGTTAACACATCACTCAATAAGTCCTGGGCCTGACATATAGATGGCACCACTAATAAAAACTGCCCAGTCAGCTGGGGCTGTAGAATACACCCGACTGCTTCTCTGCAGAGGCAATACCCCCCCCCCCCCAATGAGTGTCCTGGATATGACACTAAACAATCTGATGGTGAGGTTCCAGTGATGCTGGAGCTTTGGAGAATGCAGAGCACCCTTTCATTGCCATTGCTCCCAGGTTCACTCTGGCCTGAAATGGCAGCACCTGATAAGGCCCTATCTATGGGTTATAGAGAACTAACTGCATACTTATGCTAAACTGAATTGTTTCAATTAAAACTGTTTGACTAAACTGAATAGCTTAAATAGAAATTTTTGACAATTAAACTTTGCTGGACACTGCTGGAGAAGCAAGGATGAACTCATCAGTGATGTACTCCTATGGACCCCCGCATATGGCCAAGCAAAAGCAGGATGACCCGCTCGAACATACATACAGCAGTTATGTTAGGATACGGGATATAATCCTGAGGACCTGCCAAAGGCGATGAATGATAGGGAGAAGTGGCGAGAGAGGGTCAGGGATGTCCATGCTGGCAGCATGACTTGATGATGATGAAACTGTACTTATATTTAAACAACGTGTTTAAGCTAAATTGAATTGTTTGAAATGGAACTGTTTTTGACATTGAAACTGTACTTACGCTAAATTGAATTGTTTGATATAGAACTGTTTTGACATTTAACTGAGTGTAAACAAAACCTGTACTTATACTGAATTATCTGATTTAGAACTGTTTTGACAATCAAACTGTGTATTCATGCTAAACTGAATTGTTTAAAATAGAGCTATTTGCATAAAAATGTATTTGGCATTAAATAACCTACAAAGGTTGATATGCCATTAAAACCCCACCAACCAACCAACTAATAAAAAATCCACATGATTTTTATACAGTACGAACCTTCAAATATCATGTGTCAAAATTTTATCCCAATTGGATTATTAGTTTACAAGTTACAGTTATTTAAGTGAAGCTACTGTTGCAAATTTTCAAAACAATGGAAAAATCTGAATTTTGTGTGTTGATAAAGCATTGCTTTCTGATAGGAAAAAATACTGTTCAAGCAAAGTAATCACTTGATAAGTGTTATTTGGACTCTGCTCCATCGGAAACAATGGTTATGAGGTGATATGTTGACTTTGAACATGGTCGTACAGACACAAATGATCCTGAATGCTCAGGTCGCCCAAATTCAGCAGTTGTCCAAGAAAACACCAAAAAACTCCACAAACTCGTTTTGGCCAATCATAAATTGAAGTTGCATGAGATAGCAGAGAAGTTGAAGATATCAGAAAGCAGTGTATTCACCATTTTGCATACACATTTGTCAATGAGAAAGCTGTGTTCAAAGTTGATCAAAAACAACTTGTTTACAATTCAGAGCATTCTTTGCAACTGTTTCAATTCAACATAAGGAGTTTTTTGCGTAAGTATGTGACAATGGATGAAACATGGATCCACCACTTCATTCCAGAGTCAAAGCGGCAGTCAGCTGAGTGGACAGCAGCAGGTGAAAACTGTCCAAAGTGACCAAAGATGCAAACAATAACAGGCAAGATTTTGGCTTCCGTATTTTGGGATATGCAAGGTATTTTATTCATCGATTACCTTGAGAAAGGAAGAACCATTAATAGTGAATATTATATGGCATTATCGCATTAAAAAAAAAATTATGGCATTAAAAAAAAAAAAAAAAAAGCCACGAATGAAGAAAAATGTGCCCTTTCACCAAGACAATGCACCATGTCACATATTGATCACAACGATTGCAAAACTACCTGAATTGCACTTCGAATTGCTTCTGCACTCTCTCTATTCTCTAGATCTGGCCCCCAGTGACTACTGGCTGCTTGCAGACCTCAAAAGAATGCTCCAGGGAAAGAGATTTAGCTCCAATGAAGAAGTGATATTGGAAACTGAGGTGTATTTTGTGGCCAAAGACAAATAAAACTGTCAACACACTATGATAGTACTACCAACCGCAGTGGGTATCTACCACAGCTTGAACTGCTTCAGTCATGCGATATGCATGCCACACACCAGTACATACCCAAATATAGCAAAACTTTTGACTCACTCTGGTATATATCTATAGTACCTCACTTGGCTTGGTCATTTGGGGAGTAACCTTGTAGGTCGACCCCACATATAATCTATTTTGTAATGTGAGGTCAAGTTAATATCCATGCAAAATCAGATCCATGGAACTTTTTGTTTGGCTTTGATTATTGGACAGATATACAAAGCACAAAATTAAATATTGTATCTGTTTACCCAACCTCTCCATCTTGGGCAGGATGTGACACAAGGTTAATTTTTAAGCATACTAAAACTAGTTTGAATTCACTTTTCCTTCTCCTAAATTGATTGCCTAATCCAGATTTTCTTTTAGGAAAAGTGGAAGTAAGATTATATGCTATCAAATACAGGAATTCAGATGGGTCTATGAATTTATTTTTGGCTGTAGTTGTTTTAAGGTTAATGGTTGGGATTTTTTATCTACATATTTGATTATATATGAGACCTTCCTCCCATCTTATTTCGTAGACTGTATATCTACTCAACTCCTGCATCATGGACAGGATGCTGCACCCGATCAATTTTTAAGTTGAATACAACTGGTTTGAATTCTGAGTTTTCCTTCTCTGACTGGTTACCATACCTAGGTTAAAGAACCTAGTTTGACCTACTATTTACCCATAACTTAAGGAAGAATAGTTGGATTCCTACCTTTCCCAAGTGTATTTGTGCTATGTGAAATGCAAACAGGATTGAAACGCAGATGGACACATCTACATCTTACAATAATAACCATTACACTATGATTGCCTCCCTTTTTTAAGTGGAATAAACCTAGTTTGAATTTATCGTTTTCTTTCTCCTTGACTGGTTACCTAAAGAGCCTAGTCTGACCTACTATTTACCTATTGTTTGGGGAAGAACTCTTGGATTCATGTTTTTCTCTAGAGTATTAGTGAAAAATGAAATACAAATAGCCTCATCCAGGATTTCATTTCCTACAACAAATGACCATTACACTTAGTACACCTAAATTAAGCATTGTAGTATAAATAAAATCTCTCTTTCCACTTGGATTACCTTGTTATCAATTTTTCTCTACAAATAAAAGTAAATTTCTGTTGTTTTTTGACTCTGTTTATTTTTCTTTATAGAACTCTGTAAACAGTTGATTGAGCACGGTGCTGATATACATGCAGTTGACAATAATGGGGACAGTGTACTACTTGCTGCTGCATATGGTAACAGTTTTGAATTGGTTAAATACTTTGTAGAACTAGGTGAGTATTTCTTCTATATTAATTATCTATACTTCTATTTCTTATATTTACCCAACCCCTCCACTCGAGCAGGATATGACACAAGGTCAATTTTTAAGTGAAGTTTGAATTCAGTTTTCCTTCTCCTAGACTAGTTGCCTCACCAAGGCTGAAGAACCTAGTCTGTCCTACTATTTATCCATAGCTGGAGGAAGAATAATTGGATTCATATCTTTCCCAAGGGTATTAGTGCTATTTGAAATGCAATTAGCCTGGTCCAGGATTTGAACTCGTGTCGCCGAGTTCATTTCCTATGACGATTACCATTACACCACGGGCACCATGTATACTTCTATTTCTGTTCTATAATAATTGTTACATTTGTATATAGGTTCCATGAATTAATTTCTCAGTCATTGTGGCTTAGAATATGCTGACTGTATCTCTTGCTGAATTCTGCAGAATGTGGAGTAGCCCTTCATTGTCATTACTCCCAGGTCCACTCTGACCCATAGTGGTAGTGATTGTTAAGGTTCAACTTTTGAGTCAAATAGATCTGTTTAAAAATTATTCATATTCAGAAGGAATGTATGAATTTATTATAATTAATTGAAAATTTTGTAGTTGGTAAAAATATTTAAATATTGTTTTTTAAAAGCGTCAGCTTGATAAAATATTTTGAAAATGATTAGAATATTTTTAAATCCTAAAAAAGGGGATCCTTTGTTTCAGTCACTTCTCTTCAGAGAAATATATCTGTGACAACAAAGTTTACATCAGAGGAACCATTTGTATAATGAGTAGAGTTTTCGCCAATGGTCCTGGAGACTGGGGTTCAATTCCTGGTAGAGTCATACCACAGACACAAAAAGTGGTCCTTGATGCCACCTTGCTTAACACTCAGCATTATAAGGTATTGATCAAGGGTAATGTGGAGCAATCCAGGGAATGGAGTAGCACTCTCCCCTACACCTCAGTGTAGTAGCTTTTGAAAAGGGAGCCTTCAGGTCACCCATGACTAAGGTTGCCAACTACTACTACTATTGTTCATCGAAAGCAGGGAAAAAAACTGATTTTAAAGCCTAAATAATAAATTACTATTAGCCAGGAGGGTTGGCATGGCTAATAATATTTTCTTCATGTGGTTCAATGGGGTTGTTGAAAAGTATTGGAATATAAAATTGTTTTTGGATACATAACTCAGGTTTATGCCTTGTTATAAGCAAGGATGGTGAACACCATGGATTTATATGTGACTGCGCAAACTGGATTGTTCAATAGGTGACTTTGTTGTCACTAACATGATTCTCTGAAGAGAAGTGACCAAAAGAAAGGGTTTCCTTTTTATAGGATTTCAAAATATTTTATTATGCACATGTTTTTAAAAACTCCTTTTCTAATAAGAATAAGAAAAAAAAGAAAGAAATAATATACTTTAAAAAATTGAATTATGTTAAGATTAAGAATGGAATTGTGAGTGTCAGTAATTTAGTTTTACAGGCTCTGTAAATAGTATTTCTCTTTGACAACTTTCCATTTCCCTGTTTTACTTCAAATCCCAAATAATTTCAAACAGCAGATTTATATTGCGTTCTGTGCAGTCATTGGAAAATCTACCTTTTGAATTTACTTCTGCCATGTTTTCACTCACTCAAAATCAAGTTATCTTTCGAGTTACTCGTGACTGGACAAGAAGTCACAACTGAGTCAAGTTGATGAACTAAAAAAAAACAAAAAAACAAAAAGACATATTTTCATGAAAAACTATTTTCTTTTTTTTTGTTCTTTTTTTTTTTTTTAAATATAGACTACAAATGATTTTTTTAAATAGTAAAAATAATTTAAAACAAACAATAAAGAAAAAATAAACCGTGTATGTTGCATTTTAAAACTCAATCAATAAGAGCAATATTTTCCTTGTAAAGTCAATATTTTTACTTCAATTTTATTTTACGTTTTCCTCACAGATAAAAACTATTTGTAGGTTCTTTTTTCATTTATCAAATAAACGATGTATTGTTATATTTTTATGCATTCTGATTAGTATTGTCTGTAAAAAAAAAAAATCCAAAGAATCATTATACATTACTGTTATCTATTCATCCAATGCATATAAAAAAACTAGCTTATGCACTGGGCCTTTCAAACCTCTATTTTAAATGCCTCTTACCTACATGGACTTTTATTTTGCACTCATTCAGTGCATATAAGACAAGCTTTTACATTGGGCCTCACACCTCTATTTTAACCTCCTCTTAGATAGATATCCATGTGTGTATATTCTGTAAATAAATATTTCTCCGAATGGCACCTTGTGTTTTCTTCTTGCTGTAACAATTCAAACAATTCAGGTGCCCGTGGTGTAATGGTTATCGTCATAGGAAATGGACATGCTGACATGAGTTCAAATCCTGGACGAGACTGATTGCATTTCACATAGCACTAATACCCTTGGGAAAGGTATGAATCCAATTATTCTCCCTCTAGCTATGAGTAAATAGTAGGGCAGACTAGGTTCTTCAGCCTTGGTGAGGCAACTAGTCTAGGAGAAGGAAAACTCTGAATTTAAACCTGTTAAACTTTGCTTAAAAAATGACCTTGTGTCATATCTTGCCCGAGCAGAGGGGTTGGGTAAATATGGTAACAATTCAAACGTTTGCCTTTACAATAAAAAAAAAATAAAAACTAGCCAACAAATTTAATAGTCTGGCAGAAGTTTTAAAATTTAATAACTAATGTTGTATAAATGATAAAATCATTTAGTAAAAACTATGAAAATTCACACTCTTCAAGTTTTATTTTTGATGGAGTTTTTGATTATCTCACTTTAACATGACTGCTATCTTTGTTAAGACATTTTAAAACTGGTACAAAACTTTATAGACATGTATATTACTTTTAAAGTGATGTCATCAATTAAAGCTTTTCTGTTTTTTACATGGTGTGATTTTTTTTTAAATTCTTTCTACAGGTTGTGATATAAATAAGCAAAATAACAAAGGAGAAACTGTACTTTGGCCCACCATTTCATCTTCCAATTTCGAAGTGAGTATTTTTACTTTAATGGAGACTGTGAGTTGAAAGAAAGAAAGAAAGAAAGAAAGAAATATATATATATATATATAATAAATCATTCCTTCCACTTGGATCGTTGTTATCAGTTTTTCTACATATATATATATATATATATGTAAGGTTAGTTATCACGACCTGTTGCATGTCCTCAACAGTTCCCAAATGGTTATTTTCAAATATCAAACACTGATGATGTTGTTCCCTCTCTTGAAAACTGCTGAAAGTCTTCAACTGACACTCTCTTCAGTTGGTTCATCAGGACCTGTTGCATATTTTTAAGAATTCCCAAATGCCCAATGCCTAACTAGGTTTTTATTTTTTTTTTTTAGTAATGGGGTCTCAGATCAAGGGAGTAAGGTAGCTGTGGTACTACAGCGGTATTCTTTTTAATCCAAATTTTGTTAAAAGACTGATTGACTGGAAAGAAATAAAACTTTTTTAAAAGTTAGACTTCTTCATATGAATGAAATTTTTGTTAGCAGACATGAAATTTCGTTTCTTTTCAAACACCGATGAATTTAATTTTTTTACAGAATGTAGTAGAGTGAGTCTTCCAATATTTTCGCACGTGCTAGTTTGTGATGTATATATCAAATAACCGAAGCAGTTCAAACTGTAGAAGGTACCTGCTGTGGTTGGTAGTATTGTGGTAATTGGTGTGCCAACACATGTATAGCTTCACTCTATGTGTAATTTGAAAGCTGCACAGATGAATGTACAGCATAGTCTAATTCAGGAACTTATGGTATAGGGCCATGGAAGCAACCAAAAAAATTTGTTGTGAAAGCACATTTAATCACAGTACAGTAACCAGATGGTTCAATAAATTTTGCTCAGGTTCCAGTAACCTTAACAATCAGGCAAGATCAGGTAGACCTAAAACTATGGATTTTGAGGTCATGTTCCAAGCCTTAGAGACAAATCTGGCTTGGAGCACTCTGATAGTATCAGGTGAGCTTGGCATCTCACAGTCGATAGTGGTTAGTCACCTTCATGAACTAGGGAAAAAGTGTCTGGAGCTGCTGAATTAGACATTATTGCTAAGCTTTTGACTCAGCCTAGTATTGATCAGATTTCAAACAAACCCTGCTCATCTTCATTGTTATACTTAGTTATTTCCCTTCTGCTATATACAAAATAACAAAGATCTTTCTATCTTTTTATAGACCACCAAGTACCTTGTGAAGCAAGGTGCTCAAGTCAACTTAGTGGAAAAAAATGAAAGAACCACCACTCTCCATGTTGCTATAGCAGCTCACAACACCAAAGCTGTTCGACTTCTTATTGAATCTGGTGAGTATATCTCTTGTCAATTGGACCCAAAACTGATACATATAAAAATCATAGATTTTCATGATACAAAGGTCAGCTGAAAACTTCATAGGCTGATCAAGAATAAGTAAAGTTGGCGACCTTAGTCAAAGGTGACCCAAAAGCTCCCTTTTCTATAACTACTACACCGAGGTGTAGGGGAGGGCACTACTTCATTCTCTGGATTGCTCTACTTTACCCTTGATCCTTACCTTATAAGGCTGAGTGTTAAACAAGGCATCGAGTACTATTTTTTTGAGTCTTTGGTATGACTCGATCTGGGATTGAACCCCAGTCTCCCAGACCATTGGCAAATACTCTACTCATTAGACCAATGGCTCAGTTGACCAGGAATACTCTCCCAAAATGTGACCAAATAAGATTTTTCAACAAGATGGTGTAGCTTCACATCCTATCAAAAGAGGAATTTTAGAGATGCTTTGACCAATAAAAAACTCGCTGGAATTGAGACTACTTTGAAGAAAATTGATATTTCATCCATTGTTCATTTCTATCTTGGTAAATACAGCTTCAGTTTCAATATTTTTCAAATGCCATCTTGATGATGTTAAAATATGTTGACTATATCCCATCTAGGGGGTAAGACCTCTTCTGCAAAGGATTGTCCTGGGTGTGACACTGATGGTGAGGCTCAAGTTTTAGAGATCTGATGTGTGCTCTTACTCGAGGGTCTCCTCTGACTTAGAGTAGTAGTACCTTTTTAGGGTCCTATCTTTGGGTCAAATAAATCTGTTCAGAAATCATCTCTGTACAAAATACAAAATTGCTTAATCCTTTCTCAGGCAGATGTTTTTTTTATCCTTGTAGAGTTGGCAAATTATTTTCAGAAAATTTGCAAAATAGAGGTTACGTTCAAACAAGTCAATTAATCATATATAAAAGATAAACAAAATATAATTTAATCATTAATTGTTTTTGCTTTGCTTTGTTGTTTAATGGCATATCAACTTTTTGGGGTTATTTAATGCCAAATCTATCCTTCTAGAAGAACTGTAGTGGTACTATTTAACCGATAACTGTGAGGAAGTGGGTTCATACCTTTCCCAAGGGTATTTGTCCAAAAGTGAATGTAATAGCATTGCTGGAGTTCGAACTTGCTTACAACAATTCTGAAGTTCAGTGCTTTAACCATTACACCATGGGGACACCCCCATTTGCGATTGTGTGTCATAGTACAATAGCATGAAAAAATAAAACACTCACTTTAAATTATGATAAGTAACCTTTACATAATCCTATATCAGTGTAGTCTCCTAGTAATGTTTCTATACATTAACATCAAATTGGTCAATGAACAGCCTATAGAAAAATGTCTTACGTTGAGCTACTGTAAAAACTACAATAATGTACCATTCATGTCAAAAATTGTCACTCTGCCTGCAAAAGGGTTAAAAAAAAAAAAAAAAAAAAACTAAATAAAAAATGTAAATATAAATGTACGATGAATGTGATTTCCCAACCTCTAGGCATAAAATAACCCTAGGTGCCCGTGGTGTGATGGTTATCGTCGTAGGAAATGGACACGCTGACATGAGTTCAAATCCTAGACGAGACTGATTGCGTTTCACATAGCACTAATACCTTTGGGAAAGGTATGAATCCAATTATTCTCCCTCCAGCTATGGGTAAATAGTAGGGCAGACTAGGTTCTTCAGCCTTAGTGAGGCAACTAGTCTAGGAGAAGGAAAACTCTGAAGTCAAACCTGTTAAACTCCGTTTAAAAAAATTGACCTTGTGTCATATCCTGCCTGAGCGGAAGGGTTTGTAAATATGAATTAAAATAACCCTAGATTAATTGACATGCCATTAGCATTAATCAATAAATTTGTTTTAAACTTGCCTTGTATTATCTTTGAAGCCATGTTGAAACATGAAAACTTCAAAATAGTAATCATGATAATGATATTTTTTAATCTTTTTTAAACATTGTAATTTCTGAATTTTTTCTTCTTTTTAATTCAGGTTGTGGATTAAACAGACCTAATGTCATGGGTCAGACACCATTACTGCTGGCCAGCGAGAAAGGTTACGATGAAATTGTAGAATTGCTCATGGCCCAACCTCGTATTGATAAACGCTGTCTAGGTTCAGTTGCACCCCTTCATGCTGCAGTAGAATATGGTCACTTGACAGTAGCTCAAAAACTCATCGAGGGTGGCTGGAACTGTAATCAGGTCAGTTTTAAATGTCTTCTATGTATCTTATTCTTGATGAGAAATGTGTGGAGTTCTACAATACATTATTTTGGTTATATTCCAACATTATTTAGCTTTATGTTACACAAGTTTTCTTTGTGGATAGTATGTAACAATGCACCTTCAAATTTCAATGGCCCAGTTGGTTGGTTCTGTAAAATACATCAACTGTATCTCTGCAGATGGGTAGCTTTAGGGTTTCTCCAGAATTTTATTTTGAAATGAGGGTGGCAATGTCAGCAGCAGCAAAAATTTGTTGCTATCTTGAAATTTTTCCAACTTCAATTGAAAATTATCAATTAATTTAACAATACTTTTTTTTTTTTTTTTTTTTTTTTTTTTTTACAAAACACTCACCAAAATATCCATAAAACCATTATTAACCAACATCTGGGTGTTGGAAAGCAGTATATTTATTTTTGAAACTTTTGCAGCCAATTTTTCTTTTATCATTAAGGGTTTTCGGACTATTGTCTTCATCTTTATTGTTATTTCATTTCGGCCGATATGTCCTCTGGCCTTCTTGAGGTGTTTGTCAAACTTGGGAACCTTTATGAAACTTCAAACTACGTCCTTTATTGAATCCATGGGGGGGTTGTCTGTTCTGATTCTGTTAGCCATAATCGGGTACAACACCTATAACTGTTATGCCATGTGTCCAACAGGACACATGGCGTAACTGTTATAGGTGTTGTTTCCCTAAGCTTCTAAGGAGACAATCATCTGTAGGTTGCAGGTTCAATCCTGACTGCAGGCGAGTAACAATACAGGAATACTTAACACTTGTACCTGGTTATGGTTAACGGAATCAGAACAGGCAACCCCTGTGGATTCAATAAAGGACGTAGTTCGAAGTTCCGTGAAGGTTCCCGAGTTCAACAAACACCTGAAGAAGGCTGGAGGACATATCAGCCGAAACGTTGTGGAAATAACAATAAAGACGAAGACAATAGTCCAAAAACCCTTAATGATAAAAATCACCGAGCTTCATCTCAGAAATTTAGACAACTAATTTTGCAGTCAACTTTAAGAGGCAATAGTTACATTTTTCAACTATCTAACTCCATATTGAAGACCTATTCAAGTTCTCTTTTTGTCAGAAAATTTAATGAAAATATTTTAAGGGGTTTCACTAGAATTTTATTTTCGAATAAATGTATCGGTATGAGCTGCATCAAAAAGCCGTTTCTCAGCTAAACTTCCTAAAATGAACAGCATTGAAGGTTTTATTTTGTCATTAATTATAGAAGTTATTTTCTAAATTATTACATCAAATTAAAAATCTATTTCTGTGCTATTTAAGTTTGACTCTAATATAATGTTCAGTTGTGAACTGATAGGAATTATACGACAGGATGTATGGCTCATTACTTGAATTCTAACATTTTTGGCTATGAATATGCATTGCTATAATATGTGAGGAATAGAGGACTCCCTGTGGTTTAGTGGCTAATATGTTTGACTGCAACATCATAGTGAGTGAGTTCAAATTCCAGTCCCACTATTACATTCCCTTTTGGACTAATACTCTTGGGAAAGGTATCAATTCTTTTATCTTCCCTGCTATGGCTTAAATAGTATTACTACTGTTCTTTTTAAAAAGATGGTTTTGGTATTAAATAACACATGAAGGTTGACATGCCATTAAACAAAGTGATTTTATGGCATATTAACTCTTGTAGATTGTTTAAGGCCAACTCTTGTTTATATATACATATTTTTTTATTCATATCATACATCTTCATTGATGCATTGGGATGGGTCATCAGTGATGTTTCCTTTGGGTTCATGGGGGGGGGGGTTCGGGTCTTGCAACATCAGACCCCTTCACCCAAATGACCAAGTTGGCATTGATCTTACTCCAACTCCCATCCTGGCAGCTAACCTGTGCATCCACACAAAGAAAAAAAAATGACCGCAGAAATGGCTCTATATATAATTTTGCAACAGCCAATCAGAGCTAAGCTCTTCTGATGACTTCTAAATCTTTCCTTTAAAAATCAGGAGGCCACTTTACTCTTGCTTTTTAGCCATAATGACGTTGTTATCCAGCTATTTGTTCACTCGTGTATATATTTCTTCCTTTTTCCTTCTTAAATATATATGATTTATAAACACGTTTTGTTGACAACATTTTTAAATGAAGCAGAGCTTATTTTTTTGCACACAGTTAAATGGTTTCAAGCATTGCTATCTAAAACTAATAATTCTATTTACTATTTATAATTTGTTTTTATACAGTTAAATGGTTTCAAGCATTGCTATATAACAGTCACAATTTAAAAATCAGTCATTTGTTTACACACATTTAAATAGATATACATTATATGTAACAGATTTGTTTGTCTATAATTTCATTTTTAAATGGATATGAACTAATTTTTTTTTCACAGTAGCATTGCTATTGTTTCTACATGGTTAAATGATTTCAATTATTGCTATCTAACACTTATAATTCTATTCAATATTAATCATTGGTTTGCAGACAGAGAAGTGGTTACAAGTATTGCTACTTAACACTAATTATTCTATTCAACATTACTCATTCGTTTGCACACAGTTAAATGATTCTAAGTATTGCTATGTATCACTAACAATTCAATTAAAAATCATTCATTTGCTTACACACAATTAAATGATCAAACATTTCTATTTAGTTTAAGTACTCAGTTTAAATGTCAAGCAGTTCTATTTGACCCATAGATAGGATCCTATCAGGTGCTACCACTCCAGGTCAGAGAGGACTTGGCAGCAATAGCAATGAAGGTGTACTCTGCCTTCCCCAAAGCTCCAGCATTACTAAAGCCTCACTATCAGATGGTTTAATTCATGTCTTATCCAGAACACTTGTTGGGGTAGGGGAATTTACCCTCTGCAGAGATGCAGTTGATATTTTCTTCAGCTCTAGTTGATTGGGCTTTTGAAGTGGTTTTTAGAAAATTACAACTTTCACATATCAGCCCATAAATATAGTCTCCCATCATGTTTTCATTATAGGTTCCTTGGTAACCCAAAAGCTGAGTTTGAAGATAAAAACGGGTCTTTTCCATTTATTTTAAACATATTATTGGGAAATAACACATTCTGGCTATTATTGTTTGTTATGCCTCCTTGGACATCTCCCCTTTTTTATTATTTTTTCAAATCAACTGTTAAAAACCAAAACAAAAAAAAATCTTTACTCAGAACATATACAATATTAATTCACAGATCAAATTCTGTTCAGTTATTCATCTGATAGTTCCCAAAACTGCCCTCTTAATTTTTTTTTCTTACCATATCATCTAATTCAATCTGAAAATTTTTCACACTATTGCTATTTTTAATCTGATTAGGCAATTTCTTCCAAAAATATATTACTCTCTGAGCAAAAAAATCCAATTTGTTAGTAGACAGTTTTTAAAATCTGCCTTGACAGTAAATTCTAGTTCAAGGAGAAATATTAATGTCTACCATAATTAAAAATTCTATTAATTATTTTGAAAATCTCCTTTCATTCATCTTACTAGTAAGATAGTTAATCCTTATTCCTCCAATTTCACCCTAAAACTAATTTTTCACTCTTTTTTATTAGTTTTGTTATTCTTCTTTGTATGTCCTCCACTCTCAGTATTACACTCCAATTTTCATATTTTGATCCTAGAGCCCTGGCCTGAATACAATATTCTATATGAGATCTTATTAGGGTTTTATACATTTTTGAAACATTTGCCTTTCTTGAAATGATATGAACAAGAAAAAGTAAATATGAGGAACAAAAAAAAGTAACAAATTTTATTACTTGGTATAATTTACTTATTCTTAGCCGACAAGGAAAAATTATTCATTTTTCAGCTGTGGTTTGAGATCATTTTTTATAATAATTCCAAACCCTTAAGAGGTGTTGAATAGCAAAAAAGTTACTGTCACCAGTCCCATAATCTGACTTGGTTGTAGAAGTGTGACACTATATGCTCTTCTGCTTCTTGACACACATAGGTGCAATAGTGCATATGCATGTAGATGCATGACTATATGAATATTTATGCATATAGGTGTATCATATGTATGCATATCATCATTATGTCACACCATCAGCACGGATATCCCTGACCCTCTCTCACCACCCTTCCCTATCATTCATTGCTTCCGGCTGGTCCGCAGGGCTACATCCAGTATTGCCACAGAGCTGCTGTATGTCAGTTCTAGCTGGTCATCCTGCTTTTGCTCGTCCATGTGAAGGGGTCTACAGGAATGCATCACTTATGAGTTCATCCTTACTTTTCCAGCAGTGTCCTACATGTCTGGTCTGTCTAACTTGAATAGTTTTCGTGATGAGTGGTAGGTGGCCATACAGCTGCTGCTTTGTGGGGTTCTACCACCATGACTTGTTCAATATTGCTCACAGCATTCTTGTTCTGTCAAGCTTTTTCCCCATTCATTTAGTTAGCGTCCATATAGTGCATCCATATAGCTGTATCGATATGACCGCTGCTTGGAAGAAGCTGCATTTTATTTTAACAGTCAGGTCTGACTTCCATATGTCTGATAGCCTATCGTGTATGTGTGCATATAGGCATATCATATACGTATGCATATAGGCATACATACCCACTTCCACCAACTATCAGACAAATACCCTTGGGAAAGGTATGAATCCAATTATTCTCCCTCCAACTATGGGTAAATAGTAGGGCAGACTAGGTTCTTCAGCCTTGGTGAGGCAACTAGTCTAGGAGAAGGAAAACTCTGAATTCAAACCTGTTAAACTCCGCTTAAAAATTGACCTTGTGTCATATCCTGCCCGAGCGGAGGGGTTGGTAAATAGTATCAGACAAACTTCCCTGCCTCCTGGATGAAAGCAAATGGAAACACATCAGACGCCCAGAAATGATCCTAAACCAACTTTCAATTTTCCACCACCGAAATGGAAACCCTCAGCCAAGGGCAAAAAATTGCAACAGGTATATATAAAAACATCACCACCAATACCATACTAAACAACTGCAGGAAGTTGCGATATCGACTTTTCCAAAGGTTTCATCCAAGGAATCATTCTCCCTGCTGTCTCTCAGCCAAATGATTCATCACTCCCCAACCTAACCCAAAACCCGATCATCATCCTTTTCCTCTGCAAATACCATACTAAACAACTGCAGGAAGTTGCGATATTGACTTTTCCAAAGGTTTCATCCAAGGAATCATTCTCCCTGCTGTCTCTCAGCCAAATGATTCATCACTCCCCAACCTAACCCAAAACCCGATCATCATCCTTTTCCTCTGCAAATAAAAGTGGTGATATAGTAATCATGCACAGAGGTACATTGACAAAATCAATTCACCTCTCGAAGACACAAACACCTATGAGATATCTAATCTAACCACCATCAACAAAGACATTATTTCCTTCAAAAAATTCACAAAGAACCAAAAAACCTGGACATCCCTTATTGAAAACCACCCTACAATCTCAACATTATATGGCCTACCCAAAATCCACAAGCAACCACCCCCCTCTACAACTCATTATCTCCAGCATCGGTAGCACCACCCACAAAATAGCTTGCGCCATAGCTAAAATATTACCCCCACACACACACTACTTGGCACAATCAGCCCCTCACACATTATAAACTCCAGGGACTTACTTAATAAAATCAAGGACATAAATATGCAAAATAAAACTATGAACAGTTTAGACATAACTTCTCTCTACATAAATATACCCATCAAAAAATGCCTCAACCTTCTTGCTACTCACTTAAGAGAAATTAAATTCAACCCACCACTACCCATAAACACGTCAATCAACATCTGCAAACACATCACAAACGTGACTTACTTCAAATTTAATAACAAATTCTATAAACAAGAATTTGGCCTCCCCATGGGAAATCCACTTAGCAGAGTATTAGTCTATTTCTAGATTTTTTTAAAATCTGGCCCTTTTAAATACAGACTAACTAGCAACACCACATATTTCAGATATATTGATGATATACTTATTTTCCTATTCACAAAACATAAAAATTGAAGAGATTGCAGAAAAACTAAACATTATTGAACCCTCCATCAATTTCAATTATGAAAAAGAATCTAATAACACCCTACCCTTCCTGGACATCCTAATTATCAAATCTCATAACAATTTAATTTTGAAAGTCTACTGCAAACCCACAAACAAAAACGATTACATACATTTCTACTCCTATCACAACAACAAAATCAAAAAAGGCTTCATAATTGGCTTTTACCTAAGAGCACTTAAAATATGTAGCCCACGATACCAACACTCTCTCAAAAGCCTAAAATACCCAAAAGTTTTCATATTAAACACTAGAAAAAAAGCTCAAATAAACATAAGAAAAATAACCTCACTATTCCCATTACCCACAGACCTATTTTTCTACCCACAAACACACTTAACATAGCACTCTACGACAAACTAACCAAATTTGGAATTCCAATCATACAAACCACATCGCAAACCATTAAAGACCTCACAAAATAAACCAACAATGAAACCACTTCTCATGCAGGCATATACTCTATACCATTCAAAGATTGTAACAAGTATTACATTGGCGAAACCCAACGCAATCTAGAAAAAAGATTCTTTGAACACAAACGATCAATCAAAATAGATGACAATTGAAATGCCCTTTTTATGACATTGTGACATGGTGGGGGGGGATAACTATTCTTGACAGACTTCTTATATTGTATTAACAGTGATAGACTCAAAAATATTGTTTGGATTATTTCAGATAAATTTTATATATCTTTAATAGCTGAATTCAAAAAGGAAAACTATTTTTCTCTATCACATCCCATTTTTCCCAGAATACCATGATTATTTCTATATAACACACATCTCTATGAAATTCTGAAAAAAAAAGATAAGTATCTTGCCTATAATATGCACCGACTTTTTAGAATTTGTTGTGACTAAATTTTACATTTGTTCATCGTTTTATCATGTTTGTATCGATTAAAACTAGAAATTTATACTGTTTGGTTTGATTTTTTTTGTTTTTTTTTTGTTTAATGGCATATCAATCTTAACAGGTTATTTTATGCCAAATTAATTAGAAGATTAACAGAGATACTATTTAATCCATAGCTAGCGAGATAAGGGGATTCATAACTTTTCCAAAGGTATTAGTTTGAAACTGAATGGAACATTGTGACTGGAGTTTGAACTCAATTACTTTCAGACCATAGTCTAACACTTTAGCCATTATGTCATGGGGACACTCCCTCTTATACAGTTTACTAATGTTTTGAAATAAAACAATTATAGTGTATTTAAAGCAAACACATGAACCTATTTACACAAAAATTCAACCTTATGGCTAAAATAAACTCCATTAGAAGAAACAAAAACAAAACAAACATTCCAGTGGTTATTTTTGTGTTGTAGCATAAAACAAGAGTGTTAGTTACACTCTAGTTAGTTTCGAATGTAGATATAACTTATGTTTGGTTATGCTGTTCTAAATATTGTGATGCTTATAGCCAAATAAAAAGCTTCTAACTGTTGTGTATAAAACACACTTCTAACTCTTATAGGCTTAATAAAGTTCATTGCTATTCCGAGCTGTAGACAATTCTTAAGGTGGATTATGGGACATTCATAGCCAACAATTGGGGATGGAGTGAATAAACCAGTAAATAACATGTGAGACAAAAACTTGAAGGAAGTTTAAACACATTGATAACATGCGTTGTTTTGAGACAAATCTAAATCATCCTTTTAACAACTTATTCTTTTTTTGTCTATGCTTATGTAAATATTAAAAACATTAATATTGAGCAAAGCAAAAAAATTGATATAAGATAAATAGCTTTTTGATATTATTTAAAATTGAATTATGTTAGACTTATTTAAAACAGTGGGAGTATAATCGAAGAATAAAACAGATTGGATGCTAGCTCTTCCCATCACTCCCAACTTCTGTTATTAAATTTTCCTTATTTAACAAAATTAGACACATTAAAAATAAGATTACAGTAATTTCTTTTTGTTAATGGATTTCTTTCAAGATTTATTGATAGGATTTTTGACCATATTTATTGAAATAAAACCAAACAATTAGAAATCAATAATACCAAGTAAATCTTTAAAATCAATATGCAAATTAGCCTTCCTATTCACCCTGTAAACCACGATTTGGTTGTATGTATAAATACAATTGAATGCTATTAGTATACAAATGAAATCAGCAATACTATAAAACAATTTTCTGAATAATTGAGATTTAAATAAGAATAAAATCATGGAGAATGTGCCATAAATAACAAAGGGAATTGTGATATCAGTGGCGGGGATAAAATAGTGGGAATGGACTATTGGTAATGAATTTTATATAGCTGTGAATTATTTCCATAAGTTTTAATATTGTTAAATCTCTAGCCCCTAGAGATAAAATGTTGGTTGGTTAACTATTTTATGGCATATTAACCTTTGTAGATTATTTAATGCCAAATCCTCTTTATACATATATATTAGATATGATTTGTAAACAGAAATCAGTTGTTTGCAAACAGGTAAATGGTTCAGACTTGTTATGTAATACTAATAATTCAATTTAACATCAGTAATTTGTTTGCATACAAATAGTTTCAAGTTTAGAAAATGATTACATATTTCTATTTGACCATTAGATGGGACCCTGCCAGGTACTACCACTCTGAGTCAGAGTGGACCTGGGAGTAATAGCAATGAAGTTGTTTGCGATATATATTTCATAATTTTTGATATTGTTAAACAAAGGTGGATATAAAATGTTGAGTATAACTGTTAGTAATGAATTTTATATGGCTATAAATTGTTGGAAATGACTATTTCATTATTCACTGCTATAAGTGTTCTGCTATCTATTTGGTATTATAACAACATGAGTTACTTTGGTTTTTGGATCTGTGAGAAGTGATAAATTTTTAATTTATCAATATTTTGATTTTTGATTTTCAGGTAAACACTATCGGGATCACTCCAATTCAAATGGCATGTTCGCTCGATGCTGTAAACATGGTCAAATTGTTGCTACTCTATGGATGTGACCTCACTGCCCATACAAAACATAATCAACTATATTTTCCTCATATAATTGAAGATGAGCAGATCACTTTCTCTCATGAGCCTGTCTTTCTTGCTACGACCAACAAGAATGTTGAACTCGTGAAATTGCTTCTCAAGTGCTCCCTTCGTATCCACTATCAACTTTTACGTAACATTGAACATCTTCTCAAACACTGCAGTGACATGCAGGCACTTGTGCGAGGCAATGCTAGAGTACAAATCATAGACATTCTGCAAAACGCTCGTAAAAATCCTCGGTCATTGATGGAAATATGCCGTGTTGTCATCCGAGATTGCCTTGAAGTCAACCCCCGGGCCAAGCTGAACTCCATTTCATATCTGGCTCCAAGTCAGAAAGACTATATATGTATGATAGACGAACTAAAAATAGAAAGTCCTCATATCCTTCATGTAAATTGGTCATAGATTATAGACGAAATCATTTTTAAAAAAAACAAAAATTCCACTTACTTCCTTGCCATTTTTACCTTTTCTGAAATTAAAGTAATTTGTTCATCAGACTTTTCTTTGTCTTTATATATCATTTCAGTGTTTCTCAATCTTTTCTTTCTTATGCACTTCCATTTTCAGGAAAAATGTCAAGCCCACATAAGCACAAAAAAAAGAATTCCATGTAAGAGGAAATACATTTACAAAAGCAAAATGTAGTAGAAAATATAAATCCTGACAATTGACTATGCTGCTGCTGGCGTCTGCTTGTCCAATTGACTTTCCATGTCTTGGTTCAGTTTCAGACAAAGTAAGTCTCTTCTTTCAATCTCCAATAAATTATGTTGGTTTGTGAATACATTATTTGGTGTATTTGTTTTAGGCCCATTTCAAAAACTTCTCAAGCCTACTTTTGGGCCTAAGGGTCCATGTTAAGAATTCTTTGTTTGTTTGGTTTTTCATGGCATATCAACCTTTGTAGGATATTAAATGCCAAATCCATTTTTATAAAAATAAACAGTTCTATTTCAAACAATTCATTTTAGCATAAGTATGCAGTTTAGATGTCAAAACAGTTCTATTTCAAGTAATTCAGTTTAGCATAAGTATGCTGTTAGTTCTATTTGATCCACAGATAGGCACCCTATCAGGTGCTACCACTCCAGGCCAAAGTGGACCTGGGAGTGATGGCAATGTAGGGGTACTCTGCATTCCCCAAAGCTCCAGCATTATTGAAGCTTCACCATCAGATTGATAAGTGTCATATCCAGGGCACTTGTTGGGGGATTGAGGATTGCAGAGGTGCTGTCAGTGTATTCTACATGCCTAGCCAACTGGGCCATGTTAAGAATTTTAAAAAAATATTGATATCAATGGAACATTGATATCAATATGATATGATTTTAATCTAACTTTTAAAAATGAATAAAACTTTGGCATTTAAAGATATGCCATTAAACCAAACCAAACTGTTCTCTGTCTCTCTCTCTCTCTCTCTTTCTTTCTCTCCTCTTCCTTTTCTCTTTCTCTCTCTCCTCTCCACTCTTCTTTTGTGTCTCTTTCTCCTCTTTTCCTCTCACTCTTCCCCTCTCTCTTTCTTTCTCTATCCTTTCCCTCTTTTCTTTCTCTCTCTCTCTCTCTTCCCTTTTCTTTCTCTCTCTCTCTCTCTCTCTCTCTCTCCTCTCCTTTCTTTTCTTTCTTTCTTTCTCTCTCTCCTCTCCTTTTCTTTCTTTCTTTCTCTCTCTCTCTCTCCTTTCTTTTCTTTCTCTCCTCTCCTCTCCCTTCTTTTCTTTCTCTCTCTCTCTCGTCTCCCTTCTTTTCTTTCTCTCTCTCCTCTCCCTTCTTTTCTTTCTCTCTCTCCTCTCCCTTCTTTTCTTTCTCTCTCTCCTCTCCCTTCTTTTCTTTCTTTCTCTCTCTCTCTCTCTCTCTCCTCTTCTTTTCTTTTTCTCTCTCCGCTCCCTTCTTTTCTTTCTCTCTCTCTCTCTCCCTTCTCCCTTCTTTCTCTCTCTCTCTCTCTTCTCCCTTCTTTTCTTTCTCTCTCTCTCTCTCTCTCTCTCTCTTCTCTCTTCTTTTCTTTCTCTCTCTCTTCTCCCTTCTTTTCTTTCTTTCTCTCTCTCTCTTCTCCCTTCTTTTCTTTCTTTCTCTCTCTCTCTTCTCCCTTCTCTTCTTTCTCTCTCTCTCTTCTCCCTTCTCTTCTCTCTCTCTCTCTCTTCTCTTCTTTCTCTCTCTCTCTCTTCTCTCCCTTCTTTTCTTTCTCTCTCTCTCTCTTCTCCTTTCTTTTCTTTTTCTCTCTCTCTCTTCTCCTTTCTTTTCTTTCTCTCTCTTCTCCTTTCTTTTCTTTCTCTCTCCTCTCCCTTCTTTTCTCTCTCTCTCTCTCTTCTCCCTTCTTTTCTCTCTCTCTCTCTCTTCTCCCTTCTTTTCTCTCTCTCTCTCTCTTCTCCCTTCGTTTCTTTCTCTCTCTCCCTCTCTTCTCCCTTCCCTTCTTTTCTTTCTCTTTCCCCTTCCCTTCTTTTTTCTTTCTTTCTTTCTTTCTTTCTCTCTCTCCTCTCCTCTTTATTTCTTGTATTCTCTCCTGTTTTCTTTCTCTCTCTCTCTCTCTTCTTCTCTACTACTGTCAAACATTTACAAATGAATCAAATTTCAGTTGTAAATAACCCATAAGGATTTGATATGCTATCAAGCAAGCCCATCCAAATCTTTGTCTTCTCTCTCTCTCTCTCTCTCTCTCTCTCTCTTTCTCTCTCCAATCAGGTGACAAATACAGTTTGAGAGTTAGAAATAAGTTTGTGAGAAACACTTGACCCGAGTGATTGAAATGCCTCACCTCTACTATTATCAATAATTTCTTGTTTAGTCAAACAGGCAATAAAAGTAAAAATAGTATGTGCAAAATGTGAGATCACGTTATTCATCATCCTAGTAAGGGAAGAACTTAAAATCGCAGGAGATAATGACAGAAAGCAACAAACAAGAACAAAGATAGCAACGTGAGACTAACAAAGTGAAAAGATGGGCACTGGCTGATAATCTGAGTAAGGGCCATCCATTGGACTAATGAGTAGAGTGTTCGCCAATGGTTCAGGAAACCAGGGTTCAATCCCAGGTTCAGTCCTACCAAAGACTCAAAAAATGGTACTTGATACCACCTTTCTTAGCACTCAGCACCATAAGGTAAAGATCAAGGGTAAAGTGGAGCAATCCCGGAAATAGAGTAGTGCCCTCCCCTACACCTTAGTGTACTAGCTATTGAAAACGGAGCCTTTGGGTCAGCCTCGACTAATGTCACCAACTTTACTTTACAGTTATACATACGAAAGACCTAAATAAACATGTTTGGTTTTATGGCATACACACCATTCTAGGCTATTTAATTCTAAATCTTCTTTATACATATATCTTAAATATATATGATTTGGTTTGGTTGGCTTTTATGGCATATCAACCATTCTAGGCTATTTAATGCTAAATCTTTATACATATATCTTAAATATATATAATTTTGTTGTGAGAGAAATGACCGACCTCAGAGTTCAAAGCCTGTTTTGCATGCTGGGTGTTGACAGTTAGAAACATGGCCATTCTTGGAGGTGCATTTTATAAAACACCTGTCTTGTCTCTGGCGGGACAAGATTAGTAACATATACAACTTTCGGCTTGCCAGAACTGGCATAAAAGGAGGAATGTCAGTAGTAGCAGATGGTTTGTTGCCATTTTGCGCAATTGTACCAATCGAGTAGATGGGACATACTTTGGCCAGCCATGGTGCAACAGAGCAAATCTGGTTGGATGTGTCATGTCTCTGGATAGGATAATTGGTTGAGGCTGCCTGATGTGAATGCTGGGGAGGCCTAGCAATTGTGTCATGCGACCAAGACTGACATAATCCTCGAGCCTCAAGGGGCTGTCCCCACTGGCTCTAACCCTCCTCAGAGAGACTAGATTTATTGCCTGGCACTGCTTTTTAGGGAAATGCCAATGGAGCCTGAGGCAGTTTTGGAAAGGCCCGGCATGTCTAGACTACGATCCTGAGCTTGAATCCACATTAAAAAGGCCTTGTGCCACTATGCCTATTTGATGGGGTGCATGACAAATACCTGTTGCAGTTTTGTGCAGTTGTACCAATCCAGTAGATAGGGCAAACTTTAGCCAGCCATGGAACTGGTCGGGTGTGTCATGTCTCTGGATATGGTGGTTGGTTGAGGATGATTGACGCGGATGCCGGAGAGACCTAGCCTTTGTATCACACAGCCGAGACTGACATAATCCTTGAGCTTAGAGGGACCATCTTCCAAGGCTCTAACCCTCCTTGGAGGGACTTGGATTGGTGCCACCTTTTAAGGAAATATAGTGGTCGGTTGAGGCTGATTGACGTGGATGCTGGAGAGACCTATCGTTCATGTCACATGGCCGAGACTGACATAATCCTCAAGCCTCAAGAGGCCGTCTTCCAAGGCTCTATCCCTCCTTGGAGGGACTTGGTTTGGGGCCACTTTTTAAGGAAATGCCAACAGGGCCCAAAGCACTTTTGAGAATGCTGGGCTACGACTCTGCGCCCGAATCCACCTTAAAAAAGGGCTTGTGCCCAGTTGTGGGGATGCATGACAAATACTGTTGTGGTTTTGTGGACTTCTAGTTTGACAGTTGAACAAGTGAATTGATGCGGCAAGTGAAGAGGAAGATGAAAAGGACCAAGCCAGTTTCTGCAGATGCCTTTTTTAACTGTTGGGAAAGCAAACATTGGGACCCACTTCCTTCAATCCAACAGGTTTGTAAAAACATTTTGTTGATAAAATTTTTGAACAAGCCTAAGCACATTCTTTTGCACACAGTTAAATAGTTTCAAGTATTTTTATGTATCACTAACAATTGAATTAAATATCAGTCATTTGTTTACTCACAGTTAAATGAACAAACAGTTTTATTTCGAACAATTCCTTTTAGCATTACTCAACAATGTTAAATGGTTTCAAGTATTGCTATGTATCACTAACAATTCAATTAAACATCAGTCATTTGTTTACACACAGTTTAATGATCAAATTGTTCTAACTATTCAATTTAACATAAGTCATTAGTTTGTACTCAGTTTAAATGTCAAACAGTTCTATTTGACCCAGAGATAGGACCCTATACGGTACCACCACTCCAGACCAGAGAGAGCCTGGGAACGATGGCAATGAAGAGGTACTCTGCATTCCCCAAAGCTCCAGCATTAAAAAAATATCAATACTCAGTTAATTTTCTTTTTGTGGGGGTGAATGGAAATTAAGCTACATCAAGTAAAACATTTGAGCCATGAAACAATGCTATTCTACATACACTTGGGTGGCCTAAATTCTTGCCAGAAATCCCCATTTTTACATCGCTATTGCCTAGCAACTTTACAGCTAAGTTCAAAAGAGATTTAAAACATTTTGAATTTTCAGCAAGGAACCCAGGGTAGCGGGTACAGGATTGTGTGGGTTTATAAAATGAGCCAACCAGGGCATCTTAATATACAAATGTTTAAGCCAACTTTTTTTTTATTTTAACCATTTTTTTCTCTTCCTGTCTCCACAGCTAAAAAATCACCACTTTTCTCAGTACAGAGAATTATCAACCAAACATATTTTACTTATAAATAATTTTCTCCTTTGAGTTGTTGAAAAGTCTCCCCAAAAGTGAAGGACCCAGAGTCAAGAAAAAAATATTATTTTACATATTCATCCACAGTTTAACACACATTTCATTTTTTCATGTTTCTTTGAACATTGAAAAAAAAATCCAACCTCACTTCTTGGTTGGTGGGAGAACTTTTCAGCTCCCATTCATATTTCAATTGATTACTCCCAAAGTTGCCCTGTCAAATAATTCTCAAAGACAAACTATCTAAATTTATCCAATTAATGGTTCTATCCGAGGGGCAGTTGAAAAGTCACTCCCACATTCAGTCATTTATTTATTCATTCATTTTTTTAATTTTTTTTTTAATTTTTTATTTATTCAATCTTTATTTATTCATTTATTTTATTTTTAATTTTTTTCATTCATCTTAATTTTTTCATTTTAATTTTAATCTATTTCTATTTTTTCATTTTATTTATTTATTCATTTTATTCTTTATTTTTTAAATTTTTATTTTGTTTTTATTATTTCTATTTTTATTCCTTTTATTTATTTATCTTTTCCATAAGGCTGCTCGCATCCACGTTGTATTTTTTTCAAGATTTTGAAATGTTTGATTTGGTTTGGTTTTATGGCATATCAACCTTTGTAGGTTATTTAATGCCAAACCCATCTCTTTGCAAATAATCAGTTCTATTTCAAACAATTCAGTTTAGCATGAGTACAGTTTGTCAAAAACATTTCTATTTCAAACTATTCAGTTTATTCAAGCAGTTAATATAACAATTCAGTTTAGTTTAAATACAGTTTCAATGTCAAAAAACAGTTCTATTTCAAACAATTCAGTTTAGCATAAGCTCGCAGTTTAAATGTAAGTATGGTTTAATTGTCCAAAAACCTTTCTATTTCAAGCTATCCAGTTTACCATAAGTATGCCATTCGTTCTATTTAACACATAGATAGGACCCTATCAGGTGCTACCACGCCGGGCCAGAGTGGACCTGGGAGCAATGGCAATGAAGGGGTGCCCCGTATTCCCCAAGGGCCCAGTATTACTGGGACCTCACTATCAGACTGTTTAGTGTCATATCTAGGACACTCGTGTGTGTGTGTGGGGGTCTTACCCCTCTGCAGAAGTGCAGTCAGTGTATTCTACAGCCCCAGCCAACAGGGCAAATTTTGAATGTTGTTTTCAAAATACCAACATGATATGCGTTAAAAATGACCTGATATTACTTCTCAAGAAGGTGATACTTTTGAGACTGATAAAGCTAAGTCAATCAGTAATTTCAATTACGTCTTCAAGTATTCAAGTTGAGTAATTTATCAAGATTACAATCCTGCTTATGACGTCAGCATGACACATTTCTTTTAAAAGTTGCGTCTTTGAACAAAGTTGAATAATTACTCTTTGCACCTGAATTTACTGATTTGTCTCATCAATAAAAATACCAAAAATTGTCACTCCCTCCAAAGATTTACCTTTCTTTTCTTTTTTTTTTCTTTACATTTAAAAAAAAGTTTTATTTATTCTATTTATTACCAGTAGTTCTCAAGAATTCTCTCTTTGCAATCCATGTTATGACGTAATGTTTTGGTGGGATTCCCCTTCCCTAGCTATAGGTTAAATAGTACCACTACTGTTCTTCTACAAGGATGGCTTTGGCATTAAATAACCCACAAAGGTTGATATGCGATTAAATCATGAAACCCTAGCTATAGGTTAAATAGTACCACTACTGTTCTTCTACAAGGATGGCTTTGGCATTAAATAACCCTCAAAGGCTAATATGTCATTAAAAACAAAAAAGCCAAACCTTGATGTTTCGAAACTATTTCTTACACAATAACATTCACTAAAAAAAATGGGTAACAACTATATATATATATATATATATATATATACACCAATCCTTCCACACGATCAGGGCGCGATATAAGGTCAATTTTTAAGCGAAGCTTAGCTGGTTTCAATTCAGAGTTGCCAAACTGTTATGGTGACCTACTTACACGATAATGAACTCTTCCTCCTTCATAAATACTAACCTTATTTTACTCTCACTGAGACTTCCTTCCAGCAAGGGCTGGAACACGCTTTGGTCTGCCTTGTTGGTCGGTACACAGATCTGGCCACGTGTGTCCTGGCTCCACTGTCAGTTGGTCGAGGCAGTCTGATATGGATTCCGGTAAACTGGCATTCATGTCAGGTGTGCCAAGACTGGCATCCTCGAGCCTCGGTGGGGGGGGGGGGTACTCCGAGGCTCTAACCCTCCTTAGACAGGCTAGGTTTATCGTCTGGCGTCTGAAACACCCCTTTTTTGGGGAGAATGCCGACGGTGTTCAAGGCATTTTTGGAACCGCCGGGTATGTCTTATAGTCTAGCGCCCAGACCCACCTAAAAAAAGGCACAGTACCACACTCGTCTGGTCTGTGGGACGAACGACAAATACCAACTTTCTCCCACCTGTCAAACCTGACAGGATGGACACTTTTATTTGCAATACTAACACTCTTATTTTATATATATGTTTTATTTATTTAATACACTCGCTCAACCTAGGGGGTGTCCTCGTAATGGTTAAAGCGATGGTCTGCGGAATCGTAGTACGCGAGTTCGTACTCCAGTCGCGCTATTACGTTCACTTTCGTGCAAATACCCTTGGGAAAGGTATGAACCCCCTTATCCTCCCAGCTATGGGTTAAATAGTACCATTACTGTTCTTCTGGGAGAATGGCTTTGGCATTAAATAACCTAAAAAGAGTTGATATGCCATTTAACAAAGAAACCAAACCTAATCGCTCAACCTACTTTCTCTTCTTCCGTGTCCTCTTTCTGGCCCCTAACTGGCCACAACACATACCGAGGTTAAAGAGCCCAGTCTGCTCTACTATTTACCCATAGCTAGAGGGAGAATAATTGAATTCATACATTTCCTAAGCGTATTCGTAACATATGAAATACAAACAGCCTCGTTTAGGATCTAAACTCAAGCTGCCATGTCCAACGACGGTAACCCTTACACCACGAATGCCTCCAACTTATATATATATTCATATTTACCAACCCCTCCGCTCGGGCTGGATATGACACAAGGTCAATTTTGAAGCGAAGTTTAACAGGTTTGAATTCAGAGTTTTCCTTCTCCTAGACTAGTTTCCTAACCAAGGCTGAAGAACCTAGTCTGCTCTACTATTTACCCATAGCTGGAGGGAGAATAATTGGATTCATACCTTTCCCAAGGGTATTAGTGCTATGTGAAATATATTAGTGCTATGTGAAGTGCTATGTGAAATATATATATGAAGTAAATAATGGAGTGTAATCCGACAATATATAAAGAAAAATTGATAACAAGGTAATCCAAGTCGAAGGAGAGATTTATTGAGTAGCAATGTCGACACTATAGCATTTCGGTTCTAATGAACCATCATCAGGACTATGAATGATAATATTAATATTAAATCAACGATGGATGTTTAAAAGTGTAAAATACAAAAACCTCGGGAAAATTTTGTATAACAAGAAAAAGTTGGCCATTTAATTAGTGAATCAGCGTTTGTTGTTTTAAATTACATCATTTGACTTATTAGAAATATTGTGTAGAATTTATGTTCCATTTGTTTATCGAGAAAGATTTCGAATCAGAAGGAAGAAAAAGACAAAAAGAGAAAGTATAAAATTATGATATATGTGGAATATATTAACTAAAGATGAAATATATTGTAGCTATTCAAAATGGATTTGCTCAAGTAAGGAGAAATATAAAAGCCCAGATGAGTTTCCAATTTTGGCTGGGATCTACGCCGAAATAAAAATGCTGTTGGGAGAGAGATTGTACCTGTCACGGTTCACAAAAGTGCATAAGAAGAAGGAAAACAACGCTTTCAAATTTCTCAAAGCTATTGTTTTTATCTACGATGTATGTATTTACAAAATGTGTAGAATACAATAAGGAAGAAAGAAAAGTCTTACGAAACTTGTTCGTTTGTTCGGAAATGTGACAGATCAAACAGGTGTAAGGGAGGCAATTATCGCTCTTGGTTTTCTGAGCAGAAAAATAATCAGTTGTCTCGGCTTTTACTTCGAACTCCCGGTTCTAGACTAATCTTGGTTTCGAGTCGAAGTTCTAAGATTATTCTTTGATGGGTTCTGCACTGGACCCTTCTCTGGATCTCTCGTCTTCCTCGATCTGACCTGTACTGATCTATGGGCATCGTGCCTTGCTTATATAAATTGGGGGTGGAGTTTCGATGATCTCTGGGCACGCCTATGCATAATGATATGTAAATCGCCAAGTTGACCAACTTTTTCCACATATGGCCAACGCTGCGTTTAAAGAGATACTTAAAATTTAGATTCAGTACCCCCTGCTGATCCTGTGCTGACGGTCAGTACTCGAGAAAAGATAAATCCACTTATATGGTCTCAATCTTTAGCTTAAACTTATTCTTGCTTTGACCACACATACTTTTATTACTATCTCCACCGCAAGATACACTTCAGTTGTTTTCATCTTTAGCTTGAATCTTCCTTCCCTTTTCTAAACCATATGGACTCTATTACCTTCTCCACCATAAGATCCACTTAAGTTGTTTTTTTATTTCCCATCTGAACCTTTTTTTCACCCCTTTAGCCTGTACAAAGTTCATTACTGTTTTACTTTTTTATTATTCCAAGATTCACTTTAAAGAATCTCAGGACATCGGTCGAAAGTTTAAGAAAAAATAAATAAAATAGGGTAGGAAATGAAATGATAAGACGAAGAGAGAAAGGAAAAAAAAGTGAATTTTCCTTAATTATTTCCCTAGAATCGTTGATCAATCAGTCTGGGGGTGGGGTAGAGTTCTTTCTGTCACACGTGGTTGAATTCATCATTTAAATGTGTCGAGGAACAAATGAATTGCGCTCTGAGATTTAAAAAAACAACCTATGATGATACCTCTTTTGGTATTGTTGTTGTGGTATGAATAAAAATGTATGTGGTTGTTTTTACAGATGGGTTTACGCTAAACCTTGAATTCTAGTTTGTTAATATTCCTAATTAGTAAGATGTCCAGAAAAGGTAGGGTGCTGTTGGATTCAAGTTCATATGTGAACTTCATAGAAGGTTCGACATTGTTCCGTCTGTCAGTGATGCTATGTAAATCAAGATCTTGTGGATAGATGAATAGGATGTTGTCTATGTATCTGAAGCAACGAGCAGTATTGAAACTGCGAGGCATACTCCCCTTTTGAAAGAGTATATACCGACCACAGAATCGTCTTGGCAAAGATTCACCTGAGTCTATATAGAAATAAGAAACAAACAGGTAAACTTCACGATATGACTGATCTTCACTTGCCAATAGTGATATATACAATCAAATTACGGAAATCGTAAGAAATAACTTTGATACTCTTCAAGAGAAATATGAAAAACGAATATAAAAACTTTGTTACCACCCATAAAGAAACAGTAGCCAAACCAAGAGCCAAATGTAGAGTTCTCTGGGAGTCAATAATAGTTAGGGAAAAACGAGATAACATAAAAAAAAGCATTCTTACTTAATAAAAGAAAACCAACAAATGATAATGAATAGAAACTTTAAAAAAAACTTGAGTGAATTAACACATAGTAAAAAGAACAACTCGAATACATTCAAGATCAAATCAATGAAATAAAAAAATTGGATAGAAGATAGACAATCGCAAGAAAGCATGGCAGATTGTAAATGAAGTAAGCAGAAGGAAAAGCCTATCGAAAACAAAACGAAAAACTGCCAGCGAAGAAATATGGCAGGAGTAGAAAACATTTCAAGAATCTGCTCGGTAAACATCCTGAAAGGATGAACCTACTAACGAAAGGATAAATGGTCAACAAGACATCAAATTTGGACAGTGTCTTTTTTTTAATGGAGGAATGACTTGATGCTGTACTGAAAAGAATTGAAAACATAAAAAATACAGGCCTCGACTAAATACCTCCTTCTTCGATTATGCAACGCAGTATATAAACAAAAACACAATAGAGAAATTGACGAAAAGCTGTATCTTCCACTTCTCCAAGGAAGGTATCCTTGAAATCCCTAAGAATTACAAAGACATAACTCTTATTACTATAGCTGTTCCGAGAAATCTACAACTTCGCAGATTTTGAGTAATTAGTTGAATCATCGAAGGAGTACAAGCAAAAACTCTCGAAGCAACACTATTGTTCATAGATTTCTCCATGGTATTTGAATACATATACATATTTACCACCCCCTCCGCTCGGGTAGGATATGACACAAGGTCAATTTTTAAGCGGAATTTAACAGGTTTTGAATTCAGAGTTTTCCTTCTCCTAAACTAGTTGCCTCACCAAAGCTGAAGAACCTAGTCTGCCCTACTATTGACTCATAGTTGGAGCGAGAATAATTGGATTCATACCTTTCCCAAGGGTATTAATGCTATGTGAAATGCTATCAGTCTCGTCCAGGATTTGAACGTTTCCTACGACGATAACCATTACACCACAGGCACTTCCTTTTCCCCTCCGTTCGGGCAGGATATGACACAAGGTCAATTTTTAAGCGGAGTTTAACAGGTTTGAATTCAGAGTTTTCCTTCTCCTTGACTAGTTGCCTCACCAAGGCTGAAGAACCTAGTCTGCCCTACTATTTACTCATAGCTGGAGGGAGAATAATTGGATTCATACCTTTCCCAAGGGTATTAATGCTATGTGAAATGCTATCAGTCTCGTCCAGGATTTGAACGTTTCCTACGACGATAACCATTACACCACAGGCACTTCCTTTTCCCCTCCGTTCGGGCAGGATATGACACAAGGTCAATTTTTAAGCGGAGTTTAACAGGTTTGAATTCAGAGTTTTCCTTCTCCTAGACTAGTTGTCTCACCAAGGCTGAAGAACCTAGTCTGCCCTACTATCTACTCATAGCTGGAGGGAGAATAATTGGATTCATACCTTTCCCAAGGGTATTAGTGCTATGTGAAAATAAGTATTTGAATACGTATACAGAGTAAATTGTTACTAGCATACGGTCCCGCCTAAAGAAAATTTGACAGTTATAAAGATGCTCTACAAAAACCCGAAAATGATATATCGTCCACCCGATAATAATATTGACTTCTTTGACATTATTGCCGGATTTTTGCAAAGAGATATATTCGCACTATATTTATTTATAATCTGCCAAGATTACATTCTCTGTACGTCAATAATAAAAATGGTTTCACTTTAAAATGAAAGGAAGCAAACGATATTTCGCAGAAACAATGAGAAATTCAGACTTCGCAAATGATCTAATACACCAGCCCAAACCAAATCCCAACTGCATAGCATGAAGCAAACAGGAAGAGGCATTGGTCTCTACGTGAATACAAATAAAACAGAGTTTTAAATAAGAAGGGTTCATCTCCACGTTAAGTGGTAAGCTTCTAAAATTAGTAGATCATTTCACATACCTCGGCAGTAACATCTCATCGACTGAAAGTGGTTTCAACGTATGCTTAGCGAAGGCGTGGAATGCTATTGACAGATTATACATCCTATGGAAATCTGATCTCTCATAAAATAGAACTGATTTTTTCAAGTTGCAGCTGTGTCAGTACGACTGTATGGATGCACCACCAGGATCATAACATAAAGCCGGGAGAAAACGCTGGATACGAACAACATAAGAATACTACGTGTTGTTTTGAAAAAATATTGTTAGCAAGATCTCTCAAAATAACATATGTATGGCCACTTACCTCCTATCTCACAAACCATCCATATGAGATAAACAAAACATGCTGGGGGCTCCTATACATCGATACACCATTGTTGACCAACCAGTGAGAACTTACATCAGCTCTGTGCAGATATTGGATGCAGTCTAGAAGATCTGCGTGGGAGTCAGGGAACTTTGTGCCATTAAGACGACTGGATGATGATGATGATGATAATGATGAGATATATGCTGTTAAACAAATAAACCAAACCAAACATTTACGAATGAATCAAATTTCGGCATAAAATAACCCATAAGAAGTTGATATGCCGTTAAATAAACGAGACATTTACAAATGAATCAAATTTTGGCATTAAATAACCATCAATAAGTTGATGTGCCGTTAAACAAATAAACTAAACAAAATCTTTACAAATGAATCAAATTTTGGATTTAAATAACCTATAAGGGGTTGAAATGCCTTTAAACAAATCAAAAGGCCTATAAAACTGGTTGATAGTAACAAGCTTTTATCAAATTCTTACTAATCGTCAGACACTTTTTTTCTTATTTTTAATCACTGACTGCGATCGCCACCCTTTAGTGTGTGTTGGTAGGAGTCACACTAGACAAAAATATTTTTTCTAATGAGTTTGTTTTTACGGCAACCTTTGTTGGGTAACTTTATATCGAAGTCAGTTTAAAAACTCTCACCTATTGTATATGATGCAAAAATATATCTTTACGATCATTTTAAACAGGTAAACATTTCATACTTAGTTGCAATATATATTTACCAACCCTGAACGGGATGTGACACAAGGTCAATTTTAAGCAGAGCTCAACATGTTTGAATTCAGAGTTTTTCTTTTCTTAGACCGGTTACCACACTAAGATTAAAGAATCAAGTCTGCCTTTACTATTTATTCACAGCTGGAGGGAGAATAGTTGGAGGCATACCTTTCTCAAGGGTATTGATACTTAGTTCCATTATCAAGCTCTGAAGAGTTATTATAATAAAGTTCAATCATTTCAAACAAGACAAGACATCATTCTTCGTTGCAGCACCAATATTTTAAGAGCTAAAGTGTTGATAAAGTTCACAATCATTCTAAACAGATAAACACTTCAGATTTTTTTTATAAGAGGACCCACTTACGAAGTATCAAAAATGTGATTATCAAAGTTCACAAAGAAAAAAAAAATCTGACAAGATCAAACATTTGAAAATAGGAACGTCAAGAAGTGGGTTCGTTTTTACTACGAAAAATTTTACAAAGAGATCCTGAGTATTATGTCATCCGTGCTGTCTTGGACATGCACCTGGATCTCATGTAGAATACCTGAAGTTGCTCATACAACAGGTCTCCCTCCCTTTCTTCCCGACACTAATGGAAAGTGAAGGTCCTATACTATAGCCCAAATTGAAACTGCGGAAATAGGATCTATTCTCATTTTCAGACTGGTTTGGAAGGGAATTAACTTTTTATATAAAAATTGTTAGAGATACACTTATTTATGCGTGATATTGTAGCTAATAATATCCATTTTGATTGTGTTAGATAGTCATGATGAATGAAGGAATCACGACACTTTTCTTTATAAAAAAAATCTCTCTCTCTTTATTTCTCTCGTAAGAGGATCGAAACTTCTGTAATGTGAGAGAGTGTGACCGAGAGAGAGAGAGAGAGAGAGAGATGAAGACACACAAATCAGTCTCATCCAGGATTTGAGCTCGTATCGCCGTGTCCATTTCCTACAATGATAACCATTGCACTATGGGCATTTTCAAAGACTTCTTGAATGTATACGTCAAATTCCGAAATAAATATTTAAATGTATTACTCCAAACAAAAGTCCAGGGACGCGAAAAAAAAATAAAAGGAACGATTTAAGCAAGAAATAATTTGCAATTTTATTACATATAAATTGCTGCCTTCACAATAAATAATCCACAAAAATATAGAACAATAATCAATATAATACTTAATACTGTAGCAGAAAGAACTAATTTGCAATTGTGTGTCAGACCACCATTAAATCACATGATGATTTATATTTTCAAATTTATTGTCTGGTGCGGGAATTATTTAGTCGTTGAACTTCGAGTGGTATATTTCGTCCAATGAGAATGACTCATGCTATTCTGCCCGGATGATCTCCCCGGGAAACATAAAAGGCTGTGGATTGCTCCCTCGTCCTCTCTTCTTCACTGACTCTTCTTAACGATTCCAGTACCAGTAACAGACCATCACAACATGAGATGAGCACATTCAACCTTTGGGCCAGTGTTCCTTTAGGAGTTCATTCTTTCATCATTTATTCATTCCTCCTAGACCCACGTGCTCGAAACTTCAGGTTAGACGTTTAATTCCAGTTCTATCATTTACAACTGTTTTCTTTCATCTATGAACTCACGACACAGGAGCTATCTTTCTGGCTGTCATTAAACTTCCAAATTGAAAACTATCAATATCTTCGCCAACACATTTGTTCTTCCTATTAATATAACAAGAGACAACAGAACTCTACAACCTAAACTGCCATTTTTGTATAAATGGTAAAATTATCTGCCCTCATGTTATAATAGGTATATCATTACGAATTATCCTTTCTTGTTCCGTGGAATATTTCAGTGTTCTTGCAATATTGATTACTGAAAAATACGAGGATCATTAAATAAGTTTCCAGACTTTTTTCGTATGGGCACTTTTATTGATAGTACACACATGAAACTCAAGTCCCCTTCCTGGTGGAAATGCTACTGACCCGATTTGAAGAGTGCTGAACTCCCTTAAAACCTCAACATAGTAACCCTAACCCTAACTTTTTGGCTAATCAACTCTGGTGAATTGACTTCCTTACTCCTCCCACACCTCTCATCATCCCTCACAGACTCCCTGCCTTCCTGGAATCTCTTATGCCACTCAAAGACTGATGCTCGATTCTGTCCTTTTTGAAGAGTTCTGAGGAAGAGAAAGTGTTTGGCGGGCTTTCTCCAATTTGGTGCTGTCCGGAAAAATGGTCCAGGCTGAATAGGATAAGTTATCCTGATTGGGTGAAAATATGCGTCGACCCTAACAGTCAAATTAATTAACGCGCCAAACAAAAATACTAAGTTCTTTCTGCTACACGTTCTTTACTTTTTTTTTTTTCTTTCAGAAATATCATTTGAGGCCTCGAAATACCTGTGAGTTGAACGGCTAGAAAGTCATATATCTTCTTGTCGTAGCAAGCTCAAGTGTTGTAAGCAAATATATAAGTGAATGAAATTTGAACTTTATGTATGAATTTAAATCTACGCTGCATGCTTCCTCATAAGTTCAGGAGGACCCAAATAAAATAAAGATATGGAATTAGAGCTGATAAGGTGATTTAAACAACACTAAATTATTCGGGCCTTTATTTATGAAAAGCAATCGTTCTAAATACTTTTGAGTTTGTCTAACAAAAGCTTCGTAAATAACGAGGCCGAGTAAGAGACAAGACAAAGAAGGACGATTTTTAATTCAAGTCAGGTTTTATGGCATATCAACCCTGATAGGTTATTTAATGCCAAATCCTCTTTATACATATATATCAAATATATAGGATTTGGTTTGGTTGGATTTTATGGCATATGAACCATTGTAGGTTATTTAATGTCAAATCCTCTTTATACATATATATATATTAAATATATAGGATTTGGTTTAGTTGGCTTTTATGGCATATCAACCATTGTAGGTTATTTAATACCAAATCCTCTTAATACATATATATTAAATACATATGATGTGGTTTGGTTGGTTTTTATGGCATATCAACCATTGTAGGTTATTTAACGTCAAATCCTCTTTATACATGTATATTAAATTTATATGATTTGGTTTGGTTTGGTTTTTGTGGCATATCAACCCTGGTAGGTTATTTAATGCCAAATACTCTTTATACATGTGTAATATATGTAGTTGGGTTATGTTATTTGAGATAATAAATGAGAAGTACAAATATTAACTTTAAAAGAGGAATTTTATTCTTCGTATACAACGCCACGTGTTGGCTAGAAAATGTCCGGCGGTCAACAAGTGTGTTTAGTGTTTGGAATCTCTTCAGCAACTGCCTCCTCTTCTGTCTTGGGTCGTCTTCGGCAACTGCTACTATCCCCGCTGATTGGCCAGAGGGAGAGCGAGAAAGAAAAGGAGAGAGAAGGAAAGAGAGAAGAGTGAGAGGCGATGGATTCTGGGATAGCATTCCTTGGCCGAGGTGGAAGTAAGGACCAAGATTTCTGTTAAGGTAGTATTGACTGCCCATTTACTGACCTTAGTAAGGGAGGTGATACTACACATATATATTAAATATATAGAATTTGGTTGGGTTGGGTTTTATGGCATATCAACCCTGATAGGTTATTTAATGCCAAATCCAGTTTATACATATATATGAATAAGATTTGTAAACAAATAGTAGGCAACATTTTGTAGCAGAAAGAAAGAATTTCAAATCCTTATTTAGAGCGGGAATTATTTTGCTGTTGGGGTTTCGATTTTATATATTTCGTCCAATGAGAATGACTCATGCTATTCTGCCCGGGTGATCTCCCCGGGAAACATAAAAGGCTGTGGATTGCTCCCTCGTCCTCTCTTCTTCACTGACTCTTCTTGACGATTCCAGCACCAGTAACAGACCATCACAACATGAGATGAGCACATTCAACTTTTGGGCCAGTGTTCCTTTAGGAGTTCATTTTTTCATCATTTATTCATTCCTCCTAGACCCACTGGTCCTTGAAACTTCAAGGTTAGATGTTTAATTCCGGCTCTATCATTTACAACTGTTTTCTTCCATGTATGACTCACAGTACAAGGGTTATCTTTCTGGCTGTCATTAAACTTCTTGAAACTCATCAATTTTCTCGTCCTTATTTCTGTATTTCCTTTTTTCTTAATGTAACAGGGCAGACCCACAATTTGGGTTTCGTTAAGATTTTAAATAAGCCAGAACTCATTTGTTTGCGCAGATAAATTCAACTATTCCTATTGAACACAAATAGTTCTATTTGCAACAATAAATGGTTTGAAGCATTGCTACCTAATACTAATAATTAATATCTATCATTTGTTTGCACACAGTTAAATGGCTTCGGGTATTGCAATCTAACACAATTTAATATCGATCACTTGCTTACTGGTTTGGTTTGGTTTGTTGGGTTTTATGGCATATCAACCTTTGTAGGTTATTTAACGCCAAATCCATTTTTATGTAAATAATCTGTTCTATTCAAAACAAGTACACAGTTCAATTGTCAAAAACATTTCCATTTCAAACTATTCAATCAGTTATATGTAACAATTCAGTTAAGTATAAATACAGTTTTAATGTCAAAAAACAGTTCAATTTGATATAATTCAGTTAAGCATAATCACGCAGTTTAAATGTAAGTACGCTTTAATTGTCAAAAACATTTCTATTTCAAGCTATTCAGTTTACTCAAACAATTCAGTTTACCATAAGTATGCTGTTAGTTCTATTTAACCCATTGATAGGGCCCTATCAGGTACTACCACTCCGGGCCAGAGTGGACCTGGGTGCGATGGCAATGAAGGGGTACTCCGCATTCCCCAAAGCTCCAGCACTGCTGGAACCTCACCATCAGATTGTTTAGTGTCATATCCAGGACACTCGTTGGGGGGGTCTTACCCCTCTACAGAGGTGCAGTCAGTGTATTCTACAGCCCCAGCCGACTGGGCAATCACTTGTTTGCGCACAGTTAAATAGTTGCAAGTATAAGTAATAAAGTTGTCTCCCTTTAGTCGAGGGCGACCAGAAGGCTTCCTTTCCAATAGCTACTACCCCAAGGTATAGGGGAGGGCGCTACTCCTTTCCCTGGATTGCTCCACTTTACTCTTGATACACACCTTATATTGCTGGGTGTTAAGCAAAGAAGCATCAAGTACCATTTTTAAATTCCTTGGTATGACGCGACCTAAGATTGAACCCAGAGTGTTCGCCAATGGTCTGGGAGACATGGTGTCCCCCGGACCATTGGCGAAAACTCTACCCACTACGAACAGTTTGTAGATAACATTTTAAAGCAAGCCAGAGCTTATTTGTTTGCACATAGTTAAATGGTTTCAAATATTTCTATTTAACACTGATAATTCTATTCAACATTATTCTTTCGTTTGCGCACAGTTTAACGGTTTCGAGTATTGCTATCTAACACTATGGGTTGAATAGTATCACTGCTATGTGGAGGTGTCCGTGGTGTAATGGTTATCGTCGTAGGAAATGGACACGGTGACCCGAGTTCAAATCCTGGACGAGACTGATTGCATTTCACATAGCACTAATACTCTTGGGAAAGGTATGAATTCAATTATTATACCCTCCAGCAATGGGTAAATAGTTGAGCAGACAGGGCTCTTCAGCTTTGGTGAGGCAACTAGTCTAGGAGAAAGAAAACTCTGAATTCAAACCTGTTAAACTCTGCTTAAAAATTGACCTTTTGTCATATCCTGCCTGAGCGGAGGGGTTGGTAAAGAAGGAATAGTATCACTACTATTCTAAAAAGATGGCTTTGGCATAAAATAACCCATGAAGGTTGATATGCTATTAAACAAAGTAACCAAATGCAAACGTTCATAATCACAGAATTTGCTGGTGCCTCGTAAAAAGTTCATAACTGGTTCTTTTTCTTTTTTTTCTTATGTCATAAAATTTTTTTTTCTTATGTCATGAATTTTTTTGTTTGTTTTTTCTTATGTCATGAATTTTTTTTTCTTATGTCCGAATTTTTTTTTTTTTTTTTTTTGTTTTTTCTTATGTCATGAATTTGGTTCGTTCAGCAATGTTGAACCTCTTTTTTGGGGTCTAAAATTCTCAAGAATAATCTCCTTGATTTGAAGGAATATCAGTTCTTCCTTCTTGAATAAGTTATCAAGTAATTTTTTTTTGAATTACTTCAAAACCGGCAGTTGCCAAAAATAAATGATTTTATTTTCCCTTCTATATTCTTTGTTGTCTTTGCGATTCTTTGTTCTGTCATGAGCAGCGAAACATCCAAATTTCTACAAAGTCTTGTTAATCTAGATTATGGTTCTCAAAATCAAAGACTGAAAATAGCCATTACGTCCCCAGGGTGAGGCACAGTGGACTAAAAGTGTAATTAGGAGAGGGCATGATTTTTGCTGTTTATAAGGCTAATCTGCAATACCGCTGATATTTATCCCCACCCATGAAACTGGAATACGTGAATTAGGACGAAATGTAATCGGGGGTTGAATTTTCAGTTTCAAATTTTCTTTAATTCTGTTTTCACTTTTGATAAATTTTGGTCTGATTTGGTTTCGTTTGGTTTTATGGTATATCAACCATTTGAGGTTATTTAATGCCAAATCCATTTTTATACGCATAAACAGTTGTATTTCAAACAATTAAATTTAGCTTACAAAAACAGTTCCATTTCAGGCAATTCAGTTTAGCATTACTATGCAGTTTAAACATCAAAACAATTCTATTTCAAATAGTTCAGTTTAGCACAAGTACACAGTTTTGTTCTATTTGACCCATAGATAGGACCCTATCTGGTGCTACCACTTCGGGCCAGAGTAGACCTGGGAATGATGGAAATAAAGGGGTACTCCGCATTTCCCAAAGCTCCAGCATTACTGAAGCCACACCATCAGATTGTTTAGTGTCATAAACAGGACACTCGTTGGTGGAGTCTTACCCCTCTGAAGAGATGCAGCCGGTGTATTCTGCAGCCCCAGCCGACTGGGCCATGATAAATTTTGTCCCCTCGCTATTTTATTGTATTTTTTCATATTCTGTTGAGTGAATTAATTTCTGTAATCTTTGCCATCCTTCCACAACTGACCTTTGAAATAAGCCGATATTTTTAAATGCATATACAATTGATATATATATATATATATATATATATATATATATATATATATAATGTTGTATATTGACCTCCGACCCGGCCGGGCTGTCAAAATAGGAAATGCACCTGTGTAAATAACAGGTGCATCCGGTCGAGAAATATCAGGATATTATAACCTTGACCGTGGACAGGTTGAATGAGTGCGAAATTGTGACACCCACAAGAAGAAGGTGGGTGTTGAACTATTATATAACTCAGTGCACAGGAAATTCAATCAGTTGGAGACAAGATGCGGTAGAGAAAGACAGTACCCAGCAGAGGGAACCCTCAGGCCGCCGATTGAAAGTTGGGGATCAGACGAGTTAGAGATAAGATATGGTAGAGAAAACCAGCACCCAGAGAGGCTGGGCCCCCAGACCCCCGGTTGAGCAGCCCAGGAGAACGGGAAAGTGTTGTGTGAAATGCAATCAGCCTCATATAGGATTTGAACTCGTGTCGCCGTATCCATTTCTTACAAAGATAACCATTACACCTCGGGCACAGGATACAGTTTGGAGAGCCTGCCGGGAGCTATGGATGACAAGGACAGAGGGAGAGAGTTAGGGAAATCCGTGCTCGCAGAGTAACTTAATGATATATATATATATATATATATATATATATGTGTGTGTGAGTGTGAATGAATGCTTTTCATATATTTTCAGCTTTTGATCGTTAAGCGAAAGTGACTGAAATATTAAAACTGGTTGTCTTTTGGGATTAGGTCACTAGGTCAAGTTTCACACTGCAGCTGCTGCTGCAAGAGTATGGAAGGAACAAGAGACAAATTATCACGTTTGAAAAAAATATTGTCACAAAATTTGTCCTGCCACGAGCCATGGAAAAGTAGTTTGTGGGCCATATGTATGAGACCCCTAAACTTGATAAAAAGATCCCATCAGCGACGCCATACTTTTCATTTCTTTTAAGTAGTGTATATTAATTAAATTTAAAGTAATTAAACTTTGGATTTTGATGTAAGTATATGCAACGGTCCCTAAACCACGTGTTTGATATAAGTAAAAGTAAAGTTGTCTCCCTTTAGTCAAGGGCGACCCGAAGGCTCCCTTTTCAATAGCTACTACACTGAGGTGAAGGGGAGGACGCTACTCCTTTCCCTGGATTGCTCCACTTTACCCTTGATACATACCTTATATTGCTGAGTGTTAAGTAAGGATGTATCAAGTACCATTTTTAAAGTCTTTGGTATGACGCAACCTGGGATTGACCCCAGGTCTCCCGGACCATTGGCGAACACTCTACCCACTAGACCAATGAGCCGGTATATCAACAAATACTCCTTCTTTTTTATTGAGTGTTTACAGCAAATATTTACAAAGGTTAGTCTGGAATAAGGCCACCGGTAAAGAGTAAACTTACTGGCAAAAGTTTGGGTTTTTTTTTTTTTTTGTTTAATGGCTTATCAACCTTTGTAGGTTATTTAATACCAAAGCCATTCTCTTAGAAGAACAGTAGTGGTACTATTTAACCCACAGCTGGGAGGATAAGGGGGTTCATACCTTTCCCAAGGGTATTTGTCTGAAAGTGAATGAGCCGGTTATGTTCGATATAAAAGTAGAAAAAGATCCATGTTCGTCAAAATTTCTAAAAATGAGTCCCTCCTTTTTTTTTGCGCCAAAGTCTTGTGGGTCTGAGTATACCCGCAACCTCTATTTGGAATCTCCTGGCTATGGTGTGACGTAGGAATTTCCGTGAAAAATTTATGTAGTCAGATAAACCAGTTAACTTAATTTGTCTAAGTTCATTTCAAATAACGTGGTTTATTTATACAAACAATCAATTGAAGAAAAAATTGAATTTTTTTCTGCAAAAGAATTGAGTCAATGCCTAACGGCTAAGGCGTCTTTTATATAAATAATCGAAAGGAAAACCAGTTCGAAAAGTATAAATTGGGGAAGGATGGGGCAGGAGATTGATTAGAAAAGCTGGATGTCAGCATCCCACCCCATCCATTTAGGGTGTGGGGGGTTGCCCGCATGTTGATTACCAGTAAGAAGGGGTAAAATATAACCATGAATTACTTCTGTTTAAATGTTTTCTTCCTCTGGTTTAAACAAATAAATGACGGCTGAATTCCAAAGATTGATTTATCCAGATAAAAATGACTTATCAAATATAATTTAGAGATATTGCTGTGACTGAGTACCACCCTAGTATCGGGTAGGGATGGCTGCATGCCAGTATGTGAGTGGTATGGAGCATTAAAATCAAATAATGATTTTGAAAAATTGACCACCAGCGAGTTGACCTCCGAGGTAGTAGCCATTAAATTAGACATGAAAAGGGGAAAAATTAAAATCCTGAATTTAAATAGTGATTGGCAGCGAATTGTCTGGTTTGAATAGTTATGTCCAGATTTAAAGAGGGATTGGTAGCGAATTGTCTGGTTTGAAAAGTTATGTCCAGATTTAAAGAGGGATTGGAAGCGAATTGTCTGGTTTGAAAAGTTATGTCCAGACTTAAAGAGGGATTGAGAGCGAATCGTCTGGTTTGAAAAGTTATGTCCAGATTTAAAGAGGGATTGGGAGCGATTTAAAGAACAGTCATCAGATAAAGATAAATTGGAGTGATGTGTTGGTGTGCAGTCAAGTAGGTGGAACTTCTTTTTCTACAAGAAATCGGCCTTTTACCGGGTCCAGGTGGAAGAGGTTTCTGCTCTGTAGTGGCGGATATTGTCAGAAAGCATTGATCGTTTGATTTCTTCTTTAGTAAGCAGACATCAGAATCCGCCGAGGTAGTGTAAATATAGCTATATGTCGGGCGCCTCACCAAACGCACAAGTGCGGCACAAGGCCTTTCAAAGTGGGTCCGGGTGCAGAGCAGTAGCCCACACACACCCAACGGGTTCAAAAATGTCTCGAGCCTAGTCGGCATTCCTATAAAAATGGGGTGCCTCAGGCTCCAAGCTATAAACCAACCCTCTCCGGAAAGTGTTAAAGCCAGGGTAACGGCCCCCTGAGGCTCGTGAAGTATGTCGGTCTTGCCCACGAGACATATGAATGCTGAGCGTTTCCTGCAACCGAGTCGAGCAGTCTCGAGCGACTGATGACCACAAGATTACAATCCAACCATGACCGCCTACCCCAAAACGGCCGGTCAAATAAGGAATGTGTTAGGTAGCGTAAGGATATGACACTACGCATCCCAACCGCTAAAATTAAATACTGACACGAAAGGACTTTGACTGAACTAGTATCTTTTTATTTAAGAAATAGACCATAAACCACATTGTTGATTTACTCAACGGATTTTATTGCTCTTTCTGAAGGTGTAAAAGACACATCTGTTAGCATACCATGCAAGAGACCCGATATACTTGTCTAGACACATCGAATTATTCTAGAGGCTCATCACTAGACCTCCCCATCACACCAAGACTTCAGAGTTTTTTGTTACTCTAACCGGTGATGTCCTCGCGGTGTAATCATATTTATCACCCCCCCCCGCTCGGGCAGGATATGACACAAGGTCAATTTCTAAGCGAAGTTTAACAGGTTTGAGTTCAGAGTTTTTCAGACTAGTTGCCTCACCAAGACTGAAGAACCTAGTCTGCCCTACTATTTACCCATAGCTGGAGGGAGAATATTTGGATTCATCCTCGTGGTGTAATGGTTAACGCGATGGACTCCAGTCGCGCTATCACGTTAATTTTCGATCGAATGCTCCTTGGGAAAGGTATGAACCCCCTTATCCTCCCAGCCATGGGTTAAATGGTACCACTACTGTTCTTTTAGAAGGATAGCTTTGTCCTTAAATAACGTTAAACAAAGAAACCAAACCAAATCAAGTTAATCTAACCAGTCTGCCTGTGCAGCGGTTGGTTGGTTGCTGGCCTTCTTCGAGTTCCGTTTCATTCTCATAACTGTTTTTGTTTTCCTGTTGTGTGGACTTCTCGCAAATTTCCTATAACACCAATACCGGGAATGAGTGCATGAATTTGGTAGACCGATCGGCTTGCAGTCCCGGCCAGGGTAATTCCAGTTATCTGATACACTTTTAGCGGTCAAATAAAAAGGCGCTTTCTTCAACTAAACACGTGTTTGTCACTCATGGGTATTGGGGATACGTCAAATCACTTCAAATTTAAACCGACCAATGACAAAAGGTGACACAAAGTCATCTTAGTGTGGAGTATACTTAGTTTAGTCAGCCAGGAAAGTAACTACCCTCTTCGGCATAATGAACCACTCAAATGTTATATCATTAAGAATATTCGGACTCCTGTTTTCATCTTTTTCATATTCACAAATCCTCTAGAGGTCACAGGCTCAATCCTGACCAGGTAAATTATAAATAATACATAAAAGTAAAGTTGGCGACCATAGTCGAGGGTAGCCCGAAGGCTCCCTTTTCGATAGCTACTACACCAATGTGTAGGGGAGGGCGCTACTCCTTCCTTGTACCCAGTTATGGTTAACGAGATTAGAATAATCTACCCTAGTAAATTGAATAAAAGTTTCGGTTTGAAGTTCTATGTGGGCTCCCAAGTTCGACAGGAAACACCTGAAGAAGACCGAAGGACGTATCGGCCGAAACAATGTAAATATAACAATAAAAATGAAAACAATAGTCTGAATACTCTAGATGATAACACTTATCAAGCTTCATTTCAGAAATTTAGACAAATAACCGCTTAAAATGTGTTTTTTAATTTTTTTTTTTTTTGTTAATCAGGGTTATTGTGTCAAGTTGATTGTTTGATCTCTTTTCGTCTTATTCACTTAGTATCCAATCAAATTTAATCTTGTCACTGACGAGTTCAGCATAGTTTTAGAGAAAGAAAGCGCTTACACCTATGTCAATGGATTTGGCCGACGCAGAGAAAAATAATTCGACTAAAGAAAAAAACAAGGAAAAAAAAATGAGTTCTAAAAAGACTTCAGAGGATGTGTCCAATGAAAAGAAGAATATAGATACATTCGAAAGTGAATCTGCACCGGCGGCTCCACGATCTAAAAAAGCGACCGTAAAGGTCGTGCTCTGTATATTAGTCATGGAATTATGTGAGCGATTGACTTACTATAGTATTTTAGCAAACCTCGTTTTATTTTGTACATCACGCCTGGGATTTAACAGCGAGACTGCGAATTATATTGTACAGATATTTTCGGGTAAGACATCTTTGTTTTTTACTTTCTATAATACCTCCTATAATTTCTATAATACCCTAGGATGCTTTTTAAATGTTTAATTGTTCACATGTATTTTCGGAACCTAACACTTACATGTGTTGACTATACTTGGCTTAGTACAGCCCATAGCCAAAAGTGTAGGGTGCCTAGGTAGGTTTAAACCAGGTGTCTCAATGATGAATGATATAGCAGCTATTGAGAAGAAGCCTTCGGGTCACCCTCGACTACGAGTGGCCAACTGACTTATTATGCCACTTAAATAACCCTATAAGCTCCAATGTTAGTCACAAGGTCAATTTTTAAGCCGTATTTAACAGGTTTGAATTCAGAGTTTTCCTTCTAGACTAGTTGCCTCAACCAGGCTGAAGAACCTAGTCTGTCCTACTATTTACCCACAGCTGGAGGGAGAATAATTGGATTCATACCTTTCCCAAGGGTATTAGTGCTATGTGAAATGCAATCAGTCTCGTCCAGGATTTGAACTTCTTGTAATGGCTTCCCAACAATAAAAACACGCTTTTAACGTACCTCCTTGTTTTGTTTATCAATCCAAGCCTTTCTGGTGAACTAATCCCATATAACAAATATCAAATCTTTCCTTTTTTTATCAACTCGTGTTGTAGTTTTGTTAGAAAAGCCTATAGGCAGTCACAATCACCAAACGCCGTTGATTTGGCGTCTACGGTAACTTAACATTATATATAAGGGGGATTCAATAAATGAAGTGGATTTTGCCAAAGGATCTGGAAATAGAAGACCGTAAATAATAGTTGCATCTTTTCCTAAGAAATCAATAGTGATAGATCATTTTATGTCCCAGAAGAAGCAGCTTTACTGACGACTGGGCCCGGACATTTTCTTTACCGAAGAGTGTGTTTCCGTTCCATGAATTGTCATTTCGACTCAGGCTCGTAGTGGTAAACCCATGTTTACACTAAGTATTATATAATACATCACTCAATAAGTTCCGAGTCTGAAATATAGATGGCGCCACTAATAAAAAGATCTATACGATTTTTATAAAGTACTAACCTTCAAATGGCACGTGTCAAAATAATGGAAAAATCTGAATTTTGTGTGTCGATAAAGCATTGCTTTCTAATGGGAAAATACTGTTCAATCAAAGCAATGGCTTGATAAGTGTTGTTCGGACTCTGCTCCGTCAGAAACAACGGTTAAGAGGTGGTATGCTGACTTTAAACGCGGTCGTACAGACACAAATAATGCTGGATGCTAAGGTCACCCAAATTCGGTAGTTGTCCTGGAAAATACCAAGAAACTCCACAAACTCGTTTTGGCCGATTGTGAGATAGCAGAGGAGTTGAAGATATCAGAGGGCAGCGTATTCATCATTTTGGATCCACATTTTTCAATGAGAAAGCTGTATTGAAAGTGGGTGCCGCGTTTGCTCCCAGTCGATAAAAAACATAAACGAGTCGACGATTCAGAGCGTTGTTTGCAACTGTTTCAACAAAAAGGAGTTTTTGCGTAAATATGTGACAATGGATGAAACATGGATCCACCACTTCACTCCAGAGTCAGAGCGGCAGTCAGCGGAGTGGACGGTAGCAGGTAAAAGCCGTCCAAAACGACCAAAGACGAAAACATTAGCAGGCAAGGTTTTGGCCTCCGTATTTTGGGATGCGCAAGGGATTTTGTTTTTCGATTACCTTGAGAAAGGAAGAACCATCAATAGCGAATATTATATAGCATTATTGGTGCGTTTGAAGGACGAAATCGCCAAAAAAACGGCCTCAAATGAAGAAGAAAGAGCTCTTTTACCAAGAAGAAGGTGCTCTTTCACCAAGAAAACACCGATCAACAATCTGAAGAAATTATTCTTGACCAAATCGATATCAAACTTGGACACTTCACGGTGGATGAACTTGATGCAGTTTTGAAAACAATAAAAATGAGAAAAGCTGCAAGTTTCAAAGAAATTCTTTCTGAATTTTGAAAGACGCGAAAATTTGCTGACATACTTTTTCGTTTATGCAACTGTTATATGACCGAAAGAGATCTCTTCTGATTTATCGTACACACAAAATAATAATTGCAACTAGCTCCCACGACAGCTTTCACCGGATGTTTCTTCAGAATGGAAAAAAGGGGTTTCTGCGCATAGGATCAGCGCATAGCGAAATGTCGATGAAATTTGTCAAAAAATAATTAAAATTAATTTTTCGGACAATCTGTGACCTTCGCGGTAAAAAATCAAAGAAAATCCAATCTGATCCAATCAGAAGAGAAAAACGTTATAAAAGACAAATTTCTCGACGGCGAAATAAAAAAAGGCAGTCCACAGACCAGAACACCAACTGAGAGAGAAACAGACAGACAGACAGACAGACAGACAGAGGCGAGACTCGAAACCATGCATCACTCACATTGATTTTCCTCTTCTCCGCTTTGAAAGAAGCGACTAACCTGTAAATCACCAAACACCCCTCTCCTCTCCACACTCGTAACATCTGATTGACCGAATGCGTGTAAGTCCAACAATCCCACCACTATTAAGCATAGGACATTTTTCTACTTTCTTTAATTCCATATCAACACGTTTATACAAACCCGGCTATTTGAACTTTTTACTAATTTGTTTCCAATACAATTGTAAAAATTTTTACGTGGCTTCGTGTTTTTTGTTTTTGCAACTGGGTTTATTTCTTTCCTTGTAACAATATAGCTGGGGCTGTAGAATGCACCGACTGCACCTCTTCATAGGGGTAAGACTACATTGTATGTACATGTGTGCAGCTTTCGAATCACACCGAGTGAAGTAATGCACAACATGCACCAACTATCACGATAATACTAACCAAAAGGATTAATTACTGAACTAGACTATGTTGTATGTTCATATTTGCAACTTTCGAATCTCACACCGAGTGAAGTAATGCACAACGTGTCAGAGCACCAACTATCACGATAATACTAACCAGAAGGATTAATTACTGAACTAGACTATGTTGTATGTTCATATTTGCAACTTTCGAATCTCACACCGAGTGAAGTAATGCACAACGTGTCAGAGTACCATTTATCACGATACTACCAACCAAAAGAATAGATTACTAAACTATACAACGTTGTACGTTCATCTGTGCAGCTTTCGAAACATACTCCGAGTGAAGTCATGCACAACGTGTCAGAGCACCAACAATCACGATACTACCAACCAAAAGGATTAATTACTGAACTAGACTATGTTGTATGTTCATATTTCCAACTTTCGAATCTCACACCGAGTGAAGTAATGCACAACGTGTCAGAGTACCATTTATCACGATACTACCAACCAAAAGAATAGATTACTGAACTATACAACGTTGTACGTTCATCTGTGCAGCTTTCGAAACATACTCCGAGTGAAGTCATGCACAACGTGTCAGAGCACCAACAATCACGATACTACCAACCAAAAGGATTAATTACTGAACTAGACTATGTTGTATGTTCATATTTCCAACTTTCGAATCTCACACCGAGTGAAGTAATGCACAACGTGTCAGAGTACCATTTATCACGATACTACCAACCAAAAGAATAGATTACTGAACTATACAACGTTGTACGTTCATCTGTGCAGCTTTCGAAACATACTCCGAGTGAAGTCATGCACAACGTGTCAGAGCACCAACAATCACGATACTACCAACCAAAAGGATTAATTACTGAACTAAGCAAGCGTTTTAAGTTTATCTTGGTAGCTTTTGAATCACACGCCGAGTGGAATAATGCACAACGTGTCAGAGCACCAACTATCACGATACTACCAACCAAAAGGATAAATTACTGAACTAGACTGCCTTGTATGTTTATCCGTGCAGCTTTCGAATCACACACCGAATGAAGTAATGCACAACGTGTCAGAGCACCAACAATTAGCAATGAGATGGCATAAAAACGAAAATGAAATCACTTGCATTTTTAAAAAGCCGAAAATCTTTTTTTTGGAGAAAAATGTTCTGTTCTCAAAGCTTTCCTCTTTCCTGAATTTACTCATATATATATGTATACTCATCCTCATGAGGAGGATTTGACACAAGGTCAATTTTTAAGCAAAGTTTGAATCCGGAATTTTCCTTCTCCTAGACCGGTTGCCATACCAAGTTTTAAGAGTCTAGTCTGCCCGGCTATTTATCCATAGATGGAGGGAGAATAATTGGATTCATACCTTTCCCACGGGTATAAACAATATGTGAAATGCAAACAGCCTATTCGCTGTGTCCATTGACAACATCGGTAGCCATTACACCATGAACGCCTAATATATATATATATAGAGAGAGAGTCACCAAGCGTCGTTGAGTCTATTCAAACTTAGGTTTACATATACTCTATCAATTATATTGAACAATTTTCCCATAGCAAAACATCAACCTGGGTGTTTACTATCTCCCTTTATAAACATGCTGTCCAAAAACAGTTTTACGTGATGACCGACTAATATATTAGGAGTTAAAAATTTCTTCACTGGACAAATTCTTTGCTATACTATTACTTTATTTTTAAGTTGGCCATCTTGAAAAGAAGAGATAAAAAAAAACGCCAACAGAATCTCGAATTGGGTAAAAAAGAAAAAGAAAAAAAAAAAAAAAACAGTGAATGTTATATATATATATCTTCTGACAATGCTCACCTGGAACCGTAGAGACTCAACGTAGAGACTCAACGCCTCTATCCGCTATATAGCGGTTTCAAATCGTACCCAAGCCGGCCAGAGGTTTACTTGGTCAAAAACGTGGTGCGATAGACAACAACTATGGAAGGCAGTAATTACTGGGGATACGGTTACAAGACTCAGCATTCCTATCCGAGGTCGCGGTAAAATCACCTGATGAAGGCCAGAGGTGAAATTTGGCCGAAACGTAGAGAAAGAAGAAACAACACAAAAACTACTAAGATGAGGACAAAAAGTCCGCAATAAATAAAAATTAATTCTCAGATTAAGAAGCCTCATCTCAAAATGATTCCAATTAAAGACAGGTACACATTTTTTAGCCTTAAAATAATCAACAAAAACATACATTAGAACATTCTAGAAATTTTGGATCAAAACCGCATTAGCATTGAAGTTACATTTTTATATTTTTCAACCAATCAGCTAAAAACTTAGAATAAGAACATTCTAGAAAATCCGGATCAGAAACTAATTAACAGAAAATTTTTTAGGTTCTAAAACAAATAAGTAAAAATACGAATCTGATTGGTCAAGAAATGTCTAAGCGCTTAAATTTTAGGACCCGAAATAAAACTATTTTTGATCCACTACTAAAGTATAAATAATGAAGAATTTAATCAACCAGGTCAGTTGTCGGTCATTCAATTCATTTCTTCCACGACCAAAAAGTCATTCTGTCTACCACCCAAAAAGACTTTTCACTAGAGGTCCTGACCGAGCTGCTGAGAGCTGCAATATAGACTCAAAAGGAAAGGCTTGCAACTTTCTTTCATCAATGCGACACGTTGTCGCCCAAATCTAAAGAAAAAACACAGTGCGGACTTAATGAAAACAAAGACCCATACGTACGGTCCATCATTCATATACACACACATACCCACATATGTAAGTAAAGACAATTATTTTTATCCAACTTACTTCGGCCAACCATGGAACCATTTATTTGATAGACTTTATTAACATTTAAACACACACACACACACATACACACACACACACACACACGTGTAAACAATCTTATTTTCATTTAACTGGCCATAACTGTATTTCTACAAAAGCCACTCACACATTATGTTTCTCATTTATTTTTATTCCTGTTTTGTTATGAATATTAAATTGTTTGTTTCTTAATGTTCGTTGTTGTCATATTCCATTTGTTTTACGTGCTTGTAAAATTTGTGTTGTATTCGCGGTGGAACTAAACGTGAAAGTAATACCCGTAAAATACGAATGAGAACTCACTCTCACTCGCTACAAATTGGAGAGTAACATATTCACTAAACCATAACATGCACCCACTACACCGGACACGGAATACAGCAAAGCTTTTTAAAATACTTCTTTTATTACAAATTCTCCCCGCTCCATCTTTCAGCAATTTATATCTGACAACCCTGATGTAAGATAAGCTTCATCAAAAGCATGTTAAACCAATTTTCATAGAGTGCAGTATCGCTTAGTCTTGAGGTTAGCTAAACAGTTAAATGTTAACAGGCTGTGACCATCCAATATTTTGGGTGGTCCTTGAAGCTTGAACTGTTATAAGGTATAAATTCACTATTTTAATTTTTTTTTCTGTAAATACCGCTTTCTAGCTGAGAGATAGGGGATTGTCTTGTCTTATGAAAAAAATACCCAATATGGCTATTTTTTTTAAAAATAGGAACTTTTTTATTTCTTGAATTCGTAAAAGTCCATGAAGAAAAATAAGATAATGTCTTTTATTTCCAAAATTGTAAAAGTTTTACAAATTTAGGGAGCATGAAGCCCCAAGAAAAATAAGATAATGTCTGATATTTTTTTCAGTCTATATCGTGAATATGAATATATATATTTCTCTCAATATTTTTAAACGTTATCGAAGCCATTTTTCAGGTGGGCTATTCTTAATAAACACTTACTTTTTATCGATTGAAAAAGAATTCATTATTGACCGCCTTTGGCTGGTCGATTTTACATATTAATCCATGTTGGGTTACTTAACGCTAAAGCCGGTCCTTTTAACGTGTTCCTATCTCATACAAATAATTTGCACTTTGTCATATCGTTTCAAGTATTGGACATTAATTTTTTTTCTAATGGATAAAAATTCATAAATAAAATACAGTACATAAACTTGTAAACATTACTGCCGCTATTTTTCCAAGTTTAGCTATTCTAAATAATTACCTAATTTTATATCAGTTAAACGTTATGCTAGATCTTCAGTTGTTGGAAAAATCAATGATCTACATGCGCGGACTATTTTCCGATTACATGAGCCGGACCACAAGAAAATGCGTCTTGACTCCAGTCCAGGTTATTTTTGCATTGTTTTATGAACATATTCCCCCACGAATCACACATTATAAAGTGCTTATTACTTCCTGCACAGTTATGAAACATCTCACCTGGGGTTAGCCTGTCTGATTTCGACTTATGACAAGGGTTCGGGCCACAGTTAACTTTCCCATCAATCGGAGCTTTTGTCGGTATCAAACCGTTGACACATTTACCAGGGGACGGCGTCCAATGCCACCCAGGTGGACAAGATTTTATCACACCCACCCCATTTTTATCACATTCAATAAATTTATTGATATTAAACGGATAGGTTAAGTATTTATTGCATTTAGCTCCTGTCGGGCATGTATTCGGAACGTCTAACGGTAAACCGACTTCAACTTGATTTACCCAGGCAGGGATTGGGGGGCAGTTGTCTGGTTCTATGTTTTTGGTCAAACATATCTGCAATTGGTCATTCCAGACTAACCCGTCAGTACACTTCCGTACTAAATGGGCGCCTGTTCTGCTACATTCGATGAACATGCCTGGATTGACAGGGAAACGTCGGTACCAGTGCTCGCAAATAGTCGATGGATTACCGTTGCAGGCGGCTGCCATATGGGACGGCAAAGGAAAACCGTTAAAATTACTGTCGATCCAAGATGGCGTCGGACATCTTATTGTTGCGGGTGTTGTCACAACCTGACCGCTGATGCAACGTTGTTGCTCAATGGAAAACCGAAGTCCGGCCTCACATTTTAAAATCACATAATTGCCAACACTTGTACAAAAGATAAATTTGGATTGGTCACCTGGGTAAGGAATTGAGCTCCGTCCACTGCTGATGGCCTGCTGGGTACAAAAGAACGAAAATTTGCCTGCAATTATAAACAAAACAAAAGATCTATTATATATATGTTAAAATCGCCACTTTTTTTTTTCGTGATATTTCAAAGAAAACCTTTCATCTTCATCCGGCAATGACAATAAAAATTACGAAATTAAAAACATGTATTTTTTTTTTCCATTAGTGCGAGGAAAATTTTGAAAAAAACAAAATAATTTTTCCTAAATTCCTTTCCATGTAAAATCAACATTGTTTTGAATTGGTTTACAACAAAAATTATTCTAATCTTGCAAAAATTCTTGTTTTGAGGTTATTATTTAGTAAGCTTTCCTTAGTCTGACACATAGAACCCAAGTCACTTTCAGGATGTGCGGTTTCTACGTGATCACCAATCTAACTAATGAACAGGCTTATTGTTGCTTAACTTCTATGAAATTATTTACTAAGATATTTTTAGTCTGTCAGAAAGGCTGCAAGTCGCTTACAGTACATGCAGTTTCTACGTGGTCACCCATCTAATTACTGAACAGGCTTATTGTTGCTTAACTTCTATGAAATTGTTTATTAAGATTTTTTAGATGTACATTTTTTTTAAGTACGGGAATTATAATGTTTAATTGAAATACCATGACCAGAAAATCCGGCGAACACCCGCGCGTGACATTCGGAAACACTGGACAGCTGTTTCGACCTTATTAGGTGTCATCAGCAGTGTATACTGTGATATCCCCCAGCGACCATAGAATGTAGAGCCGAAACTCTACCACTGAGCCATCGGGCCACATTGCACACAAGCGATGCCAAATTAACTAGTCATGGTAATTGCGCGGCCAATTCACCTAAATGTGCCTTGCAAGTTACATCCGTACTCTTTACAGAGGACACGGTCACCTCCAGGGCCACATCTTCCCAGAAGGACTGGAAATACGTATCCGGTATTCTCCGGATTTTCTAGTCATGGTAAGTCAATTCACAAGATTTTTTAGTCTGACACACAAGTCTTGCAGTACGTGCGGTTTCTACGTGGTCACCCATCTAACTACTGAACAGGCTTATTGTTGCTTAACTTCTATGAAATTATTTACAAAGATATTTTTAGTCTGATACACAGACCCCAAGTCGCTTACTGTATGCGCCTTAACTGAATAATTACCCATCAAAATACTGAACAATATCATCGCTGTTGTTAGTAGATATTTTCAAATTATCTGCTGTACTATCGACAAAAGATTTTAATCCTTTTCGTTTTAAAGTTTTATATTCTATGGAAGGGAAAGGGAAAGGGAGGAAATGGTATAATGAAAATAATATTGGAAGGAATAGGATAGTCCTGTTCCCCCTTTCCCAAGTCATGTGATTAGAACTCTTTTGATTAAAGGTCTATAACCAGTAGCAGACAGGAACGGTGTAGATGATACCTGAAAAAATATAATAAACAAATATCTCAAAATGGCTCGGGTTTAACCAACTAAAGAAAGAATATCAGTTATACGCTGATCTCAGCACCATGTGATAATTTAAATAACAAATGAATATATGAAATTCGTTTCATATACTAGTGCCTAATATAATCTTTCAAACAAAGTGATAACAATAAAAAAGCAAAACGGCAAATATTCTTATTTTTTACAACAAAATTAAATTTTGAGCAGGAGCTAAATTGTCTTTTTATTTACATTCCAAACTGTTGAAGTTGCCATGTCTTAAGATAAGGATATGTAGAGCGAAATAAGACGAAGGAAAATAAAACACGTGTGCTTCTTGAAAAGGAGAATAAAAGATTAATTTTTATTTTACAAAAAGGAGAGTTACACGAAACAACTGCTTGGGTTATCTAACTTGTATTACCTCTTTTAAACACAAACCCGAGAGGTCATTCTGCTAGACATTGTACCAGTGAAGTTATTATCATTGTAAATAATCATAATAGTAATAATATTAATAATAATAATGTCTTTACACCCTAGAGATGACATAGATGGACTATATGTGTCAAAAAAAGAAGGAGGAAGAGGATTCGCCAGCATTGAAGATAGCATGGAAGCATCAATACGACTACTCGAAGACTACATAAAAAAGAGCAAAGAAAGTCTACTCACAGCGACCAGAAAAAGGAACAACAACAAAAACTCGGAAACAGAAATGGGAAGAAAAACAACTGTATAGATATTTCAAGCGACAAACAAACGAAATCTCTCACGAGAAGACCTGAACATGGCTAAGAAAGGGAAACTTTAAAAGAGAAACTGACTCTCTTCTAATCGCAACTCAAAACAACGACATAAGGTCTGGTTATGTTAAAGCTAAAATAAATTATACGCAACAGAATGGAAAATTTAGATTATAAGGTGTTGTGGACCAATAAAGGGTCTGGAAGAAAGAGACGAACTCGGGTTTACATGGAACAAAGTATATTAACGAAAGTATAATACAGCATAGGTAAAAAAATTGTTGAACGCCAGTCTGTCTGTCTGTCAAAGTGTTAGGCTGGGGAGAACTCACCACCGAGATGAATATTCTCCCAGTATTAATAGCAACTGGAAGAGTTCATTACAGTCCGCAGGTTGGGTACCATAACATATGGTGATAGAGATTTATCAGATATCACATAATCATGAAATGCTGAAAACTTTTGTAAAGGGAGTAATAGACTAGGTACAACTGGGTGGGGAAACTAATTCACTGGGAATAGTGCAAGAAATTAACATTTGAGCATGCTACTCATAATACATACACAAACCAGAATCCATCCAGGAGAATGAGACACACAACATTCTCAGGGATTTTGAGATATAAATAAATCACTTAATCCCGACCAGAAGACCAAATCGAGTAATGATTAGAAAGAAAAAAAAAGAGAACCTGCTGTATAATGGACTTTGCTTCCCTGGTAAACCACAGAATGAAACTCAAAGAAAACGAAACGAGAAACAAGTACTTGAACCTAGAGAACTAAAAAAGCTATGGAATATGAGAGAAATGGTGATACCAACTGTAATTGGCGCACTCGGAACGATCCACAAAGGTTAGCTAAGGGGACTGGAAGACTTAGAAGTCAGAAGACAAGCCAAGACGATCGAAACTACGGCATTGATAGAATCGTCTAGAATACTGAGAATAGTCCTGGAGACCTGAGGAGGCTTGAAGTCATTTAGACTCCTATGAAAGACAATCAGCTAATGCTGATGTGAAAAACTCGGAAATAATAATAATTAGTGCACGTGGAACAGTCCCAAATAGCTTGAAAAAGGAACAGGAAGAGTTAAAAATTGGAACCTGATTCGAGACCATCGAAACTACAACATTGTTAAGATCGGCCAGAATACTGGAGACCTGAGGAGACTTGCTGTCACTCAACCTCCTGTGAAAGACCATCCTCTAACGCTGATGTGAAAAACTCGTAAGACGTTAAATGATAATAATTTTTAGAATTATTGTTTTATCTATTGTATTTTATTTTTCTACGCACACAAAATAGTCAAAGAAATGAGTATTGAATTTACAAACCTGTTTCTGCAGTCACTGTAGAAGCGAGAAACATTCCAATAAAAAGTAAGTTCAACATGGCGTCCGTTTCATGAAAAAAGGTGGTTTCTAAAGCAAATAGAATAAGGGATATGTATCATGCTATCGTTGGACAACAAATTATATATTAGTCAATTTCTTATCACAAGAGAAACAGCAGATGGTTCGAAATGGGTTTTCAATTCAGATAAGCACAGAGAGAAACAGATTATAGAAACGGAGTCTCTGAAAATGGAACCATTTTTTATTGTAAATGCTGTCGAAGAAACGCATATATATATATATATATATATATATATATATATATGTGTGTGTGTGTGTGTGTGTGTGATCTTCTTCCGCTTTTTGTTTGTTTTTCGCGAGTTATCGAGAAAGGTTATCGATAGAATTCGATAAAATTAATTTTCATCGTTAAAATAACGACCTTCTTATTTCCCTAGAAATGAAAAAAAAAACCAAACAAACAACAAACTGCTTTAAATTATGGAATTAATAGTAAGAATAATCAGCTTTGCCTGATTACAAATAACTTCAAATATATGTATTTACTCAGCCCCTCCACAAAGGATAGAACACGAAAAAAAGGTCAATTTTTAAGCGGGTTATACTTGGTTTAAATTCAGTTTTCTTTTTCCCAGATTGGTTGTCTTACCACGACTAAAGAACCCAGTCTGCCCGTCTATTTGGACCACCTACACTGGGGATTTGTATATAGTGGTGAAAGCCTATGTAGAACCAGCCACACTTCTAAGATGAGCGGATAACAGAAGAATGGTGCATTAGTGTGTCACAGATTCTCCTGAACAACACTCCACAGGTTTTAAATTTAGAGTTTTTCCTTCTCCTAAATTGGTTGCCTTACCGGTACTACCTTAGTATTATACTCATAGATGTGGGAGAAGACATGGACTCATGCTTTTCCTGAGGGCAGTAACATGTGATGAAACGTAGTTTCGTTTAGGATTTGATTTTGTTTGTTTGTTTGTTTTGTTTTACGGCATATCAACCTCATCGGTCATTTAATGCCGAATCAAGTTAAAGAAAATAAGTCTGAAAAGAAATTCAAAGGAGAGGTCTTATGAATTAATGATAAACTTTGGATAATTAGTTGGTTATTTGTTTTGTTTTGTTTTTTTATTCGGAGTTTACTTGTAGGGAATCATGATAATAAAAAACAACAACAACAACAACAACTATGGAACAGGTTGGGGAACTGATCAGTTTGTGAGAAAATATCTAGTAAAGAAAGGGTTTATAGAAGTAATTTGGTCTTATTGTAAATTTCTTTAGATTTTTGTGTATAACTTCACTGTTTTTAGAAATGCTATCACATTATTTATTTCAGTGTTTTGGAACAGTTCCTTCATATTGTTTGCACTATAGAAGATTTTTCTTACATGGGCTAGTTCGGTACATTCGATGAGAATGTGCTTCATGGTGTATTTGGTCTGACATGCATAGCGCTTCTAGCAAATACATATATATATATCTGTGTGTGTGTGTGTGTGTGTGTGTGTGCATATATATGTGTGTGTGTGTGTGTGTGTGTGTGCGTTGTATAATCGTTACCGTCATAGGAAATAGATGCAAGTTCAAATCCTGGATGAGATTATTAGCATTTCACATAATGCTTATACCTTTTGGAAAGGTTGGAATCCAATTACTCTTTCTCCAGTTATTGGTAAATGCTAAGGCTGGTTGGGCTCTTTAGCCTTGGTAAGGCAATCAGTCTAGGAGAAAGACAATTCTGAATTCAAACCTGTTAAAGTCCGCTTAAAAATTGACATTGTGTCGCATCCTGCTCATGCGGAAGGGTATATATATATATATATATATTCTGGTTGGATTTAAGATGTCCGTTTTGTGGTATTTCAACCCTTCGTGGGTTATTTAATTCAAGGTTAACCAAAGTATTTATAAAGTTGACATCGTTCGTAAATTTATGTTTATCATCATCATGTCGCGCTGGTAGCACGGATCTCCCTGACCCTCTCTCGCCACTCATCTCTATCGTCCATCGCTCCCGGAAATTCTTCCAGACTACATCCTGTATCGGCACAGAGCTGTTGTATATAGATTCTAGCTGGTCGTCCTACCTTTGCTCGTCCATGTGAAGAGGTCCACAGGAGCATATCACTTATGAGCTCATCCTTACCTCTCCAGGAGTGTCCAGCATGTCTGGTTCGTCTAACTTGGATAGTTTTCGTGATGGTTGATAGGTAGCCGTACAGCTGCTGTTTTTTGGGGTGCTGCCTCCAGGATTTATTCAATACAACTCGCAGCATTCTTGTGTAATTACCGTCAAGCTTTTTCTCCATACGTTTAGTTACTGTCCATGTGGTGCATCCATACAGCAGTATCGACACGACCGCTGCTTGGAAAAAAAACTGTGTTCTATTTTATTGGTCAGGTCTGACTTCCATATGACCGATAGCCTATCGGTAGCAGTCCATGCTTTTGCTAGTTGCGTGTTGATGTCTGTCTCAGTTGATGAGACACTGCTTCCAAGGTAGGTGAACTTGTTTACTAGTTTCAAAGTCCCGCCTTTTAGTGTGGAGATATCGTCTCTTTGATTAAAGCAAATGTATTATGTCTTATCTGCGTTGACTTGGAGACCTATGCCACCTGCTGCCTGTTCCAGACTATATAGCAGGGATTCGGCTTGGGTGGATGTATTTGCTAGAAGCGCTATGTCATCGGCGTTGTCCGTGTCGGTAATAGTTTGTGTGGGGTATCTTCTGCTTCTTTCCTTTGCCAGCATGAAACTGTTTTCTTTCATTAAATCAATAGACGTTCTAAGCTCGTAGTCTAAGCAGATGATAAACAGGTATGGGGCTAATGTGTTTCCTTGTTGCAGGTGTGCTACAATGTCGAAGTAGTCTGTGTCTCTATTCGGTGTGCGGATTTTTGCTTTCGTGTTTTTACATAGAATCATTTTGGCTGCGACGGTTTCTTTGGGGAGGTTGTAGGCGAGAAGTATTTGCTCCATCTTCCCTCTGTGTATAGAGTCAAAGGCCTTGGAGAAGTCGACCAATAATATTGTTGCCTCAAGGTTTTTTGCACGTACACCTTCTAGAATTCGATGAATAGTCAAAATTTGTGATGTGGATCGAGTTCTGTGAAAGACATTTTGGTTCTTCCTGAGTATTTTCAAAATTTTTGATTCTATGCAATTGCGTAGTTGAGCATTGTAGATCTTGGCCGCTATGGATGTAAGGGTTATACTTCGGTCGTTCTTGGCTATTCCGAGGTGACCCTTCTTAGGGAAAGGGAGGGTGCACCCTTTTGTCCATCTGTCTGTTGTGTTCTGTATATATACGGCACCACAGTGTCGGAGTAGCATGTCGTCGAATACCCCATACTTCTGGGGGTATTTCATCTAGCCCTGCTGCTTTCCTATTTTTAATTTTTCTTTGTACTGAGTCGAGTTCTTCTTGCGTAAACTGTGCTTGTTTGATGTTTTGTTGACAACTGCTAATATTTGTGATTGGTTCATGCGTAATTCTCGGGGGTTTTCTGAGTAAGTTCTCAAAATGTTGTTGCCATATTTATGTTTATAAGTAAAGTTGGCGACCTTAGAAGAGGGCGACCCAAAGGCTCCCTTTCCAATAGCTACTACAACAAGGTGTAGGGGAGGGCGCTGATCCTTTCCCAGGATTGCTCCACTTTATCCTTGATCCGAGTGTTAAGCAAGGAAGTATCAAGTACCGTTTTTTAAGTCTTTAGTATGACGCGACTTGGGATTGAACCCAGGTCTCCTGGACCATTAGCGAGCTCTCTACCCACAAGGCCAATGAGCCGGTTAGGATAAACGTTTGATTGTTAAATAAAGATTTTTCTTTTTCTTGACATAATCATTTGTAAACAAATTTATTGATTTGTTTTTTTTTTCTTTTTTGTTTGATGGCATATCAACCTTCGTGGGTTATTTAATACTAAAGCCGTCATGTAAAATAACTGTAGTACCAATATCGTACATCTTCATTGATGCATCGGGTGGGGTCATCAGTGATGTTTCCTTTAGGTTCACGGGGTGGGGCGGGGTTCGGGACTTGCATCATCAGACCCTCTCGCCCAAATGATCCAGTTGGCATTGATCTTACGCTAACTCCCATCCCAGCAGCTCAACTGCGTATCTTCCACACAAGACAAATGACTGCAGAAATGTCTCTATCCATGGGTACCACTTTGAATTTTACATCAGCCAATCAGAGCTAAGCTCCTCTGATGACTGCTGAAACTTTCCTTTAAAATTGGGAGGCCATTTTGCCCTTGTTTTCCGGCCGCGATGACGTCGTTATTCTGCTATTTGTTCAATCCAGTGTGCTTTTTTTTTTTTTTTTTCCTCCCCTGAAACTTTCAATAAAAACATACTGTACATAAATATCAAATAGTAGCAGTACTATTCAACTCATAGCTGGAGGAAGATTCATTTATTTCCAAAGGATATTTGATAATTAACGCTATAACAAACAAATTAATTTTAAAGTATGATATTTGTCACTGCCTCCCACCAGACAGGACTTGACACAAGGTCAAAAGCTCGAAGGCCGATTAAAGTGGGGATAAAGGGGAGGGGAAGGTCGGGAACGAGTCGAGACTCGAACCCTGCTGGTCATTGACCCACTAAGTGCAATGTGGGTCTAATGAGTCAAGCAGTACCACAGACCTAAATCTAGACCCGGGCACGTATGCCGTGAGGTCTAATGCTACACAAAGGGTGCATAGAAGTCATAAGAGCAGCTCACCCACCCGAAGGTGGCCTTTCGGCCTCGATTCTACCATTGATCGATACCCCATCCAACACGAATGCCAGACGGCCCAGCAAAGGCCAGAGAAGTATTAATTTTAAAGTAACTATTTTTAAAAATATAACTTGCGCACAGTTATATGGTTTCAAGTATTCATATCTAATGCAAATAACTTGCATACAGCCATATGGTTTCAAGTAACTAATGAAAACAATAATCCTTTGTAAACAATTCTTGCTTCAAGTAACTATTCTTAATACAAATAGTTTGCACACAGTTATATCGTTTCAAGTAACTAATAATAATAATCCTTATTAAACAATTAGAGCTTCAAGTAGCTATTCTTAATACAAATAATTTGCACACAGTTATATGGTGTCAAGTATTTCTATCTAACACTAATAATTATCAAACAGACCTTTTTTTTTTACCCATAGATGGGACCCTCACAGAAGGTTTACTATTGATGCTAGTATACAGATTTAGCTCTATGTATGTGTGTTCATACGGGTCTATACATGTGTTTGGTGGTGAGCTGATTATGTGATGCGTATGCGTGTGTCCATATAGGGCCTAGACATAAGTGCGTGGGAATCCCTAATTCAATCATACCAGTATAAAGCCCAGATGGTCAAATAAAAGTGGGCCACGACTCAATTTTATTGTCACATCGTTTAGGGTCTCCTGGAGACATGTTCTCTATCTGTATGTTTATATCCAGCCCGTGGGTTGCCAAAAGTTCGGAAATAGGAATATTCCCTTCTGGATACAGATAAGTAGAGTCAGTCTGCTATTAGAAGGGATGGAAGACAAGAATAGAAGAGATTCGGAAGGACAGGTAGATGAAGTACAGTTGGAGAGATGGGCTGAGAAAACAGATAGAGACAAGACGACGGAATCGGACTCAAAAGAACAGAGTCTGAGAAGTGACACGAACAACACAGCCAAAGAGATAAGAGACCGATGCAGAAGGTATACAGACACAGGAGGTCAGAGGGTCAGACAAAGGAGAGAGGACAAGAGATACAGAGAGTCGAACAACTAGCGGTCAATTTTAGTTCTTAGTTAAGGGAAACGTGGAGCCACAAACCGTTATTTTGTCACATAAGCTTCGTCTTCTCTTTAAACAGCATTTACTCATTTTTTTTTTTGTCTTTGTCTTATTTATCTTTGTGGAACCATCTCAGTCTCATGTATTTCGACTCGACCTGCTGGGAACCAGCAAACGCAACGTGGAATAAGATTTTCATTCTGCGAAGTGCATGGTTGAGGTCGTATTCCTACACAGGTACTCCATCCTTTGTAACGGGGCTTAGAATACGCTGACTGCATCCTCTGCAGGGTGTGGGGTAACCCAACCCTTGCAAAAAAGAGATGGCCTGGGTATGACACTAACTGCATTTGATAGTGTGGTTCCAGTTCTGGAGATGTGGGGAGTGTGGAGTACTTCTTCACTGACATTACTCCCAGGTTCACTTTGACCAACAGTTGCTGCATCTTTTAGGATCCCGTCTATGGATCAAATAGGTCTTTGTTAAAACTATTCGTATTTCGTTAAGACCGTGTGAAAAAAAAAACTTTTAAGAAAACAACTGCACAAAAAATGTCAATATGAACGTACAATAACCGCTAATTTCTCACCTCTAGGCATAAAATAACACGAGATGTGTTGACATGTTGTTAAAATCAATAAATGATGTTCCGTGTAATATCAACGAAGGTCAAGGTCACCTGACATGCGTGCCAAAGAAGCCTTGCACTCGTGTCAGACTGACAACTTCCTTGGCTTAAGGGGACCGTTCCCTCAGGCTTTCACTTGTTTACATGAAAAACTGCTTCCATTATATATATATATATATATATATATATATAGGAAATTCTTGTGGAGTAGTGCTCAATGTACATAACTCTAGTAGCGCTATTACGTTCACTTTCAGGCAAATACCATTGAGAAAAGTATGAATCCCCTTTTCCCCGCCAGCAATGGGTGAAATAGTACCACTAATGTTCTACTATAGATATTTATTTCTAACACCGGAACAAAACTAACTACGTATGGCTTTTAAGCTATAATCAGACATACGTGCCTGAACCCAGATTTGGGTCCAAGTTCAGGTAGGCTCATCAGGCCCACATTTCACTCAGTGAGCTGTTGATTAGCATATTCCAGAAAGGCCCGAGCCTAGACTCATGCCTGACCTTCTCCTCCCCTAAATCCCCACTATAATCCTATTTACCAACCCCTCCGTTCGAAAAGGATATGACACAAGGTCAATTTTTAAGCGGAGTTTAAGAGGTTTGAATTCAGAGTTTTCCTTCTCCTAGACTAGTTGCCTCACCAAGGCTGAAGAACCCAGTCTGTCCGACTATTTACCCATAGCTGGATGGAGAATAATTGGATTCATACCTTTCCCAAGGGAATTAGTGCTATGTGAAATGCAATCATTCTCGTCCAGGATTTGAACTCGTGTCGCCGTGTCCATTTCCTACGACGATAACCATTACACCACGGGCATCTCCACTATAATCGACTTTCGGGTCATTGACCTTGTGTCAAACCCTGTCTGATGGGAGGCAGAGACAAATATCGACTACGTGTGGCTTTTAACGGGATTTTTTTGTGCATTCAAAAGGAAAAAGTGAGCCAAGACAATAAGGCGCCAAAAGTTGCCTCCCTCACCACCATTTGTGGGTAGCTACTACTAATGCTCAGTGCGAACTCGGGACCCCGGACTGTTAACGCAGAGAAAAGGTAACCAACAAAAAGATTTTGTCACTTATTCTTTTAACCGTTAAAAATTTACCAAATTGACAAGATGTTATCCAAGAAATTTAACTAAGAGTCAACTTAGCAGAAAACTTCACAAGAATTAAACGAAAGTTGAAAATTCACACCGAGAATTCGACTAAAGGCAACTCTACAGAAAACCCAACTGAAATTAGACAAAAGCTGAAAATTTTACCAAGATTTCAACGAAACTGCAAAAATTACTCAAATTCAAAGAACTTTGCTTTCCGGACACACACACACAAACACTCTCTCTCTCTCTCTCTCTCTCTCTCTCTCTCTCTCTCTTTCAGCTAAGTCCCGCAAATTACAACAAATTTGCAACGCTTTATCGTGTCTATCCTTTCTCTTCCTTTGTTTATTATTATATAAAATTTGTTTCTAAAATTTTGTCGTATGTATTATCTTTTCAATCATTATACAATCTAGAAAACTGCGGAATCTACAGCTGGAAATTACCCATTAAATCCTCCTTAGAATTTTACCCCTTATATAGAAAATCTGTCAGTATTATTCTTTTATCTTGCAAATTTGGCATTTCTATTGTCATTTCGTTTATGTTACAATTTTCATGTTATTATTCTTTTATATTGAAAATTTAGCACTTAATATTATTTTTTTTACTACACAACTGATTTTGCATTGAATAACCAACATTTATGGGGTGTAAAGTGTCTAATGGTGTTGGGAAAATTATGAGGTTTGGTAACTGACTCCTTCCTTCTTATCTTCATTCACTTGACATTTTCTGTTTGTTGAAAGTGCAAAAGAAGGAATTACGGAAAGAGAAACAAGGATACTGAGGGTTGTGGCTCTCAGCAACCCCCGGTTGAGCAACTCCAGCCAAGATGTGGAAGAAGCGCTAAGTGGGTTCTTGAAAATAACACAGCGTGTTATGGTCAAGAGAATAAGCTGGATCAATATAGCAGTCTGTCCCTGTCTCCATCCATCTCTCACATACCACAGAAACATCAACCCTTTCGAGAATAAAATGTGAGAGAGATATTTTTATAAAGAAGTGTGTTCGTTCGTTCATTGAAGTTCGTAAATTATGTTTGATTATGTTTCCGCTTATATTTGTATATGTAAGTGGCTATACAACAGAATCTCAGAAATCATTTTGGCAAATTGTGAATCGTTAGTATCGAGTATAGGGAATTTGAGGGTCTACCATGTGTGTCTGTGATCAGTCGGTGAGTTTATCTGATTCTGCTAAGAGAAGGTGACACAACGCGCGATTCGGCCGAGAGAAAAAGGAACCATCCGTCTCAGTCGAGGTGGTAAAGTATTCTGAGAGTGAGTTTCTTTTTGGCACCAGGAAGCCAATCTTTTCAGGCATGCCTTTTTATGTTATTTTTTGTTGTTTTTTTTAAATTTCTTATTTAATCCCCACACATATATTTCTTACAAAAGAGTGCCGCAGTGTATATACCTGGCTTTTTAATTTATTAATTTACTTTATTCGTTTTTTAAATCTATTTTCAGGTACTTGCTATCTTGTCCCAGTTTTTGGGGGCTACATTGCAGATACTGTATCCGGCAAATTCAACGCAATTTATGGATCTGGTTTGATTTACATTTGTGGTAAGTATACCTTTTTATCTTTTTTATTTTGTTTATTTTTGATAAGTACAGATTTAGTATATAGTATGAAAGTTGTTTTGTCTTTTATTTAAAAAATGCTATAAAATTTTAAACATATCAAAGAGATTCTGAAATTACTCTATCTATTGTATAAACTACCACGAAAAACCGTTCACTTTGGGGAAGTCCTTGTAGCGTCATGGCTAAAGCATTGAACTGTGGCCACGAAGAAAGCGAGTTCGAACTCCAGTTGCGATTTTGGGTTCACTTTTGAACTAATATCTAGAAAGCTCGTCTGCTTTGGTGAGTCCCCATTCTTTATGCCATCTCACAGAGGAGTGTTGATGACATTGTGGTTAATGTGCTGGACTGCGAAATCGTAGTAAGCGAGTTCGAATCCCAGTCGTATAATTACGTTTAAAAGTCTCACTACTGTTCTTCTCGCTTTTTCAATCACTCTCTCTCTCTCTCTCTCTCTCTCTTTCTCTTGCTTTTTCAATCTCTCTCTCTCTCTCCACAGACACTCTTCTGTATTCTACAGCCCCAGCCGACTAGGCCACTGAACACTCGTTGAGGCGGAGGGTCTTACCCCTCTGCAGAATGCAGTCTGTGTATTCTGCAGCCCCCTCCAGCAGACTGGTCCACTTTCTCCAAGGGTTTTTATCCAAAAGTGAACGTAATAGCGTGACTGGAGTTCGAACTCGCTTACCTCGACATCATAATCTAACATGTTAACCTCTACGCCACAGACACTCTTCTGGTTTTGTAATGAGATGGCATGAGTAACGTTTAGTTTTAAATGTTGGATCGGAGAGAATGGTCACAAAGTTTTAAAATGGAAATTTAAAAAAATATAACATAGATACTAATTAAAATTCTATTTTACTCAAAGAAAGAATACAAATTGCCATTTTGTCGACAGATAAAAGAAAATTCAAATCAGTCTTGCATGATCACAAAAATTTATTAAGAAGCGAGATCCCAAAACAGTTTCTTAGTACACACGCGTTCACATAGATCATAAACGATAAAAATAAAACTTCCTTTAAATCCGAATAAATATCCAAAACTTTAATAAAAGTTTTTATTATTATTTTTAATAATTATCATCTTAGAACCCAAATGAAATATCACTAAGTACTGCTTATGAATAATTATCCTAAACTTTAATAAAACTCACTCTCCATTCTTTATTTTTAATAATGATCATCTTACAACCCAAATGAAATATGACTAAGTACTGCTTATGAATAATTATCCTAAACTTTAATAAAACTCACTCTACATTCTTTATTTTTAATAATGATCATCTTAGAACCCAAATGAAATATGACTAAGTACTGCTTATGAATAATTATCCTAAACTTTAATAAAACTCACTCTACATTCTTGATTTTTAATAATGATCATCTTACAACCCAAATGAAATATGACTAAATACTGCTTATGGATAAATATTATAGACTTTAATAAAAGTGACTCTATATCTTTTATTTTTAATAATGAACATCTTACAACCATTGTTTTTCATTATAATTTCGAATATTTTCAGCACCTTCTTAGCTGATATGAACGGCAAAATTTCTTGCTGTAGAATTTTACACCTGCTTCAATTCAACGGGAAACAATATTATCTCGAAATCCATTTTTTGTTTTTGTTTTGTATGTGGTGGTGGGGGATCTGAATAAATTAAACCCCCAAATTTATAACAATGTTTTTATTTTACAAAAAAAAAAAAATCCCCAAAACAATTATTTTCCTTTTTATTAAAGTGGTTCACTTTCACATTTTAAGTCAATGTAAAATGATCCCCTATTACTGCAACAGCTAGTGTTAGAAAAAAACAAGTGACTTGACAGGTCGAATTATTTCTCTTTTTTTAAAAATTTGTTATCAGAATGGAAAAGGAAAAGAGGCCCCCACCCACCTCTGTCGTCAGAATACAAAATACAGAGGTGGGGGGCTTCTTTGAAGAGGATAATGCCTTAATTTTCCTTCATTAATTCTAGCCCTATCATATTCATTAAATTACCTATATATATATGTATATATTGTCATCCACAGACAGACTGTTTCGTTGTATCACAACTCTTCAGTGTGGCTAGACACGCAGGACGCTTTAAGCTAGGATCGAAACCCGCCTAATTGTTACACACACACACATATATATATATATATATATATATATATATATATGTGTGTGTGTGTGTGTGATGGAGGTGGTGTTTTTATGCAAACAATATAAACAACACTGACAAAAGAATATTCACAATCAGGCAATACAAGCAAAAATAAATTTATATATCAACAAGTACATAGAAAGGAAACATTACAAAAAAACATTATGACAGTTCGAATATAATTTGTTAAATATTCGCGCGTGTGTGTGTATGTGTGTGTGACTAACTCGAATACTATGGTGAATCGGTCTTTTATTTAGGAACGATGATTAAAAATGTCAGAATTCTTACTTACTTTTATGTGTTATAATTTAGGTGCAGGCGAGAAGACTAAATATTAAAAGTGTCCTGTACCATTATATGTGTACGCTAACTCAGTGTTTCATGCAAAGTGCCATAACACGGAAAAATGGCAAAGTATTTTTGAGGGCTGTTTTCACTCTTATGTTGGTCGTTTGTCTCCAACAGGATGTGACGAGATGTCTGAGGTCTTGTACGAGCTTGAGACTGGTACACGTCCAGCCGAAAGGCAGAAAGGAACAGAAAAGAAAGCGAATCCTCTAAGTCATAGACTATATAGGCACCATATCACGTGATTTCACTGACCAATAGGTTCCCAAAACTAATTAATTTACCGCCGTCCACCACCTTTTGTTTCGGGAACAAGTGAATCATGGATTCTGTTTTCTAGAATTTTTTTACCACACGGTCGCCGAGGGCCATTAAAAAAATGCAGGAGTGTACATTCTTTATATATATATATATATATACTGTCACGTGATATCCCGCAGAGACGATAGAGGTAAGATTAATACTATCCTCCCGTTGAATTAACAGTATCTAGCTGTCAAAAAAGTGACCGTTAAGAGAGAATGTGGGTCACAGAGGGGATATCAACAAGTGTTGGTACTTAGTAACCTCAGGTCGCCGGACACCGGAAGGGGAGTGAGAGAGAAGCCAAATGATTGGCTTGTACCCCAAAACGGAAGTTGGGCTCCCCCCCCGTCAGCGGAAATAGATAGTAAGAAAGATTAGTTTTTGAGCGGGGCTCGTGGCAGACAGACCCCTAGCCATTTACTCCTTGTTGAAAACAAAAGAATATCTGAGACATGAGGGACCCCAGGTTCTTCAAGCCAGTGAAAAAAAATAGAATAAAGTCTATTAGCCCGTGAAAGAAGAAAGATTCTCCAGTGGAACCCCGTCGAAAAATAAGATAAGTAACTTTGGGGCCATTTCTCCTTTATACCCAAATTTTGTATACCACTCTCTCTCTCTCAATTTGAAGAAAAACAAAAGTCAAGAAAAGACATTTATATTCGTGGACTGTCCAATCATTATATGTTTTGACACTTTGAAAGTGTATATAACTGTTGTAAAGGAATCATATATTTTTATGTTACCACGTGGTCTATGTTGTTACTTCATGCTTCCTTTTCAGCTTCTATTCGCCTTATGTTATCTTGCTTAGAATTGTCCTATTAATTCCTTAACAATATCACACGGGAAACCGGAGTTGCCGACTACTACAATTTAATATTATTACGACTAAAACCTATAGGTCCATATTCTTCCATTGTCTAGGGGAAGGAAGGAAAGCGGCCTGGTGGGTGTGTGATAGTGTGAAATTTGGAACCCCTTGCCAGCGGCGGTCAGTCTGGCCCTAAATTAATCTCTCACATAATATGCCAGTTCTTATATGCCTGAGAGAAAAACTCTGAACGAGGACTTATTCTATAGGGGATCAAGTGCCAACCTGCCCCGTCTTCACACGTGCGAAATAAAACCCCGTTCTGGGATAAAAGTAAACCTTTCACGTCACAATACACACACATATACGCATTTCATTTATACATACGTATAATACCAATAGACATACACACACACACACATAACTGGCTCGGAGTGGTAGAACCTGATAGGGTCCTATCTATGGGTAAAATAAAACTGTTTGACATTTAAACTAAGTACAGATAAATGACATGCTAAATTGAATAATTAGAAGTAGATCTGTTTGACCAGTTAACTATGTGGAAACAAATGACTGATGTTTAATTGAATTGTTAGTGATATATAGCAATACTTGGGAGCCTAAACAAGACTTTGGGCGAAAAGGCAAGATCCCAAAAGCAAAAAGAAGCTAAGCCAAAAAAGAGGGGTGACTGCCCCTGGCGACTGCTTATATAGCCACAAGGGGCCAGTAACGGTCCAACTTCGAAATAAGCCAATGGCATTCGAGCTGTTATTAACCACCGGATTTACAAAACTCCAACATGCAAGTTTTTTTTCCGGAATTGGGTAATAATTCTACATTAAATCAGAACGTGAAAGTGAATCTGCTGCGACAGGCCTGCGAACGTAAACAGATCGGATTACACCTTTGCCCTAGAAAAATAACATCCGGACCCAGCCGGAAATGACTAAGCCCTTTTTCGACTCTAACCAGCCGTTACAGCTAAGAAAGGAATAAATTAATATTTATCAACATTTGCAAAACACTTCTGCCAGAAATAATTCTATAAAAATGGAAGTAATACTCTTCGGTAGCCTATACCGGGCTATAGAAGTACTTATTTTCAGCGTCCATTTTTTGTAGAAGAACTTTCTATCCCCATGGCGCGACAGAAGTGGAGTTCCCTTTCTTCCATATGAAAAAGGCTTCAGGCGGCGAAAATTCAGAGGTCCCCGCTCTTTTTTAGGGTGATTGTGACCTTTCCTCTCCAGTTCTTGGGTTGCATTCGGTAGGCCGTCTAACCTCTGGGCGGTTCTGCCGGGTGTGCCTCGGCACTGGAGATTTCCTCCGGCCTCAGGGGGCCATTCCCCCAGGCTTATACTCCCTTCGGGGGGGTTGGGTTTATTGCCTGGCGCCTGAGGCGCCCCAAAAAGGGGAATGCCGACGGGGCCGAAGGTATTTTTGGCCTTGACGGACGCGTGTGGGCTTCGGCCCTGCGACCGGGCCCACCTTAAAAGCGGCCTTGCGCCATATTCGTGCGTTGGTGGGACGTATGATAAATAATCAGAGGTCTACGCAGACGCTCTCATTGGCCACTCGGCTCGGGTCCTACGTTATCGTTGTTGCACCTACCTCACCGCCACTTCTAGTGGCAGATTCAACTTTTTTTACGGTCCTTTTTATGGGCTATTAGAGGTCACTTTCTTCGGGTCGGAGTATCTCTGGCGGTCATTAATGACCAGTCGAAATAGACGGCCTGGAGGCAAACACGAAGAGGACTCACTAAGACCTGCCGGTCTTAACCATCGCTCGGTTCCGCTCGTCCGTTTGGCTGCACAACGCTAAAGGCAAGGGTTAGCCTTTAGCTACCGCTCCACTATCCGCACAGCGCTAAGATAACGCCAATCTTAGCCTCGGCCTCCTGGCCAGTTCGCTCGACAGTGCAGAGCTTCGGCGCCCAAGCCTTAGCTATCGTCTCGATACGTCTGCACAGCTTTGGCGCGCAAGCCACAGCTACCACCAACGATACGCCCGCACAGCTACCCGGCACAACAAAGCCATAGCTACCGTCAATGATACGCCCGCACAGCTATCTGGCACGACAAAGCTATAGCTATCGTAAACGATACGCCCGCGCAGCTATCTGGCACGACAAAGCTATAGCTATCGTAAACGATACGCCCGCACAGCTATCTGGCACGACAAAGCCATAGCTACCGACCACGATGCTCCGGCGATGCAGTCCACGTAACGACTCGCTGTTACAGACTGCCCCAGCAACGCAGCATCTAGTCCACGCAACGACACGCTGTTACGGACTACCCTAGCAATGCAGCATCTAGTCCACGTAACGACTCGCTGTTACGGACTACACTAGCATTGCAACATCTGGCCCACGTAACGACTCGCTGTTACGGGCTAGCAAACAGATCGACACACCCCCGGTTAACCCAACGTACTGTCAAAACCGGGATATCGATCTACCGACCACGACGCTCCTACAATGCAGCATTCAGTCCACGTAACGATTCGCTGTTACGGACTGCCCTAGCATTGCAACAATTAGCCCACGTAACGACTCGCTGTTACGGGCTAGCAACCACGACTCGACCATACCAACGAAATGTCAAAACCTGGATATCGATTTACCAACGACCGACCGACCTCAGCTGCCCGCAACGACCATCCAGCTGTATTCAACGACTCGACCGACTTCAGCTTCCCGCTACGACCATCCAGCTGCATTCAACGACTCGACCGATCTCAGCTGTCCGCAACGACCATCCAACTGCATTCAACGACCCGACCGACTTCAGCTTACCAGCATCAAACATCTAGCTGTATCTCCACGACTCGACCTACGCCAGCTACCCTCGTCGAACGTCCAGCTGCGCACATCTACAACTCGACCATACAAGCTGACGACATCACCCATCGAGCTGAAGACCACATACAACAGCCCACGGACATTTACATACAGGTTTGTAATTCCGGCAAATAAAATCGTCACTTTGTTGTATCTGTTATCTCGCCTTCTGTCTTCCTTCATTGTCTCTGGCTGTCACTACACACTCGCACGCATTAAACTAAAATTTATTTGCGGGGTCGACTCGGTTATCGGCTCCGCAATAAATCCCTCTAATATAGTTGTGGAGAGTTTGAGAGTCTAATTAGTTCAATTCACAAAAAAAAAAAGAAAGAAAAAATTAATAAATAAATAAAATAGATTTACTAGAAAATGTTTCCCCGGTAAACTTGAATGGAGAATAATATTATCATAGCATTTTATGTGAATATATTTTGCGGTTGTTACAACAAGGGTATGGTTGCAAGGAAAACTAACATGGACTGAAATTTTAATTACCTGTAGTAAATACGTCTTATCATATGAATGTAAACATATTGTTCAATATAAAGTTCTTGTAAATAGAATTGACTAGTGAGAAAGGCTCTGTAAACACGATTAGTTGTTAAGTTGGCTTTAAATTTACTCACTGGCTTTTGTCATCATTGCCTTTCGCTCTTAGATATTAATTTAAACATAATGTGGTCTATTTTATTTATTTTCATTGTAAGCTTTAGTTTGGATTGGTTTTATGGCATATCAACCATTGTTGGTTGCCAAATCCTGTTTTTATATATATATCAAATATATATGATTCGTAAAGTCATTTCGCAGATACATTTTTAAACGAGCCTGAGCTCATTTTTTTCTACACATGTAAATGGTTTCAAGTATTTCTATCCAACATAAATAAGTTTATTTACTATTAATCAGTTGTTGGCACACAGTTAAATGGTTTCTAGTATTGCTATGTGACAGTAACAATGTAATATCATGGCCCAGTCGACTGAGGCTACAGAATAAACCGATTACATCTCCGCAGAGGGGTAAAACTCCTCTAACGAGTGTTCTGGATGTGACGCAAAACAATCTGATGGTTGTCGAAGTTCTGTACTTGAGTGTGGTTCACGTGTTGAATTACGCTTGAAAGTGAATCGACTTGAGCATCAGGAAAGCAGGCGTCCCATGTCTGTACTTTTGTAGGCGAAGTTTCGCCACATGGGACGTTCTGCTGCCGATACAGGAGCAGGCAGCCAAAGCGGCATCGACAACGATTACAACAAAGTTCTTCCGACTGCAGCCGGAATATATGGGGACCAGTAGGATCTGTGTAACTGTCTGCAATGTCCCTGCTACTGTCACCGGAGAGGTGCTGGCCGCGTTCCTTAGCAGATATGGACGTGTTGAGAATCCAACCTCCTAAGGTCAGCCTCCGGGACGGCCTATGGGGACCACGTGTTCCGGCTATGTCTTATTAGGGAGGGTTTTCAAGCCATCCCAAAGATCATCATTAGTAGGGAGAGGCAGATGATGGTGGTGGTGGAGGGACGACGTCAGCGCTGTTGGAGCTGTAAGCAGCTGGGACATATATCCAAATTCTGTCCCCAGAAGGACCCTCCAAGTGCTGCAGTCTCTACAGCCTCCACGACTACCACAACTGCAACAATTACCACAGCCACCATCAGCAGTACAATAGCAAAAGAGTCGGGTCAGGTCCAGCCTAAAAAAGCGGAGGTGACCAGAAAAAAGAAGAAGTCCCCCAAAAAAGTGGAGGACAAGGCTTCAACAATGACCGTAACTGCTGTTGCCTCTCCTGCAAAGGGCACTGATTCGGAGAGATTTCCCCAGAAATCACCACCAAAATCACCCCCAAAGCACCACAATACATACCAAAATCCGTAACAGCTCCAATTCCACGGTATATTGTCAAGCACCCAGTGCTCCCAGCAAACAAGTCTTCAGCAAAGAAATCCAAAAGCAAAACAAACCCCACAACAACAGAAACATTAGGCACTCCAATGGAAACGTTCCCCAATCTAAAGAGGAAGAGAAACAGCGATGAGGGAGCCGCTAAAAAGATGTGCGCAGGGCCACCCTGCATTGACGACCCCTTAGAAGGTCCCTCCAATGCCTTTCAGCCTCCCCCTCAACAGCCTCCCCCTCAACAGGCGCCAACACAGATGCCAATCCCATTCCCTCTTCCGCTTCCATTTCTTCCTCCTCCATTTCCTCCCCCACCTCAATACCGAATTCCACAACATACTTCCCCTGAACTCTTACAAAATCTTCAACCCCTACAACCTCCGAAACCCCTTCAACTTTCTCAACCCCCTCAACCTTCGCAACCTCCTCAACCTCCACAACCCATACAAGTGGAACCTCAAACCCACCCTCATCAAATCCAACCCAGAGGAAGAGCCCATTCCTTGGAGAGACAATCGTCCCAACATCTCTTTAAGACCCTGTCTCTCCCATCCCTGAGCCCATCCTCCTCTACAGAGTTGTTCCCGGAGCTGACCCAGGCGGAAAAGGAGCCAGCAGCACCAGTTCCAGCAGCAACAGTTCCAGCAGCCCAAGAAGCCAGACCCAAGCTATCCTGTAAGCAGGCTAAGGCAGCCAAATGAGAAGGGCAAGAAGAAACTGAACAACTTAGGAAGGCAGTGGCTTTTTGTACTATCGGGCTGGAGTCGGTAGCAGACTACCAGCTACGTAAGTTATTAAAGCCACTGCTTGACCTGGAGAAAGTCCAGAAAAAAAAGAATATGCAATCCATTGAACTTTACGAGTGCAGCCATGGTGACCACTTTCATCTGCACGGCTGGCGATCGTACCAAGGGCGTATGGCAGTTCTTGGATACGGTTCGTCAGACCGACGTGGGTGTAAATTTGGCAGAATTGGAGCACCCCTCATTAAAAAGATGTTTGCCATACTGTGCTGGGAGGGTCCCTATTTTGGTTCACCCTTCTTTTTATAGGCCATTAAAAGTGCGGTACCCATTGGATGTTGGCGGAGTATCCAGGGATGGCTGAGCAAATACTGAGCTCGGCACCGGCTCTTTGAGACAGCACTGATTAGTTAAGTGTGCCAGAATGGCTTTAAACGTTGCCAGTTTAAATACGAGGGGACTGAGGGACGCAAGCAAGTGTGCGCACTTGCTTGCTGAACTCTCGAACCTGTGCGATGATGTCGCTGCGGTGCAGGAGACTCACTTCACTTGCGAGACGGACTGTTGGGTGCTGGGGAACGACTTTGTCGTTTATTCAGCATTCGGCAGCCGCCACAGTGCTGGGGTCTCTCTGCTAGTTGGACGCAGCCTTGATGCGATTGTTAATGTTGTCTTTGCAGGTGACGTGGGCCGGCTGCTGGTGGCTGATTTTGCCGTGAAAACTTTCGAGTTTCGGATAGCTGTGGTTCATGCGCCCAGTATCGCTGCGGAGAGACGTGTCTTCTTTCGGCGGTTGGGGTCGTTTCTGGATGACTCGAAGCGGACAGTTCTAGTGGGCGATTGGAATGTGATCCTTGACCCCAAGATAGATAGGGCCGGTCGAGGTGCTAGCAGTTTTGGAAGGTGTGAGAGCGGCCTGTCGGGCTTGTTGACTGAGTTCGACCTGGTCGACAGGTACCGTCTTGATCACCCAGGGAGGGAGATGTGGACGTGGATAGGAAGTACGCCCTCTGGCCAGGTCCGGTCTTACCTGGACAGAGTGTTAGTGAGAAGAGCTGACAGTGACCTAGTTACTTGTCCCACGTTCCACTGGTTAGGGCGGACTGACCATAAACTCGTTAGGGTCAGTCTGTGGCAAGTTAATAGGCCTAGTCTGGCTAGCTACTGGAAGTTCAATACCTCCTTACTGGAGATATGGGACTTCCGGGTACGGCTGGAAAACCTAATCAAGCGGGCGTTAGTGGGGGCGGTTATTGGGAATAGGTGGTGGGCTTCCCTTAAGTATAGGATTAGGGATTTCGCCATCAAGTACAGCCAACAGCTCGCTTTAGATAGGGCTAAGAAGGCGAAATCCTTAGAAGATAGACTCTCCCGGGCGATGGAAGGGGGGATTCCGTAGCCATAGATCTAGCTAAGGGGGACCTTGAGCGCGAGGCGAGCGAGCGTTACAAGAGTTTCGTAGTTAGAAATAGGCTAAAAAGAGTTCCGAACGAAGCCGTGAAATGTAACGCATTTATGCGTAAGGAAGAGTTGAGAAGGTTCCCTTGTCGGTACATCGAGTGCGTTAGCGCCCCGGACGGGCGAGAGCTGAGATCGAGCCGTGAGATTCGTGAGGCTTTCCGGGCACACTTTCGAGATCGCTTTGCCCTCTGTCCTGAGCTCCAGGTTCAGGAGTTTCGTAACTATTTAGCTGACTTCCCCCGCCTTGGGGAGGCGGAAGCGGCTAGTTGCGAGGGTGTGGTTACTGAATGTGAAGTCCGTAGTGCGCTGAAGCAGGTCGGCCTTAACAAGTCGCCTGGACTAGATGGTTTACCCTACGAAGTGTACTTGAGGATGTCGCACATGTTTGTCCCTATTCTGACGGATGTGTTCAACCATTGGTTTGTCCAGGGAGCCATCCCTGGTAGCATTACCAAGGGCGTGATCACATTGCTGAAGAAAGAAGGCAGGCATGTTCGGGGCGAGCTAGACGATTACAGGCCCATAACTCTGCTTAACACAGAGTTAAAGATTTTGGCCCGGGTCTTGGCGAACCGTTTGCAGCTTGTCATCAGTGATCTGATCGGCCCTGAGCAGAGCTATGCTGTGAAGGGAAGATCGATCCAAGACAACTTGCATTTGGTGCGCCAGATCCTAGAGGGAATAGAAGACGACACCGAAGCAGCGCTGATCAATTTGGATCAGTCCAAGGCCTTCGATAGGGTGGACCATCGGTTCTTGGCGACGGTTTTGGAGACCGCCGAATTCGAACCGGAGTTCCGCAAATGGATTAGCATGCTGTACCGCAACCCACAAGCAGTGGTGCAGGTGAACGGGAGGTGTTCGGAGGCTTTTGCGACCGAGTGATCGGTCCGGCAAAACTTCCCCTTGTCTCCTCTTCTCTATGTCCTTGCTTTGGAGCCCCTGCTCCGAAGGCTTAGGGATGGGAGGGATAGTCCGGCCCTGCGCGGAATCTTGCTAAGCGGCAGCGTCCGAGAGAAGATTTCCGCGTTCGCCGATGATATCACGGTCTTTGTGTCCAGGGGTCGGGACATATTGGCTGTGAAGGAGGCGGTCGCGAGTTACGAAAAGGTAGCAGGTGCCAAGGTCAACTTTGACAAGAGCGAAGGTTTGCGGTTGGGTGCCTGGAGGGGTAGTGTTCCCCTGCCAGGGCCCTTCCGCTGGAGTGACAGTCCCGTCCGCATCCTTGGGGTGTGGTTCGGGCCTGGCCTCCAGCTGGAGCGAAATTGGTTGGAAGTACGGACTAAGGTAGAAGCGCAGGTGGTTGCCTGGCTTCGAAGGCGGTTGACCTTAAAGAGCAGGGTGGTGGTGTGCGCCGGGTTCATCTTCCCCCTGATCCTTTACCGTTTGTCTGTACTACCTCTGCCTAAGGTTCATCGGGTGGCGCTGGAACGATCCTTTTCAAGCTCCTTTGGAAGGGTCGAAGCCCGATGGTCCGTAGAGAGGTTTGCTATCAACGTCCTCGCGATGGGGGTCTGGGAATACCGGATCTCGAGAGCCACCGGCTCGCTGAGAGATTGGCTCACCTAGGTCGATCGTTGACAACGGACGCGGTGTGGAGCCTCAAGGTGAGAGTCACCTTTCCTCGCCTGATGTTGCATCCCGAGGATGAAGGCCGTCGTAGGCCAAGGGATGAACCACTATTCGTCATCGAGTGCCGCAGGGCTCTTCGAAAGCTTCCTCGGTCCAGTGACCCCTCTTGGACTCGTAAGGAACTATATAGAGGCTTAGTGGTGGGTTCCGCTTCGGATCTTCTGATGGGTCGGCTTGGCTGGTCGGCGGAGGAGGTTCGCTCCCATTGGAATTGGGTGCCAGGTGCGGGCTTCTCGTTCACCTGGCGGCTAGTTCGGAATGCGTTGGCCCTCAACGACTGGGCTTACAGAGCGTGCATAGCAGATATGCCTGACTGCCCCCGCTGCGACAGTGGTTTAGAAGAAACGGCTTCGCACGCCTTCTACTACTGCGAGCGGGCTCGCCCGTTCTGGAGCCACGTCGAGGAGTGGACGGCTTGCATCAGCCCTAGAGAGCTTGTGCTGCTCGACATTGGGTACGTTTTGGACAATGTTGACCCTCCGTTTCAGGGTGAGAAACGTGTGGTGTTTCTCGTGATCCTAGCCGTGGCTAGAATGGTGATTTGGCAGACGCGAAACAAGGGATTGTATGAAGGTGCAAACTTTTCTTATCACGATCTGATCATGTTCTTTAGGCATCATCTTAGGGTCAAGATTAGATGCGATAGAAGACGCTTGGACCGCATAACATTCAGCAAAAGGTCGGTGTATGCAGCAAGTTTGGTCATGTGCAAGGGGACAACGTTGGAGTCATCCTTTCCTCCTCTGCCTGTGCATGGTGATGATGGTCCGGTTCCTTCGAGACCCCACCCCGTGTAAGTAGGAACTCTATGTAACATTTAGATAACTTGACCTCCTAGTTAGTGGTGTGAAGTGTGTCATTGGCCCCACAATCTAGATGTTAGTTCATTCCTAGTTTCTTTTTTTCTCTTTCCCCTCTACCACTTGTGAGTCCCTGGCCTTTTATGAGGATCTTGGCCACATTTTCATGTTCACTCCCCACTCCAGGACGGCCCCCTTCCCGCCTGTTCTTTTATCCAGATTAGTTTTTTAGAATCTTCCCCTATAGGGAGAGTTTCGGCTTGTTCTTGGTCTTATCCAAGTACCAGAAAACCGTCGACTCTCCACATCATAGAAGTGGGTATGGGAGGGAAACCAACCGGGTTTATATTCTGTTTACTTGGTGGCTTTTTCCTCCAATCCCTCATCACATTTCATCTATTGTACATACGCCATTCCATTGCATCTGGTTTTTAAGTAGGATTCTCATGGAGCGAATGAGGTGTTTTGGTGATTGTGGCGTGGTTGGTTGGTTGAATGAATCCATTGTATAGAATGATTAAATTAAAATGACTTTTGACTGTTGGCGATGAGTGTGACTAGCTAGGGCCCATAGGAAAATACAGTTCTCATCCCTTCCCTTCCCCCCAAATCTTGGGCCCTGTGCCCACCAAAAAAGCATTTTTTGTATTTTTTGGAAATAAAGACTTGAGCATTAGGAAGGGAAGATTATAAGCGCATCGGGGCGTTCCACAATGCGCGGGTGGTCTCGTCCATCCCCAGTGTGTTGATTGGCTGCGAACCCAGGAGTGGCTATGTTAGCGTGCATATATGCTGACCCAGTCATGGGCAATTTTTGTTCGTTAGCCGATGCCAGCCGGGCCGGTAAGTATTGTTTATTGTTTTCTCCTGTACGTTAGGGCAGTTGCTTCTTTAATTGTAAGGCTGGAGCTTTGAGGAATGCAGAATACCTCTTTATTGCCATCGCTCCCAGGTCCACACTGTTCTGGAATGGAAGTACCTGATAGGGTCCTATCTTTGGGTAAAATAGAACTAAACTGTGTGAATATGCTAAACATATGCAATATGTATTGTCCTCTATCCTTCTACCTAGGTTTCTTGGAGCCGATGTTATGCACTCTGGGTAGTTGTTACGATGGAGGTTGATTAGTCTGAGACACAAACTCCATCGTAACAACTACCCAGAGCACATCGGCTCCAAGAAACCGAGATAGGAGGATAGAAGACAATGTGTTTTTAGCTGATTGGTTGAAAAATATAAAAATGTAACTTCAATGCTAATGCGGTTTTGATCTAAAATTTCTAGAATGTTCTTATGTATATTTTTGTTGGTTATTTTAAGGCTAAAAAATGTATATTCTATCCTACTTCCAATAACTATTCCTATTCAAAGATAATAAATATTTTCAAAAATTATTTCGAGTAACTATTTTTAATAGAAATAATTGGCACTCATATAGTTTCAAGGATTTCTATACATTACTAAAAATATGCAATAATTTAGTTCATTATTTTAATATAGATTGTTTCTCAAGAGAGACCATATTTAAACTTCTCCATTAAAAAGAAAGAAATAGTAAAGGATAAAAAATTAAATTTATAACCTTCGCTATAAGACTATGAACATTTAAAATTCTTTTCCAGGTGCATTTTTATTACCTGCCGCAGCAGTTGACTACAGACGTTGGTTCGGATATGATTCGGATGGATATTATTATGACTTGAATTTGGTAAGTACAAAGATTATATATATAAGGAATATGCAAAAGTACGCCCCCCCTACCTAAAAATGTTTAAGGGCTCACTGAGAATTTTGCACACGCAACAAATACGTCGGTAAGCTAATCAGTCTCGGGAACCTGTTGGTCGGGAAAGTCACGTGATTTGTGCTCACAACTATGTGCGCACCTTTGATTCTATCCCGCACATTTGGAGCCGACCACATGACAAGGATTGCCTATATACTCTCGTCTTCCAAAAATTCATTCTCTTACATTTTGACTTCCAGGGACAGCACTCTCTGTCTCTCTCTCCCATTTGGACTTACAAAGACAGCACACACACTCTTTCTCTCACATTTTGACTTTCAGAGAAAGCACTCTCTCTCTTCATTTCGACTTCCAGAAACAGCTTAACCTTGCCACTTAGTAAGCCACAACTGAGTACACGTAACATGAGTGCGTATACATTCTGCAATCTTTTTCTTTCCTGTTCTTCCTTTTCGGTAAGACTTGTTCCAGCCTCAAACACAGCCTCAGACATTTCGTCAAATCCCGAAAGAGACAAACAACCAACATGGGAGAAGACACGTTCCTCCTAAAATACATAGCTATATTTCTGTATATTGATACCTCGCATGAAATACTGAGTCAGCATACATTTTATTGTCTACAGGACACTTTTGATATTTAGTCTTTTCCCATAATATCCGTGTTAGTTACGTACACACACGCACATACATAGAGGAATATCGAACAGACTATATTAGAATATTCGTAATGTTTTGTCATGTTTCCTTTTTATGTATTTGTTGATATATAAATTTATTTTTTGTTTGTACTGCTTTGTTTTGGATGTTCATTTGTCCGCGTCGTTTTACATCGTTTCACTTCGTTTGCTTTTCCATAACGAACCGACATAAATTGTGGGACCAAAATATCCATTCAACAGTACCCCCACAAACTGTTCATCGTTTAGGAAACATACAAACATATATATATATATATATACATATATACATATATATATACATATACTTTTTTACACACACACACACACACACACACACACATATATATACACACATTTATATACAATATGAATATATATATATACATATATATACAATACATACGTATATATACATAGATATATATACATTATTACATGTGATATATCATACATACATACAAACATATATGTACATATATATATGCATATAATTATATATATATATGCACACACACATATATATACACATTTATATACAATACATATACTCACACACACACATATATATATATAATACATACATATTTATACATACATATATATACATTATTACATGTAATATATACATACACACACACACACACACACACACACATATATATATGGTTATCATTTTTGGAAATGAAATCAGCAATCCGATTTCAATCACTGAACATGGCTGTTTGCATTTTATGTCACGATAATATCCTTGAAAAAAAAGTTAATCTATTCCTTTCCCCACCCATAGGTAAATAATGGAACAGACTGGGTTCTTAAGCCTTGTTAGGTCAACTAGTCTAGTTAGAAGGAAAATTCTCAATTCAAACCAACTGTAATCCGCCGTAAAACCGGCCTTGAGTCACATTCTGGCTATGGTGGAGGGGTTGGGTAAACGAATACATTTATGCATACGCGCGTGTGCGTGTGTGTATAACAGTTTTATTAAGCACTTAAACCAGATACAGAGCTAAATCAAGCCATTAAACTTCTTCTGCTCATAATTTCAGACAGCTCGCCGAGGATATTTCTTGACTGGCCTCGCTTTAGTTGCACTTGGCACTGGTGGGATCAAAGCAAATGTTGCACCTTTTGGAGCCCAGCAACTCGAAGGCATGGGGCCGGCGATGGTGCAAAGATTCTTCAACTGGTAAGTCAAATTATATTGAACGTACAGCAAGGAATAATATAGCTGCTTCATCGAATAAGAACAAACTGAAATGTTTAAAAGTAGATTTCAAAAATTAAATGATGACACTCTGCTGTCGTTAACAACGTGAGATGGCTTTGCCATGTGAAAGATTGGCGCAACACACTCTTCTTACCTCATTTTGGCCTTGCAATGTACTAAACTAAGCTTAGTAAATAATGAGGCCAGGAGAAGCTAGGATTCAGAAGGTTGATTTTCAAGGCAGGTAGGCAAACCCTTCTTTTTAGAAACTTGATACAAAAATATTTTCCAAACCCCAATGGGTTTTTTCAGAACGAGTCCAGAATAATCATAAAAAGATTACCTGATTCGACCAAAAAAGCTAAAGAAATAAGATGAAAGAAATACTAGGGGAAAAATCAATAATAATTGACAATGCTTGATGGAAGAAATTCACACAATTTAACACTATTACTACTAGGTGTAAAAGCAAGAGAAATAAGATGAAAGAAATACTTGGGGAAAAATCAATAATAATTGACAATGCTTGATGGAAGAAATTCACACAATTTAATACTATTACTACTTGGTGTAAAAGCAAGAGAAATAAGATGAAAGTGTCATGTGGCCTACTACTGAGAGAAGAGAAATAAGGAATTTCTACTACCCTCCGTGTTTGAATTAGCAGGCCGCCAAATGACCGCTAAAAAGAGGAATAGTAATGTAGGTCAACTTCGGTCGGCCTGTCGGAGAAAGTAAAGAATGTGGGTCAGAATGGAAACCAACAGATGTTTGCACTCTGTGACAGGATGGATAAAGAATGGGGTATAGGGACATATAGTAGTCCTTACGAATCGCCTAACAGGGGGAGAAGAAGATAGAAGCTAAATGATTGGCTAGAATCCCAAAGCGGAAATAGCCCCCTTTTTCCGTCAGCGGAAATAGGGGTAAAGAATATCAGTTGTGAAGAGAGATGTCGTCGTGAACAGGTGGGCGGATCTCGCGCCAAACTCCGGGCGAAGCACCAGCACCGGAATTTGCGGGACAGTAGTTGAAGTGAAAAGATATATTGAAACTACCGCCGAAATCACCGGGAGAAGACGGAAAGTATCTTGGACAAGAGTTACCCATACCTTCAAGCCAGAGCTATATATAATATAAAGTCCGTCAGTCCGTAAAAGAGAAAATACTCTCCGAAGGAACCCGTCAAAAGATAAGTAAACATTAAGACTGTTTCTCCCTGCACCCAATTATATACTCTCTCTCTCTCTCTCAATTTAAAGAAAGACGAAAGAAAAGAAAAGGAAAGTAAGAAGACATTCATAGTTATGTATTATCCGCTGATAAGATAGCCGACACGTTGAAGATGCGTGTCTGCATGTGCATTAAAAAGATTCTTATATTTTAATGTCCCCACATGTTCAAGTTTGTTCATTGTGTCGTCTACTGCCCAGTTGTCTACTTCCTGTTTGTTTTCAGCTTCTTTCGCCTCATGTTATTCTCGTCTAGATTGTCCTATTCTTTCCTTTAAAAATATTATACGGGAAACCGGAGTTGTCAACTACTATAATTAATATTATTATATCTAAACCTAGAGGTCCATATCTTCCATTGTTCTAGGGGTAGGAAGAGCTAGTGGCCTGGTGTGTGTGTGTGTTAGCGTGAAGTTTGGAAGCCCCTTGCCAGCGGCGGTCTGTCTAGCCCTAAATTAACCCCCACATAATACGCCAGTTCCTATATTCCCAAGAAAGGACTCTGAAAAGGACTTATTCTACGAGGGATCAAGTGCCAGACCGCCCCGTCTTCACATGTGCGAAAAATAAATTCCCGTCTTCGGATTTTAATAATTTTGCCGTCACAAAAGAAATACTAAGAGAAAAATCAATAATAATTGACAATGCTTGATGGAAGAAATTCACACAATTTAACACTATTACTACTAGGTGTAAAAGCAAGAGAAATAAGATGAAAGAAATACAAGGGGAAAAATCAATTATAATTGACAATGCTTGATGGAAGAAATTCACACAATTTAACACTATTACTACTAGGTGTAAAAGCAAGAGAAATAAGATGAAAGAAATACAAGGGAAAAATCAATAATAATTGACAATGCTTGATGGAAGAAATTCACACAATTTAACACTATTACTACTAGGTGGAAAAGCAAGAGAAATAAGATGAAAGAAATACAAGGGAAAAATCAATAATAATTGACAATGCTTGATGGAAGAAATTCACACAATTTAACACTATTACTACTAGGTGTAAAAGCAAGAGAAATAAGATGAAAGAAATACACGGGGAAAAATCAATTATACTTGCGTTTTTAACGTTCAGGGAATATGAATAAATGAATGAAAGACGAACTTTTCAGTGGAACGAATAATAGTTTTTTATTCAACTGAGAGCAGAGTGAACAGCTCCTAACGCAACAGATACGTGATGGATTTAATAAGTTTATAGACTCTCTTTGTACAGGGATTTAAAATCGTCGTAGACTTTTAAAAATTTAGTATTTTATTGCTTTACATCTTATGAGATGACTGACCTATTCTTATGGTTTCAGCTTCAAATGAACTGCTACAGCAGGAATTGGAATACACTATACTAAAGCCTGATTGTCACAGGTGGGGAATTTCAAAAATACAATCTCGACGTGAGAACACTTTAAAAGAATGATATGCAATGAAATTCTGTTTTAAACTTGGAAAAATGCCACAGAAACGTATGGAATGCTTCAGACTGCTTTTCGACCATCTTGCATCAGTTTTTGAGTGGTGTTAGAGATTCAAGGAAGGCAGGGAGTCTGTGAGGGATAATGAGAGGTGTGGGAGGAGTAAGGAAGTCAATACACCACAGTTGATTGGCCAAAGGGTTAGGGTTACTATGTTGAGGTTTTAAGGGAGTTCAGGAAGAGATTCCATCGGAAGAGGCCAGCACTCTTCAAATCGGGTCAGGGGCATTTCTACTAGGACAATACACCAGTCCACAACTCCATTCTTGTCACAGACTATTTGACCAAGATGGGCATCAAGACAGTTTCTCAGCCTCCCTATCGTCCAGACCTTGCTCCCTGTGACTTTTGGTTATTCCCTAAGCTCACAGGCTGTCGTTATGAGACAATTGAGGAGATGAAAGAGGCTGTGACGAAGGTCATTTACACGCTCACACAAGAGGGCTTCAATGGGGCCTTGCAGAAGTTGTTGGAACGGCACAACAAGTGCATGGCAGCCGGAGGAGATTACTTCAAAGGGGACTAAACTTTCATGTGTGTACTATCAATAAAAGTGCCCATACGAAAAAAGTCTGGAAACTTATTTAATGATCCTTTTATATATATATATATATATATATATATATATAAGAGGAGATTACTTCGAAGGGGATTTTAGTTTCATGTATGTACTATCAATGAAAGTGCCCATACGAAAAATGTCTGGAAACTTATTCAATGATCCTCGTACTTAAAATTTAATTAATGTAGGACCGGGTAAGTCGTTCATTCGACTTGTGTCATGGCCGACCTTTCTTGACTTCTTGTTGTCACACTGTAACGAGCACAAATTGAGTGTTCACTCCCTGACCTTACCATCAAAAGGGAGCTATAATAATTTTTTTTCTTTCTTTAGGTTTTATTGGTTCATCAATGCAGGCTCATTTATTTCATACATTGCCGTTGCTTATGTTCAGCAGAATATCGGTTTTGATTTAGGATATTTCATACCTTTCATCAGTATGATATTTGCAATGATATTTCTCCTGGCTGGACGAAACGCTTACATCCATCATCCTCCAACAGGCAAGTCATCCAGTTTATCATTATTATTATTATTATTATTATTGTTATTAAGATATCTTCTGCATTTTTGACAGTCTCTTGTCCAGAATTGCGGGACCATATCATAGGCCCTTATATAGTCAATCCATGCCATAGCTACATTTTTCCGTCTTGCTTTGTTCTACTTGTGGATGTGCTGATAAATGTACTGTAGATCACCAGTTACTCTTGTTCCATCATTTCTGTTCTTCGGAAAATAGACCACGGCTTACTAGCAAGTAATAGATCTCCTCCCTAATATGTGCTGTTTGTATTTTCTTCGTCACATGTAAACATGTTATTGTCAATAGATGGGATGGTTCTTTTTTATGGATTTTTTTGAATCAGGGTAGTCTTCCCCTTATTCATTTATTCGGTTATATGTGTGTCTTCTTAGTATCCACTCAGTGCAAGAGCTAGTCTGTTGTGGATTGACGTGATTTTCTAAAACCAGAATCCGTGTATATCATCATGGTTTGGTATTTTCCAATTCAGTAAATTTTTTAGTATTGCTCTGAGCGTTTTCAGGTGTATTTTCGCCCCGGGGCCTTTTTCGAATTCTTTTAATGCTTTTGCAATGTTATTCATCCGTTCAGCCTTTCTGTTTTCTTTTCGCCCCCCATATCTTACTCCCAAATAGTTTTGCTTCCTTTGCATCTGGTTGTTGGTATGTCCTCGTACATTCTCTACCGATTTGTTGGTAGAATTTTCAGTTCTTTTTTGTTTTGTTTTTGGTTGTTTTGTTTTTTTGAGTGAGGGGAGAAGTTCTGTTTTGTTTGTGTTGCTAGACCTTGTCTCGATATCTTTTTGGTCTCCCTTCTTTCACCAATATTTCTTGGTTTATCTCTTCACGTTGCCAGGCTGTAGAATTCACCGACTACATCTCTGCAGAGAGGTAAGATCCCCCTAACGAGTATCCTAAATATGACACTAGACAATCTGATGGTGAGGTCCCAGTAATACTGGAGCTTTGGGAATGCAGAGTACCTCTTCATTGTCATCGCTTCCAGGTTCATTGTGGCCCGGAGTGGTAGCACCAGATAGGGTCCTATCTATAGTTCAAATAGAACTAAACTGTGTACTTATACTAAACTGAATTGTTTGAAATAGAACTGTTTTTGTATGCTAAACTGAATTGTTTGAAATAGAACAGTTTATATGTATAAAGATCGATTTGGCTTTAATAACTTTCAATGGTTAATGTGTCATAAAGTCAAACCAAACCAGTGTTAACTGATAGTGTTTCAGTCAAGTCTAAGTGGCATCAGGTCTTCTCTTGTCTCATTATTATTATTATTTGTTGTAGTAGTAATTTTCATCTTCTCTTTCACTTTCAGTTTCTCACAATCATTCAACAAGACCTAGTTTGAGGGAAGGTTGTAATTATATGCATTCTACCGACGCCGACTACGCCGATGACATAGCGATACTGGCAAATACACCCGACCAAGCCGAAACATTACTGCAAAGTTTGGAACGAGCAGCCGCAGGCATAGGCTTCTATGTTAATGCACACAAAACGGAATATATGTGCTATAATCAAACGGGGGACATCTCCACTCTAGACGGAACCCCTCTTAAACTAGTAGACAAATTCACTTACCTAGGAAGCAGCGTCGCATCAACCGAAAAGGACATCGACACAAGGTTAACGAAAGCATGGACAGCTATCAATAGGCTATCGATTATATGGAAATCAGACCTAACCGATAAAATGAAACGCAGTTTCTTCCAGGCAGCAGTCACATCGATACTGCTATATGGGTGCACTACATGGACTCTAACAAAACGGCTGGAGAAGAAGCTAGACGGCAATTACACAAGAATGTTGCGAGCAATCTTGAACAAGTCCTGGCGGCAACACCCCACAAGACACCAACTGTACAGTCACCTGCCTCCTATCACGAAAACTATTTAAGTTAGACGAACCAGACATGCAGGACACTGCTGGAGAAGCAGGGACGAACTCATAAGAGATGCACTCTTATGGAGCCCCACACATGGCCGTGCAAAAGCAGGACGACCAGCACGAACATACATTCAGCAACTATGTGAGGATACAGGATGTTGTCCTGAAGACCTGCCTAGGGCGATGAACGATAGGGAGGAGTGGCGAGAGAGGGTCAGGGATATATGTGCTACCAGCGCGACATGATGATGATGATGTATTTATGTCTTTTTCTGTCTTAAGAAGAGAAGCAGTTCCGCAAAGTGCAATTTTTTTTATATTTCATATTGAATGAGACTGATAGGTATCTTGTTGATGTGTTTACCCGTCCCTTACTTGATCATGCCTTTTCAGGGCTCCCACTATTACTGACATGATAGTAGTTTTTTTTAAGACTCACATTTTCTCAGTTTTTTCCAGGTCTTCGTATTTACTTATCTTATTATATTCTTTGAAATCTTATTATCTGTTGAACACGGATCTCTAGCCAACAAACACAACTATTGAAATGGGTTTTGCTATTGGGGTCACGTGACTAGAAATATGAAATGTAAAAATCAGTAAGACAGAGGTTTGATGAGGTGTGAAATGTAAAATAGCGTTGCGAGTCAGTATTCTAAGTATTACGTTTAGCGTTCCATAATCATGATTCGGCATTGTTCGAGAATGAAGAGATTATAAAGTATCGGCCAAAAATACCGCCCCCCTCTCACAGAACATTATAAGATTAGCGACGAGGAATCGTTTTTTAACATTATAAAAACTAATAATAGAAGTATGCCCTTCTAATAATAATTTATACGCAATTATTCGGTTTCATGTAACTAATCCTATTTAATAGTAATAATAAACATTTGTTTGGTTTGGTTTCTTTGTTTAATGGCATATCAACCTTTGTACGTTATTTAATGCCACAGCCATTCTCCTAGAAGAACAGTAGTGGTACTATTTAACCCATAACTGGAAGGATAAAGGGGTTCATACCTTTTCCAAGGGTATTTGCCCGAAAGTGAACGTAATAGCGCGACTGGAGTTCGAACTCGCGTAACTACGATTCAACAGTCCCTCGCTTTAACCATTACACCACGAGGACACTCACATAATCATTTGTGCGTAAACATTTATATGATATCAAGTATTCTCATCTAATATAAATAATTTGCGCACAATTGTAAGATTTCAAGTATTCCTATCAAATACAAATAATTTTATACAGTTTTGTTGTATATTCATATGCAGATGCATGCACAAACATAACGACGCAATAATAGAACGAGCGACACAGTTCTTTGGAAAAATACACCTCTCACTTTATTTGAAAGGGTTCAAAAGGGTTACTAAAGGTTTTATTGTGAGAGGGGGTTGGAGACCGAACAAAACTGCTACATATGGACCCCCACTCTTATGGCCATAACACCGTTTCTTTCCCGTTCTCCTGGGCTGCTCAACCGGGGCCTTGGGTGTCCAGCCTCTCTGGGACATGTTCTTTATTCCAGCATCTTCTCTCCAACTGATTTGAACTTCCTGGGCACCGAGTTATATAATAGTTCGACGTCCACCTTCTTCTTGTGGGCGTCACAAATCGCACTCATTCAACCCGTCCACGGTCAAGGTTTTATTCTGATATTCCTCGACCGGATGCACCTGTTATTTACACAGGTGCATTTCCTATTTTGACAGCTTGGCCGGGGTCAATATGCAACAGTTGTGTGGTTTCGTGGATTCCTATCATATACAAATAATTTGCACACAGTTGTATGGTTTAAAGTATTTTTATCTAATACAAATAATTTGCACACTGTTGTATGTTTTAAAGTATTTATCTAACACTAATAATTATGCGGTTTCAAGTAATAATTTCTATTCGATAATAATCACTTGTTTGGATACGGTTATATGGTTTAAAGCGAAGAACAATGTACGTGATTCCCTAACCTCTCCGCATAGAATAATCTCAGACGAGTTGACATGACATAAAAATCTAGCAATCAGTCAAAACTTAAGTAATTTTAACACATCTTATTTATATTCTTCACAGGCAGTATGATTACCAAGAGTATGAAAATAATCCAACAAGGACTTCAAAGGCGAAAAATAATTAAATCAGAAGGGAAAGGTGATGGTACAGCAATGGGATTCTTTGACGGTGCCAAAGAGAAATATGGTGGCAGTTTTAACTCGGAATTAGTCGATGGCGTTGCTAGTTCTCTGAAAGTCATCCCAATATTTTTCACGATAATCTTTTATTGGGCGATATATTCCCAGGTAAGTCAATTAACCTCTGTTAATCTTCAAAATTTAAATAAACAGGCGAATTATCTTCGTTTTATTTGATATTTTGATAGAAATATGTGGAAAATTGGATAAATCAAACACTTAACTCCAATTTAGATGCGTGATATTTCGTTCTTTTTATTCCAAAGAACTTAAAAAGAACGAAATATCACACATCTTAATCGAAGTTACACGTTTGATTTATCCAAATTTCCACATATTTCAATCATACTGTCAGATTCACCACAAAGTATTATTTCAACATATTTGATTTTTTTATATAACATGATATACGTGTGGAAATTGAATTAAGTGGGCTTGAATCGTATCAACGACTTCAAGAGTTATTTTCATATATTTGTCGTATCTAAGCACCAAAACTCAACCCCAGAATCATATGCCTGGGAGGAACACAATTTTGACACTTGTAGCAGAGGAAATGCTTTATAATATTGATTGACGAATTGATATATTCATTGGATGAGGTAAAGATGGTATTATATAGCAGAGGAGGGTGGAATGCCCTGTTTTCATTGGCTGTTTACTAAAAGACAGATGTCTATAAGAACGGCCGTAGTCCGGCCTTATTATTTTTTCTTTGCTTTGGTAGAGGCACGAGCGTAGCACGTCGCGATCACGGAGGCAGCTTGGCTCTTTCAGACTCAGGCCGGGGTTACTGTCGGAGCCGATATGATGCAGAAATAACCCGAAATCGGCAATGAAGACAGCGCATCACTGAAGACCTCCCTGATGCATCTAAGATGTATGATTGAAATAAAATAACTACAGGAATTATATGAAATACTAAGAGTATATTATGGGGAGAAAGTATGGTATCGTTTGTTGGGGAGAGATCCCCCACATCTCGCAGGAAACTTACCCATTCGTGTACGCCTCTGGTTGTCGAGGCAGGAACGTAGAGAAAGAGAGAATTTGAAAATTGCTGAACCCTAGTCATGCAACCTAGCGGCTATTAGAAGTACTAATTGGAAGGCAATGGAAGCAGTTCTTATCGATATAATCCCTATATACGCAGTATGATCCAAAATAATTATCGTGATAGGAGCTTTCAATATTTTTAGATTATTTGGTTTGGTTTGGTTTGGTTTTATGGCATATCAACCATTGTAGGTTATTTATTGCCAAATTCATTTTTATGCATATATATATTAAATATATCATTTCTAAACACATTTTGTAGATAAATCAATCATTTGTTTACACACAGTTCAATGTAAAAACAGTTCTATTTCAAACAATTCAGTTTAGTATGAGTATACAGCTAAGATGTCAAACAGTTCTATTCGACCAATAGATTGGACCCTATCACGTGCTACCACTCTGGGCCAGAGTGGACTATGGAACAATGGCAATGAAGGGATACTCTGCATTCCCCAAAGCTCCAGTATTATTGATGCTTCACCATCAGTATGTTGAGTGTCCTATCAGGACTCTCTGTAGAGATGCAGTCGACGTGGGCCATTTTAAATTATTAATAACACATTAAAATACTATTTGGAGAGCCTCTGTCCAATACCAAGTCACTCTCTATTTATTAAATATATTCTATGACCAATTTAAAAAGAAACCTTTCATCAGTTCTGCAGTAGTCTGTAAAGAAAGCTCTACGACATACAGAATGAATAATGTTTAAATATTTGAAGACATAACACAACTTTGGGCCAAGTTTGGTAGTTTTTATCAAGCCCGAACTTCAACACATAGAATAACCCCTGATAAGTTGGCATGCCGTTAAAATCAGTCCAGCGAGAATAGTATTCAGTCTCTTCTTTATCACTGGTGAAAATGATAATTACTAATTAGAAAAATATTGTTTGATAGCTGAAAAGCTGCTCAATCCAACAGTGTTATTTTGCTCCTTTTATCTATTGGGCCTTGCATGTCTTGTTCGTCTTACTTGGATGATTTGTGAGAGGGGAGGCAAGTGGCCGTACAGTTGTTATTTTGTGGGGTGCTGCTTCCAGTATTTTTTCAACGCATCCCGCAGCATTCTTGTGTTGTTTCTATCCAGCGTTTGGTTAAAGTCTTGATGATGTAGAGACGAACACATAAGTGACGTTCTCTTGTGGACTCCCACGCATGGACACACCATTGTTCCCCGATCTGCAAAGACTTTCTTTCTGTCTGGTCACTGGATGCCGTCTAGAAGACTTACCAAGAGCTATAGCCTATAGAGATGAATGGAGAGAGAGAGAGAGAGAGAGAGGTTATGATGATTTGTAGTAGTTTATATGGAAATAATCAGAAAGTGATACTTTTGGAGCGATTCTCAAATGTGTACATAAAACTTGCTGCAAGATTGAAAACCTTTTGAATAAATTTACACTTAATCATCGTTCTTTTATTTAAATGATCCGTGTGTTTTGAACAGGTTGTATGTGAATATATTATTATTATTATTATTGTACAATTATAACTGGTTACAAAAATATAAGCTTATCAGAACGGATACCTTTCGTCCATGTGTTTCTAACGCTCCTGTCTCTGCTATGGTTCAAAATTCGCGTCTAACCTTACTGTTGTAGACAAGAGTATATTCTTAAAAAAAATAGAAGTCGGTAGACTGGAAAGGATATATGTTCTCTTCTTCCACCAGATAAGGGTCAGGAGGTGAGTGGTTGTAAGTTGTTCTTAGCTGGCTGGCTTTATATGTGGCATGGGTCGGTAAGCTATGAACGATCTTGGTCTTGTGCAGGAAATCCGGAGACTTGATTGTCTTATTGTTGATTGTGGGTGTGGGTTGTTAGGCATCAGCGGTCTTTGATATTGTCTGAAATGTCGACTCGAAACGGTTTTTAAATTAGGAGTTAGCGTTTGTCGAATCTGTCCCTGATTATATATATATATATATATATATATATATATATATATATTACCTATGAGCTATTACACATTCGTTTACATGTTTTGAATGGATCATTTAAATGAACAACACAACATTAGCACCCAATCAGACATTTTGTTAGGTGTACAATATCAGGCAACACGTCTACATGACTCAGTAATTTTTGTTTTCCAGTTATAAAGGGATTTATTGATGCAGACTAGAGAAATAACCACTCCCCGTAGACCTGTATACTTTTATCTACTCTGTCAACATTTCATTTACCTACCAGGGACTATTTTAAGTAACCCCGGTCTATACTTTGCCTGTTTTTTTGTTTTTTTGTTTGTTTTTTTCAACTAATCAGAATTTTCGTTTAATAGCAATTTCTGGTCAAACACAGGACTGTGCAGACGTAGTGCTCTCAAGACTCGCCAGGCGGAGCTGCACACAACTTTTTCTTCTTTCTTAAATTGATTATTTCATCTCAAGAGTAAGATTTAAAGAGACGTAGAGTTTTTTTTTAATGAAAATTCAAGTGTTATTCATTTTTCATTTCTGTCTTGGTAAATACAGTGTAGGGGTTACAATCCTTGCCACCCAAACAGTACTTCTAATGGCCATTAGATGGCGTGACCAAAGTAGCATTTAAAGCGACATGACTCTCGCCACTACAAACCTCGTAAGTTTTCACTTAACTTATACCAAAGAACTCTTCAGCGACATAAGACTTTCCTCTATAATGTGTCCTTTTAGTATTTCATTTCATTTATGTATTCATTCCATTAAGTTTGCTTAGGCAATGAATATATTTGTAGCGAGTTGAATGTTTGTTATTGTTTTTGTCAAAGAAATGTATCCTTACGCGTGTGTGTTATTCTCTCACTAATTGTTGTTGTTAATAAAAGAGGAAGAAGAAGTAAGAAGGCGAAGATGCCGTTAGCTTTTACATGAAGGTTTTTAATGGCAGCATGGGATAAAGAGTTTACATTTATGCTGCAAGTCTCGTAGGAAGGAAAGAAGTAAGTGAACGACTTGAAGTTATGATAGAGTTGAGAAAGCAGCACGTGTTGTTGGACGTGTTGGATATGTTCGCCATGGTTTAACAAAAGTCGTGTTTGCTGTTTGAGGAGAGAAACGTTGAAGTCACCGTGAGTTTGTTTCGGGGGAAGCGTGAATGTCTCCAGAAAATATTGTCCAGAGGTGAAGTCGCTAGGTGTCGGAGCGGAATTCGGCATCGCCGTCGACATAGCCAATTTTGGGGGTGACGTAAAGTTGTACCTGTGTGTAGCGAATTGAATTTATCTAATTCATATTCAACTGGGAACCCTTGGTCTAAGAGAAATAGACGCAAGGGATCCATAAATTAAATAGTTTCCCTCATTGTGTCCATGCTGCTGCTGTTGTAATTGAAGAGCAGCCATTGGGACGTCTGCACTGAACGAAGTTTTTCAGCTAAAGAGAGGGATTGACGGTTTTTCCAAATTACTGCTGCCCAGAAAGGTGGTTCGGGAAAATAGAATAAGTCATCCTGATTGGTGAAATTATGCGTCGAATTAAATTACGCGCCAAACAAAAATGCTAAATTTCTTGCTGCTACATATTGTTAATTCGTCGTTAATTGTTTTACATTGTTTTGCACGAAGAAATATTCAATCATGTTTCCTCTGCTACAAGTGTTCGAAGTGTGTGCCTCACACTCAAGTAATTGCAGCGGTTAATTTTGTTTCTCAGATACGACAAATATGCGAAGATAAACCTTTAAGTCGTCAATACCAAAGCTTATTCGTTTCAATCTCATTCTCGCTTCAATCACAATATGGTTTGATAATTCCTATTTTAAAGAACTTGAATGTTTAATTCGTCGTTCATTTCGGTCTCGATAAATAGAGCATCAAGCTCAATACTCCTTATACCATTTACTAAGCGTTTATTAGTTTAACACAAGGCCACAAATATGTGACACTCAGTGAGAATTGTACTCATTAACGATGGTCTACTAACCTAACACACTAACCTTAGGTTAGTTTGGCAAAATGTTGTTGTGAGTGAGAGAGAGTTCTCGTCCGTATTTTACGGGTATTACTTCACGATTAGTTCCACCACAAATACAACACAAATTTCTGCAAGCACGTAAAACAAATAGAATATGACAACAACGAACATTTAGAAACAAACAATTTAATATTCATAACAAAACAGGAATAAAAATAAATGAGAAACATAATGTGTGAGTGGCCTTTGTAGAAATACAGTTATGGCCAGTTAAATGAAAATAAGATTGTTCACGCGCGCGCGCGCGCGTGTGTGTGTGTGTGTTTAAATGTTAATAAAGTCTATTAAATAAATGGTTCCATAGTTGGCCGAAGTAAGTTGGATAAAGATACTTGTCTTTAATAACATTAAGTGCGCACTGTGTTTTTTCTTAAGATTTTGGCGACAGCGTGTCGCATTGATTTAAGAATGTTCGCAAGTCTTTCTTTTTGAATCTCAATTGCGGCTCTCTGCGGCCCGGTCATGACCTATAGTGAAAAGTCTTTTGGGGTTGTAGACGGAATGACTTTTTGGCCGTGGAAGAAATGAATTGGATGACCGACAACTGACTACAGACCTGGTTGATTCAATTCTTCGTTATTTATACTTCAGTAGTGGATCAAAAAACAGTTTTATTGCTGGTGCTAAAATTTTAGCGCGGAGACATTTTTTGACCAATCAGATTCGTATTTTTACTTATTTATTTTAGAGTCTAAATATTTTCTGTTAATTAGTTTCTGATCCTGTTTTTTTAGAATGTTCTTATTCTCTGTTTTAGCTGATTGGTTGAAAAATATAAAAATGTAACTTTGTAGCAGAAGGAATTTTGGTTTGGCGCGCAATTTAATTCGACGCATAATTTCACCCAATCAAGATGACTTATCCTATTCAAACCGGATCTCCTTTCCGGGCAGCAGAAATTTGGTTAAACTGCCAAACACACTCTCTTTGACTGAACAACGCCGTCCAGCGCAGACGTCTCCCTGGCGTTTCTTCAATAGCAGCAGCAGCATGGACACATGAGGGAACCTATCTAATTTATGGATTCCTTGCGTCTTTTTTTTTCTCTTAGACCAAGGAATATGAATTAGATACATTCAATACGCCACATAGAGGAACAACTTTATTTCACCCCCAAAATTGGCTATGTCGATGACGATGTCTAATTCCGTTCACCTCTGGGCCACATTAATGGAGACACGCACGCCTCTTCCCAAAACCACCAGACACACAAAACTCACTGTGACTCCAAAGTTTATTTCCTTCAACGGCAAACAAGAGTTTCGTTAAACTACGGCCAACACAATCCCTCGCACGTCCAATGATTCGCGCTGCTTTCTCAACTTTCTCATAACTCCATTTCGTCTCTTTACTCACAACCTTTCCTACGAGGCTTGCAGCACAAACACAAACTAAATATTCCATGCTGCCAATTAAAAACTATTCCTAAAAACATTTCGACTTCGTACATCTTGAACCTTCTCCTATTATAACAACAATTAGCGAGGGACCTTACAAACTTAGCGAGGAAACAACTCAACGTAAACACACTCACACGCACGTTACAACTTCTCGCTAACAATAACAATAATATCACGCAAAAACTTCAATGCAAATGAGATTTTGATCCAAAATTTCGAGAATGTTCTTATTTATGGTTTGTTTGTTTTTTTGCTCAAAAAATGTGTATTCTATAATGTGACGATACCCCCATGCAGCCGGATGTCCAATGCTCTTAGTCACACTTTTATGTGCAGTTCATTCGCAGTTGTATTTTGCATCTTAGTGGCCGATCGTCCCGTGAGGACTGTCGTTGTAAAATCGGCATCAGTTGTAGACATCCCCAGTTGGCTGGGTGGGGCATTCACAAGTCAAACAAAAAGATACACAGAAGGAGGAAGGAAAGAAAAGACAACACAACGAACTTGAGACAGCAAAACGATAAGAAGGAAAAGTCTGTGACATTTTCGTACTCTGTGGGGTGGCTATCGCAAAAGCCTTGCGAAAATCCTTGCAGATATCAAAAATGCCGACTCATCACTGGTCATCGTCCTCACTGCTTCCATGCTGATTTCTGACAAACCACCTTGGTCCTTACACCCCAACACTTCCAAAAGAATTTAAAGTAAATTTTGCAGTATAAAAGAAATATAACAACAATTTAATATGAAGAGGACACTAAAAGCCAAATTTATTATTTAAAAGGGTAGCGTTTTTATGGAGCTTTAGTGAATAGTTTTAAACGGTAAGTTCCGTAGCTTCCTAGTTCGGGAAACAAAGTTCTTTGAATTTGAGAATTTTTTTTCTTTTTAATTTCATTGAAAAGTTTCCGTTTTCATTTAATTTTGACTCTTCTGAAAGGTTGTGGGTTTTTTTTCAGCAGAATTCTCCAGTTGAATTTTCACCTTTTGTTTAACTCCGTAGAATTTCGGTGGTCGATTTTCGTTTGATTTTAGTTTTATTTCTCGGGAAGCTACTTGCCTCTTGGAATACTTAACGGTTTTCAAAGAAGCTAGTGACGAACCCTTCTGCTGGCTACATTTTCCCCGCGTTATTAGTCTGGCAACCAAGTTCGTAGTCACCATTTAGTAGTAGTTCTGGGGTTGAATTTTATTCGAGTTGACTTTAGTTGAATTTCTTGGGAAGCTTCTTGCCTGTTTGAATACTTATCGGCTATTCAAGAAGCGGGTGACGAAATCTTTCTGCTGGTTATCTTTCTCCTGACTTGACGGTCTTGTCCCCCAAGTTCGTACTGAAGATTAAATAGTAATTGTCTAATTGAATAGCGGGAAGCAGCTTTTTGTTGCCATATTGTCTGGGATTACTTCTCCCTTTTCCACTCTGCCTAGCATCAAGTGCCGCACATGGTCGGTTTATTTCCTTGTTAGAAATAAATCTTTATACTTTCTGTCTCAGGTCTTCACGTTAAAACTCCGAAGTTTCACGTGGGCATATTTTTTGTCTATTTTCGAGCCAAGACCACACACGAGTAATGCACACTAAGAACTCTCTCAGACAATTTGATGCCGTCCAAAAATGCTGAAGATAAAATCCTTTTGATTCAGATACCTATGTTACAAGACGAGATCTTGCCTTGATTTGAAAAAACAAAAAGAAAGAAAAGAAGAAAAGAAAAAAAAAACGGAAGTTAACACTTCGAGTTCTCAACTAAAAATGAAAAGTTAGTCGCTCACGCATGGGCTCCGCGCAGAACTTCCGTTTGCGATAAATTAACAAAAAAAAAATACATTAATAAATATCCAATCGGAACGCTTCCCGCGGGGCACAAAAATTGCCGTTCTGAGCCTACAGAAAATGTATAAATAGACGGACCAAATAATCATCAGTCAGTCGCGTTCCTACACCACAGACTTGTTCCTTCACACGACCCGTGTTAAGGATTCTACGCACCGTCCGGCGCCTGTCATCCGATACATCAAACGATCGCCACCGCTAAGAACATTGTCCTAATTCCGAGAAAACCATCCCTTCACCACGGGAACTTTGTAACTATCCCTTCACCACGAGACAAGTACAGTACATGAACTTTGTGACTACTACCACTGAATTCATTCTTCAACTGTAAACATATTTCTCCATTCTACTCTCTGTACTTAATCTATTTATAAAATTTTTCTATAACATCATTACTGTGTTATTGTATCTATACGTTCTTTGTTTTGCAACCATACGCATTTCTCGCCCACAACTCAGAATATAACACCTATCCACACACACACACACACACATAACCATATATATATATATATATATATACACACACACACACATATATATATACGAATGCACGGTATTATGCCTCAACATAGCCAGAACCCAGAACCGAATCTACTAAAATATGTGTTGCTAGCCAAACTTACGAACCAATTCACCATGAAAAGTGCCTATATTTCCATATGTGTTGTTAGAACCCTTGAGATCCATTATTATCTTCTTGATAAATTCAATTCTCACTGGGAGCTCCATATTTCTGATCTCGTGCCAAACTTAACTAAGCTTAGTAAATGAGAACTAGATGGTTAATACGGGTGTTTCAGACGATGTAATGGTTAGTGGGCTTGGCTAGATGATCATCGTTAGTGAGTTTGACTCTCACCTAGTGTCCCATATTTCTGGCCTGTATACTAGCCTAACTTGCGAACCAATACACCATGAAAAGTGCCTATATTTCCATGTGTGTAGGTAGAACCCTTGAGATCCATTATTATCTTCTTTATAAATCCGATTCTCACAGGGGGCTCCATATTTATGGCTTTGTGCCAAACTAAGCATAATCAAAGCCTTTTTAAAAAGTTTATCCTTGTTCAAAAGACATTCTTTCTTTGACTTAAATATTCACTGCAGCTATAAAATTCGATAAGGCCAAAAAAATAAACTTGTTGAATTTTATTGTTGTCGTCTATAAGTATAGCAGAAAGTATTGTAAGAAATTAACCCTTTATCCTTCTTTGGTAGGTCTGAACGGTGAAAAGATTTTTTAAACACAGAAATCTGCCATGAAACTATAGAACACATTAAAAATAGATTAAGTTTTATTGCTTGTATCTGCGACAGTATCTTGTCTATATCAAAGAAAATAAAAAATGAAAAAAAAAAAACTCTAAGTCTGCTGTTTTCAAACTGTAGTCCTAAAACTACAGGAGGTTCGTAAGCTCAAACAGTAGGAGTTCGTAGACGTTGCAAGAGTTTCTATCTTAAGAATTTATATTACCCGATTAAAATTCAAGCAAAGTCGCATTTCTAGTGACTTGACGAACCTATAAAAATCCAGTTTAAACATTAACCACTTCCAAAAATGTGGCTAAGCATGGCTTCCGTGAATCCTATGTTGTCTCAAAAAACCGTAAAAAATTCTGCTACCTTTTGCCACAACAGTATTTTCAGCATTTACCATGTACAGATCTAGACTTGTGCAAAGTAAATTGCGTGTGTCTTTGTCAAAAATTGGTGATATTTTTGACAATTTGTTCAAAACAAGGCAATCACTCTGTAGCAGAAAGAAAGAATTTCGAATTATTGTTTAAAGCAGGAATTATTTGACCGCTGTGGTTTTGATTTTATATTTTTGACCAATGAGGATGGTTTATGCCATTCTACCTAGATGACTTTTCCGGGCAGTATAAAAGGCTGCGAAAGCGTGCCCTCTTTCCCTTCTACTCTGATTCCAGCAGCACCAATACACCACCATCGACATGGAGAGAGCGCATCCAGTTTTTGGACAATTGTTTCTTCTTAGATTTCATTCCTTTATCGTTTATTCATTCCTAGACTAACTGATCCTCGAAACTTCAAGCTGGATGCTTAATTCCTGCTCTGACATCACCAACTGTTTACTTCCATTTCGTACGACTCACTGTACATGGGATTTCGTCTCAAGCTGACATGAAAGTTTTTGGAACTCATCAATATTCACGTCGACTCATTTGTTTTACTTCTTTTATAATATAACTAAGGCAACAAGACCTCAACAATCTGCCCTTAAGTTATAACACTTCTCTCACTTTATGTGATTACTCTGCGTTAATATTGATGTGATTTTCATTGAATGTTTTGATAAATATCATTTTTATTTGTATGGGAATCCACGAGATTTCATTTTTCTTTATATGGGGTGAGTCTACGAGATTTCATTTTTCTTTATATGAGGTGAGTCTACGAGATTTCATTTTTCTTTATATGGGGTGAGTCTACGAGATTTCATTTTTCTTTATATGGGGTGAGTCTACGAGATTTCATTTTTCTTTATATGAGGTGAGTCTACGAGATTTCATTTTTCTTTATATGGGGTGAGTCTACGAGATTTCATTTTTCTTTATATGAGGTGAGTCTACGAGATTTCATTTTTCTTTATATGAGGTGAGTCTACGAGATTTCATTTTTCTTTATATGGGGTGAGTCTACGAGATTTCATTTTTCTTTATATGAGGTGAGTCAACGATCCACGAGACAGACCCTGAAATAAAATGGGGTCCCGGCTCAAAAAAGTTTGAAAACCACTGATGTAAGCGTGTTACGAGGGGAGTAGTAATGCTGTTTGTTTGTTTGTGTTTTATGGCATATCAGCCTTTGTAGGTTATTTAATGCTGTGGGGATTTAGGAATTAACAGTAAAACTCCCAACCGGATATTGACTCGTCGGCTGCCAGATACAAAATGTATAAACGCGTCGCCACGCATAAGGCTCCACGCATCCATCCGGTTAAAAATCAGAAAAAAGAAAAATAATAAAAAGTAAAGTAGCCAATGGGAAGCGGTCGCGCCAAAATTAGAAGGATTTTGGAGTGGCGGATTTGGAGCCGGTGAAGAGAGATAAATACCCAGGTTTTCTGTGAACTGACCTCTCTTTTCGGGTAGTGACGTCGAACTGACAACACCGATTTTACTATCTGGTGTTTTGAGCACCACTCTACGTCTTGGGACGTAGCGTTGGTTTGTCCATTCACCAAGTAAATAAAGGAAAGTATGGAAGAAATGTTTTCGTCTCTTATCTGTTTCTATCTTTTCTTTTTGTATATTTCTTTTGGACCTTCTTTGGGCAAGGCATTGCACCGGCCAGTCAACGTGGGGTAAAATAATATAACCAAAATATGGAGTCAGATATCTTACGGCAACACAGTCTTGCCCTTAGCCCCTGACTTCCTAAATACCTTTAAACCCCACAATGCCAAATCCATTTTTATACAAATAAACAGTTCTATATCAAACAATTCAGTTTAGCATAAATACACAGTTTAATTGTCAAAGATATTTCTATTTCAAGCTATTCAGTTTAGTCAAACAGTTCTATTTCAAACAATTCAGTTTGGTATAAGTATAGTTTTTTGTTTACACACATTTGAATGTCAAAATGGTTCTATTTCAAACAATTCAGTTTAGCTTAAGTGCAGTTTCAATGTCAAAAAACAATTCTATTTAAACAGTTCAGTTTAGTATACAAAAACAGTTCCATTTCAAACGATTCAGTTTAGCACAAGTACGTAGTTTGAATGCTAAAACAGTTCTATTTCAAGCAATTCAGTTTAGCATAAGTACGCAGTTCAAGAGTAAAAAAAGTACTATTTCAGGTAATTCAGTTTAGTATAAATACGTTGTTTAAATGTCAAAACAATTCTATTTAGGCAATTCAGTTTAGTATAAGTATGCAGTTTAGTTCTATTTGACTCCTCTCCCTGTGTGTCTACTGCTATGTCCGTACGTCACTATATATATATATATATATATATATAATCAACACCCAGGTCGTCTTTTTATATTGCAACAGTATTAAATAAAGTCATCTTGAAATCAGTCAGCAAATGTTTCATTTGCCCTTTTTTTCCTTTTTTTTTCCAGATGACGTCAACATTTTTCCTGCAAGGGGAGGTAATGAACGCTTCCTTAGGACAGACAACAATGCCAATTGCCGTTCTAAACATATTTGATGTTGTCATCATTTTAGTCCTGATTCCAATTATGGACCGAATATACCACCTTTTGGAGAAAAAAAATCACAGTCTCAGTGCACTACAACGAATCGGTGATGCTCAGCATTATACAATCTTTGTGTGTGTGTGTGTGTGTGTGTGATATGGTGTTGCATATCTCTAAAAATTATATGCTATGTAGCTTTTCAGAGTCTTCACTATACGATCGGCCATTTTATGTTATATAGGCCCGGTTCAGACGATCGGTCGGCTCCCATTTCCCCACTTTACTTTTCCGATCGCATCGTATCACCATCTTTGGTCTTATTCGTTGTCTTCTATCAGTATCCCTCGTTGTTCTAGGTTTGGTTTGTTGGCATATCAACTATTGTAGGTTATTTAATGCCAAATCCTGTTCATACATATATATTAAATATATAGGATTTGGTTTGGTTGGGTTTTATGGCATATCAACCATTGTAGGTTATTTAATGCCAAATCCTCTTTATACATATATATTAAATATATATGATTTGGTTTGGTTGGGTTTTATGGCATATCAACCATTGTAGTTTATTTAATGCCAAATCCTCTTTATACATATATATTAAATATATGACTTGGAAAGCAAGATGGAGTGTTCAACCTTTCAACTTGAGAGTTGCTCACTAACTGATTAACTTATTTCTTGCTCTTGAACAGTTTTGGTTACCTGACAAAAACCATCCAACGAGAGTCGTGGTCGCAGATTGACTTCGATTTCAATAGCTGTTTATCATACTGATTGATACGTTGTATTTTTCCACTTATTTTTAATGATTCAGAGCTTAATTTCACTGCTACACTACATGTCAATAATAGATTTCACAAACCTATGACTAAATTTGTTCTTCAATTTTAATTTGATTTCAACTTATTCATGAGCTTGTCGTACATTATCACATAAACACTCTTATCCGAGACTAACCAGATATTATCTACCCTTCAAAAACTAAGATAAGTTATTCATTGCTACCTCTCAGCAGACGGGATATGACAAAAGATCTTTTGTTATAGCGGGGGTTTAGGGAAGCAGGAGGTCGGGAACAAGTCTCGCCTTGTGCCCTGCTGAACTATGTTGGTCATCAGCTCACTGGGTGCAATGTAAGCCAAATGACCCTTCTGAGACTTGGACTCACAAGCTGCAATGTGAGTCTGGTATGTATGCCTCCTTATAGCTTGAACTAGACCCAAAGGTCTAGTGCTATAATATGCTGTCAATGATTGTTTGCCTCCTCGAAGGTGGTCCAGCGAAATCCAAGGGGTATCAGTCGCAAATCTATCATTGACCCTAGTACCCCATCCAGTATGAATGCCAGACGGCCCAGATGAAGGCGGAGGGTATAAAAAAAACTATGATAAGAATTACCAAAGTATTCGAGGAAAAAATAATTATCTCCCAAAGAGAATTGGCATGTTTGTTAGGGACCTCATAGGTTGTTACATGAAAATCCCAGAAAACCCCATCTCAACTCCTTTTTGTCTCTGTTCTTTGAACAGTAGAGAGATGTTGTTTCTGACTCTGGGCATGATCGGTAAAACTACATGGCTATATTATGCACACTTGTCAAGTAAGCCTTTTCCCATTTTCTACCCTGTGAGGTTTGGTTGGTTTTCTTTCTTGAAAACCCATGATAAAAATATTTTCTCCTTAGGCTTGTGATGTACAACTGAAAAGTAACAGAGGAACAAATTACTCATTAAGACTTTGATTTATTACAGGAGTGCAACTAGGATTTTGTAGGAAAATTTTTCTCCGAAAAGAAAAAAGCTACTTCTCTGAGTAAAGTGTATTTTCCTTCTTTCTTGATTTTCTGTTGGCGCTAGGAAGAATTGGGGGGGGTGGATGTCTTGATTGTTTTTCTGGTCAAAAGCATAATGTGAGATTTTGTTTTATCATTTCCTGTTTTCAGACTATTGTCTTCAATTTTATTTGTATATTTACAATGTTTCGGCCGATATGTCCCTTGGTCTTCTTTCGGTGTTTTATGTCACACTCAGGACCCTACAAGGAACTTCGAACCAAACTTTTTAATTAATCCCAGAAGGTAAATAGTTCTAATTCCATTAACCATAACCAAATACAACTTTTAAGCTATAGTAAACAAAATGGCTGGAGAAAAAGCTAAACGGCAATTACACAAGAATGCTGCAAGCAATATTGAACAAGTCCTGGAGGCAACACTCCACAAGGCACCAACTATACGGCCACCTACCTCCCATCACGAAAACTATCAAAGTTAGACAAACCAGACATGCAGGACACTGCTAGAGAAGCAGGGACAAGCTCATAAGTGATGTTCTCTTATAGACCCCCACATATGGCCGAGCAAAAGCAGGACGACCTGCTCGAACATACATACAGCAGCTCTGTGAGGATACGGGGTGTAGCCCTGAAGACCTGCCAGAGGCGATGAACGATTGAGAGAAGTGGCGAGAGAGGGTCAGGGATATCCGTGCTGGTGGCACGACATGATGATGATGATGAAGGGTTCTTTGTTATTTATCTGTTGTCAGGATTGAACCGGCATTCTCACGATGGTTTTGCTTACAAGAACTTTTACCAAATGTCTTTTGCACCATGTGTCCTGCTGGACAAATTAAATAAAGGGTTCAATTCGAAGTTCCATGAAGGCTCCTAAGATCGATACCTGCGCAAGGCCGAAGGATGCATTGGCTGAAACGTTTTGAATATAGCAATAAATATGAAGAAAATAGTCAGAATATACTTATGATAAAAATCATCCAGCTTCATCTCCAAAATTTTGATTTTATTTTATATTTTTATTATCATTACCTTCGATTTATAATAGTTTATTGTTTAATTCCCTACAACTCCATCTACACACTGCTTGTTCATCGAACAATATGCATATGATTCTAGCACAGGACACGTTGGTATGTTCTTTCTTTTAATACTGCTTGTATGTATATTATGTATGTAATATTATATGTTCTTGTATGCGTAAATGAACTTATTTTATCCCTCCCTCTGTTGTGTTCAGTGTTAGTATATATTGCATATAGTTATTTTTGTATATTGACCTTCGACCCTGCCAAACATGCCATTCCACCCGACAGAAGGGGCCTTTGGGACCCCCGATTGAGTTGGAGATCAGATGAGTTGGTGAAAAGACGTGGTAGAGAAAGCCAGCAGAAAGCTGAACCCTGGGCCTCTGGTTGAGTAGCCCTGGAGAACGAGAAAGACACAACGCTGATGGCCATAAGTGTGGGGGTCAATATATTGCAGTTCTGTTCAGTCTCCAACTCCCTCTCACATGCAAACCTTACAATAAAGTGAAGAGGTGTATTTTTTTAAAGAAGTCTTCGCTTGTCTTATTATTGTGCCATTATAATTCTGCATGTATATGTGTAACACAAGAACCTCAACGACACTATTAGAGAAAAAGCAAGGTGGGAACTAAACAATGATTCTGTGTGCTGTTTTGAACAAATCCTGGAATCAGCAACCCACAAAACTGCAGCTATACGACTACTTGCCGCCCATCTCACAAATCATTGAAGTAAAGCAAGCAAGACATGCAGAGCACTTCTGAATAAGAAAGGAAAAACCCATAAGCAACATTCTTCTTTGGACTACTATATATGGACACACCAGTGTTGGCTGAAGAGCAAAGACTTTCTTACTGCAGCTTTGTGCAAATTCTGGATGCCATCTAGAGGACCTACCAAGAATAATAGGTGATAGGAATGAAAGGGAAGAGAGAGACAAGAGAATCTGTGCTCTCAACATCACTTGATGATGAAAGGCTTTTGCAAGATGAGTTTTTTCACAATTTCATCAGAACAGGGAGTCATTCACTACCTGTCATTATGTCAGTCCTTTTTCTCACCACTTAAAAAACATTTTTGCAATAAACACGATGTAAACTCTATTTTATTTTTTATTTTTGTAGTGGACCAGTAAAGGGTCCAGAAGAATAACACAACACGGGTTTACATCGAACCAAGTGCCCATGGTTTAATGGTTATCGTTGCAGGATATGGACACGGCGACACGAGTTCAAATCCTGGACGAAACTGATTGCATTTCACATAGCACTAATACCCTTGGGAAAGGTATGAATCCAAATATTCTCCCTCCAGCTATGGGTAAATAGTAGGGCAGACTAGGTTCTTCAGCCTTGGTGAGGCAACTAGTCTAGGAGAAGGAAAACTCTGAATTCAAACCTGTTAAACTCCGCTTAAAAATTGCCCGAGCGAAGGGGTTGGGTAAATATATTAACGAAAGTATATTACAACAGAATGTCAAACGTCAGTCTGACTGCCAAAGTATTAAGGCTGGGTAGAACTTGCAGCTACTGAGATGAATGTTCTCCAGGTATTAATAGTTACAGAAGAGTTCATTACCATTGCAGGTTGAGTACCATAACAATTTTTTAATCTTATATATTCTTTTTTTCTGATTTTCTTCTCCAGGTATCGGATTAGTCTTAGCAGCTAATTCGGTTGTTGTAGCCGGAATTCTAGAGATTTTCCGTAAGAAAGAACTGCATTCTTCCGGTGGAATGGTTCAAGAATTAGCTTCTGTTAACTACAATGCATCACATATTACCATATTTGCTCAGATTCCACAATTTACCCTCGTGGGGTCAAGTGAAGTGTTTACTAGTATTACAGGTGAGTCATAAGTTTTATATATGAACCAAATATGGAGGCATATGACCAAATGGTTATTGTCAAGGGAAATGGACACGGCAACACAAGTTCAAACCCTGAACAAGGCTGTTTGTGTTTCCCTTTCATGCTAATGTCCTTGGGAAAGGCATGAATCCATTTACTCTTTCCAGCTGTGGGTAAATAGTCAAGCAGAACAGGCTTTTTAAGCTCAGTAGGGCAACCAGACTTAGAGAAAGAAAACTGAATTCAAACACAAATGTGGCCACAATTAAACACCAATTCCCAAAAGATTCTACATAGCAATACAAGCCTGGAGCCAGCTTAACCTACATCAGGTAAAATGCTATTTGAGAGAGGGGGGGAATGAGAAAGAGAGAGAGAAAGTGGGAGACACAGAGAAAGAGGGAGACAGAGTGAGAGTGAGAGAGTGAGAGAAGGAGAGTGAGAGAGAAGGAGAGTGAGAGAGAGAGAGAAAGTGGGAGAGTAAGAGAGTTAGAGAAAGAGTGAGACAGAGTGAGAGTGAGAGAGTTAGAGAAGGAGAGAGAGAGAGAGGAACTAAATCCAAGGAAATTTCAAAGTTCAATTAAAGACAATGACCACAAATCAAACATTAATATGACATTTTGAAGGCCTTAGAATATGGGGGCTTAGAATATGCTGGGGGGCTTAGAATATGCTGGGGGTGCTTAGAATACTGTACAGAGGAGTAAGAAACCCACCCCACCAAAAAGGGTATGCTGGATATGGTGAGCATGAAACTAAACTGCATCTGATGGTGAGGCTCCAGTTCTAGATATCTAAAGAGTATGGAGTTCCCCTTTATTGCCATTACTCCCAGGTTCACTCTGACCTGGAGTGTAATCCCTGCATTGGAGCAAAACCCTTCCACCTCGAAAGGAGTGTCCTGGGTATGACATTAAACTGCATCTGATGGTGAGGCTCCAGTTCTGGAGATCTGGTGGGGAGTAGGGAGTTCCCCTTCATTGCCATTACTCCCAGGTCCATTCTGACCTGGAGTGTATCCCTTGCATAGGAATAAAACCACTTCCACCCTGAAAGGAGTGTCTTGGGTATGACACAAACAATTATTAAACAAATATATTAAATACATATGCACCATATGTATTAAATATTATATACATAAGCTGCTAAAAAACAAAAAACAACAGCTATGTGGTCAACAAAACCTTCATCAAATGGTGATCCTGAGGTCAGACATGGTTTCAGAGCTAAAGTATCATCACCATTAAATCAAAGCAACTAAGCAACACCTTACAATACCACCAGACTTTGTTGGTTTTACATCTCAAAGCTTAGTAAATAATTACTAAAGTTAAGCTGCAATGAGCCTGGCCAGTACTTAAATGGGTGACCACTTAGTAACAACAAAAGACCAATGTAACAGACTAAACAAAGCTTAGTAAATAAGATTACCAAACTTGAATGAGTAAATTTATCGTTAGTATACAATAATAAGTAAACATTTTAATTGCAATTCTAATTTTCTTTTAATTTCAGGCCTTGAGTTTGCATACTCTCAAGCTCCTGAAACCCTAAAAGGTTTGCTAATGGGAATTTTCTTACTGACAAGTGGACTTGGAAATTATGTGGCAACTGCTGTTGTTGCTATTGTCAACAAAATCACAGCTGATGGTAAGTAAACTTTATCATTATTTTGAAGAAAATTAGTAAAACATGAATTTCATCAAACATCATAAAAACAGTTCTTCCCAGTGGTGTAAAGATAATTTGTATCATGCAAAACATATATACATGTATGTAGCATGTGACACATGGTCATTTTAAAGAGAGCACCCATACATATATATATATATATATAGATAGATAGATAGATGGTGGTGCCCATGGAGTAATGGTTATCGTCGTAGGAAATGGACACAGTGACACGAGTTCAAATCCTAGACGAGGCTGATTGCATTTCACATAGCCCTAATACCCTTGGGAAAGGTATAAATCCAATTATTCTCCCTCCAGCTATAGGTAAATAGTAGGCCAGACTGGGTTCTTCAGCCTTGGTGTGGCAACTAGTCTAGGAGAAGAAAAACTCTGAATTGAAACCTGTTAAACTCCGCTTAAAAATTGACCTTGTCTCATATCCTGCCCGAGCGGAGGGGTTGGTATATATGTATATATATATAGATACGACCAAGACACCAGTTTACTATAATCCTCCCACTTTGATACAATAGGGGAGGTGTTGCTGTTAGATTGGAAAGCCACGAGAATAGGCTCTCCTCTGAGAGAGATGAATAGATACCACACTTAAATTTTTTTACACACACAAACACATGCACGCAGATATATATATATATATATATATATATATATATTTTAAAAAACAAGAAATAGTATTCAATTCCATAATAGATCTATTTCACTTATTCAAGCTCATCAGATGGAATTCAAATTGAGCACTCTTTCTTTGGATACTCACAGTCATTATCTACTTGGTATATATATATATATATATATATATATATATATCATAACAGTGTTGGTTGTCACTAAATCACTTTGTGGGTTTGTGTTGAACCAAGTGCAATATAACATGGAGAGTGCTCAATATCTAGGATAGAGCCATTATATAATAATAATTATAAATAAATATATATTATATATATATATATATATTTAATTCCATGGAATTTAGACTGCTACCCCTGGGTTTCATGGAGTTTTTTTACAAAACCACAATCATCAGGCAGTTAACAAAATGAAATGAATCAAAAATCAAAAAAATACAGTAACAAAACCGTTGGGATTTTGTAGGAATCTTTACATGTGATTGCAAGTTTGTGAGTGTGTGTGTGTGTGTGTGTGTATGTTTTTGTCGGTTATAGTTGTGCATTATTGTGTGTGTATGTGTGGGTGACATATAGTGTATGTGTATGCGAAGGTACAAACACAGCGCGTTGTTTTAACCAGATATAAAGTCATCGGTGTATCTTATTTTTGCTACATTATTTTATTTCTGTATGTGTAGGCGACTATAGCTAAGAAACAAAATATCATCATTGCATGTCGAGGGGAATGAATAAAGTATAAATATATGTATATATATATATATATGAGGATCATTAAATAAGTTTCCAGACTTTTTTCGTAAGGGCATTTTTATTGATAGTACACACATGAAAGTTTAGTCCCCTTCGAAGTAATCTCCTCCAGCTGCAATGAACTTGTACCATTCCAACAACTTCTGCAAGGCTCCATTGAAGCCCTCTTGTGTGAGTGTGTAAATGACCTTCATCACAGTCTCTTTCATCTCCTCAATTGTCACATAACGACAGCCTCTGAGCTTAGGGAATAACCAAAAGTCACAGGGAGCAAGGTCTGGACTATAGGGACGGTGAGGAACTGTCTTGATGCCCATCTTGATCAAATAGTCTGTGACAAGGATGGAGTTGTGGACTGGTGTATTGTCCTGGTAGAAATGCCACTGACCCGATTTAAAGAGTGCTGGCCTCTTCCGATGGAATCTCTTCCTGAACTCCCTTAAAACCTCAACATAGTAATCCTAACCCTCACCCTAACGGTTTAGCCAATCAACTGTGGTGTATTGACTTCCTTACTCCTCCCACACCTCTCATCATCCCTCACAGACTCCCTGCCTTCCTTGAATCTCTTGTGACACTCAAAAACTGATGCTCGCTTCATGCAAGTTGGTGGAAAAGCAGTCTGAAACATTCCATACATTTCTGTGGCATTTTTTTCAAGTTTAAAGCAGAATTTTATTGCATATCGTTTTTCTAAAGTATCAGATTGCATTTTTGAAATACAGCAGCTGTGACAATCAGGCTTTAGTAGGGTGTATTCGAATTCCTGCTGTAGCTGTTGATTTAAACCTGAAATCATAAAAATTGGTCAATCATCTCATAAGATGTATAGCAATAACATACTGAATTTTCAAGAGTCTACAACAATTTCAAATGCTCATACGAAAAAAGTCTGGAAACTTATCGTATGCCCCTTATATATATATATATATATATATATATATATTTGTTGATTAATATCAGTGCCTTTTAACAGAATGGAAATAAATTTATTATCTTAATGTAACCAATTTTTTGTTCTTTTATTTTGAAAAAAAAATACATATATATATATATATATATATTCAAAATAAAAGAACAACAATTGCTCACATTAAGATAATAAATTTATTTTCATTCTGTTAAAAGCATTGATATCAATCAATGCTCTAAAAATTAACAGACTTCTTCAAATCAACTAAAAAAATGGATGAAAATAACTGTTTTCTAATTCACAACCAGACTAACCCAACTCCCCCCAAAAAACCCTTTATTTTGCCTACATTAACGTAACCCAATAAAAACCTAGTAGCCTTATGTTTCAATTTATTTTGGAATGTACAGAACAACATTCGGTTTCATCACACTTCAAATTTAACAGAAGAAAATTTACAACTGCAAAAGTACATACACATTACTATCTCAAAATTATATTTTTAAAATTATTATATATATATATATATATATATATATATTGTTTTTTATGTATATATATATATATATAGAGAGAGAGAGAGCATTATATATATATATATATATATATATATATATATATATATATATATATATATATTGTTTTATATATATATATATATATATATATATATATATATATATATTAGAAATAATAAAATCCTGGTATCTTTAGTTTAGAAGAAAATTTACTTTTTATAAAAAAATGTAAGAGTATACTTATGGAATATATATATATATATATATATATATATATATATATATATATATATATATATGTGTGTGTGTGTGTTTGTTGTCACTAAATCACTTTGTGGGTATGTGTCGAACCAAGTGCAATAATATAATATGGAGACTGCTCAATATCTAGGATAGAGCTATTATATAATCATAATAAATAAATATATATTAGATATATATGTATTTAATCCATGGAAAATATTCTGCAACCCTGGGTTTCATGAATCTTTTGCAAAACAAGAATCATCAGGCAGTGAAGAAGATGGAATTACATCTATCTATCTATATATATATGTGTGTGTGTGTGTGTGTGTGTGTGTGTGTGTGTGTGTGTGTGTGTGTGTGTGTGTGTGTAAAAGGTGAGAGAGAAAAAGGAAGAGAGTATACTTAATAATACCTGTTTTGACCATAATGTTCTATTAGAAATATAAAAATTCTCTTATAACAGAAATGTTATGGTGTACTAATTTATAGATTATATATCTGTGTGTGTGAGCAATAGAGAGAGAGAGAGAGGAGTGGCAGTACCGCCTTGAGCTACCGAAACTGTGTTATCACCCTGGATGGCGGCTGATGAGGCTAGGGTATCGCACGTGCTTCCACACGTTGTATGATAAAAAAAAAAAAAAAAAAAAATATGTGTGTGTGAGCGATAGAGAGAGAGAGAGAGAGAGAGAGAGACTGAAGAGAGTATATTTATTTATGGGTAATTGTTGGTTGGTTGGTTGAGTTTTATGGCATATCAACCTTTGTAGGTTATTTAATGCCAAATCCATTTTTATACAAATAATCAGTTCTATTTCAAATAATTTAGTTTAGCATGAGTACACAGTTTAATTGTAAAAAACATTTCTATTTAAAGCTATTCAGTTTAGACAAACAGTTCTAATTCAAACAAATCAGTTTAGTCTAAGTACAGTTTTAATGTCAAAAACGGTTCCATTTCAAACAATTCAGTTTTGTACAAGTATGCAATTTAGTTCTATTTGACCCATAGATAGGACTCTATCAGGTGCTACCATTCCAGGTCAGAGTGGACCTGGGAGTGATGGCAATGAAGAAGTACTCTGCATTCTCCAAAGCTCCAGCATTACTGGAACCTCACCATCAGATTGTTTAGTGTCATATCCAAGACACTCGTTGGTGGTGGTGGTGGTAGGCGGGGGGGGGGGTCTTACCCCTCTGCAGAGAAGCAGTTGGTGAATTTTACAGCCCTATCAGCTGATTGGGCAATTATTTATGGCTGATACTGTACATGTTCTTACCTATTTTGGTTGCATAAAAATAATTTTATCTACAAACCATTCATTTTAAAATTATATATATATGTATAAACAGGATATGGCATTAAATTTCCAGAAGAAATAATAAAACCCTGCTATCTTTGGTTTAAAAGAAAAGCAATTCTTTATAAAAATCATTAGAGGAGTATATATTTATGGGTTTTAATATGTAAGATTCCTAAAATTGTTTGGAGTTTTGAGAATTATGAAAATATTTTTATTTATTTTCCTTTTTCTTATTTTCAAAAGTTTTAAAACCTGAATTCTTTCTTTCTTTTTCCCAGATCCCTGGTTTACTAATGATATCAACGTTGGCCATATGGAATATCTATTTTTCTTATTAGGTGCAATAATGATGGCAGACTTTTTAATTTTCTTATTTTTGGCCAAGTATCTCAAGTTTAAAAAACCTGAAGACAAAAGAAATAAAGAAATTGAAATATCAATAATCAAAGAACAACAGACTACTTCATTATAGTTTTTAAAAAAAATCACAGGATTTTCACACATTTTGAAAATAATCCCATTTGTATAAAGATATCAATAAAAGTAATAAAAAGAACAAATACTCTGACTTCTTTTTTAAATACTTTAGGATAGACGAAGGAATATACAACCTGAAGATGAAATTTAGCCTTCAAAACCATCAAGTGCGGCACTTTTTTTTTCCCAAAAGGAATCTGAAAAAAGTTTATTAAAGTTTGTTTTACCTCTGATCTCACAAACCACCCAAGGAAGATGGACCAAGATGTGCTGGACACAGCTAGAAAAATAAAGACAAAATCATCAGATAATTTCTCTTATGGACTCCTACACATGGACACGCCAATGTTGGCTGACTGGCAAAAACTTATATTCATTAGCTCTGTGCAAACACTGGATACTGTTTAGAGGTTTTCCAAGAGCAAAGACTGATTAGGATTGATTACAAGACAGGGTTAAGGGAATCCGTGCGGGCAGCTCACCTTGATGTTGATGGAGAAAGTTTGTTTGTTTTCCTTTCTTTAAAGTAATATATATCAATTAAAGATAAGCAAAAGTAAAGTTGTGTGGTAATTAACAAAATAATAAAAATAAAAAGGAAAAGAAAACAAATAATAAAATATGTAAATAAAATATGAAAATAAAATGTGAAAATAAAATAAAATAAAAATATCCCACAATTCTACTTCCGCCATATTTTTGACTTCAGGATAAAAAAAGAAAGCTCAGTTTATTTTGGTGCATTGCCAGCCTACTGGACACACGTGCCTTTGCAGACATCCTGAAATGTGATGTCCATATGATATGACTTAAATAATATTTATTTATGGTTTGTATTTTTTAAATTCAAAGAACCCAATGAGTTTGAACTTTAGATTTTGTTGTAAATATACAAAATATTTGTGTATGGCCAAATTAGAAGGCAATATATTTAGTATCTATCAAATGAGCAGTGGGACTTTTTTCTATTTCTTTCTTTGCCAATCAATAACTTTTGTTAGGATCAGAGTGTAACACCTGCACACATTGCCTCATATCAAAAGTTGTGGGACTTTTTTCTATTTCTTTCTTTGCCAATCAATAACTTTTGTTAGGATCAGAGTGTAGCATCTGTGCACACTGCCTAATATCAGAAGTTGTGGGATTTTTTTCTATTTCTTTCTGTCTCTCTTTGATCATCTACAAACAACTTTTTTTAGTATCAGAGGGTAGTACCTGTATGTCTTACTTTGAAATCAAAGTACCGATCACCCACAGTTCTATTTTGGATCAGAGTTTTGTAGTGGTACCAGTTTCAATTTATATAAAAGAAAAAAAGAAGAAATACATAAGGAACGCATCATAGAAAAAGTGGAACTTTCAACCTTCCAAGGCTTGGTTTGGTCTCTTTGTTTTAATGGCATATCAACCTTTGTGGATTATTTAATGCCAAAACCATTCTTCTAGAAGAACAGTAGTGGTACTATTTAACCCATAGCTGGAAGGATAAGGGGGTTCATACCTTTCCTGAGGGTATTTGCTCAAAAGTGAACGTAATAGCGCGACTGGAGTACGAACTCACTTACTATGATTCCGCAGTCCATCGCTTTAACTATTACATTACGAGGACACCCCCTCAACCTTCTAAATCCTCATGCTTGATTTTTTTTCCAGAACCTAGTTGTAAAACTAAGTTTAGTTTATTTTTGGTTGAAATTTATGGCACATCAACCCCAGTGAGTTATATAATGCCAAATCCTGCTCATGCATTTATAATATCTATAAGATTTGTTTGCAAATAGTTTGTATATAAGATTTTAAAACAAGCCAGAGCTCATTAGTTTGCGTACAGTCAAATGATATTTGGATTGGAGCCTCACCATCAGGTGGTTTAGTGTCATATCCAGGACACTAGTTCTAATTCACCCATTGATGGGAAATTACCAGGTACTACTACTCCGGGTCAAAGTGGACCTGGGAGTAATAGCAATGAAGGGGTACTCCACTTTCCCCAAAGTTCCAGAATTGGAGCCTCACCATCAGGTGGTTTAGTGTCATATCCAGGACACTAGTTCTAGTCCACCCATAGACGGGAAACTAACAGGTACTACTACCCCGAGTCAAAGTGGACCTGGGAGTAATGACAATGAAGAGGTACTCCACATTCCCCAAAGCTCCTGAACTGGAGCCTCACTATCAGGTCGTTTAGTGTCATATCCAAATTGTCACATCTTAAATTGAGCATCTCAACCTCGAAACTTGGTATCCCAAAGTTTTCTCACAAAAAGTAATCCCAATAAAAATCATTAAAAATCTATTGAAGTTTTAAATTTGAACAAAGTTTCTCATTAATATGTGGTGAGTGTCCTCGTGGTGTAATGGTTAAAGCAATGGACTGCGAAGTCGTAGTAAGCGAGTTCGAATTCCAGTTGCGCTATTATGTTCACTTTCGGACAAATAACTTTGGGAAAGGTATGAACCCCCTTATCGTCCCAGCTATGGGTTAAATAGTACCACTAGTTCTTCTAGAAGAATGGCTTTGGCATTAAATAACCTACAAAGGTTGATATGTCATTTAACAAAGAAACCAAACCAAACCTAATTAATGTTGCCGCAACTTTCCATTATAAGAAACTGTACTCAGCTCAAATACTAAATAATTTCTGGGTGTTCATAGGATAGGTTATAGGAGATAACTCTGTCTTAAATTATGAGGATTTATCTCCCTTGAGTTATGCAGTTAGGCCATTTTTTTAAAAATACTATTAAACAAAAAAACTTTAGATGCAATGATTTTTTTTCTGCAACCTTTTTAATGATAATTTCCAGTTTTCTTATGATTTTTGAGGAAAATATCAGTTGATGAATGATGGTGATTCAATTTCTGATAAAGTATATTCAGTATTGGATAAAAAATACCCTGCTAACATAATAGTTTTTCGTAGAACATTTAATTTCAATTAATTTTTTAATTGTTGGGATGTTGCAGTGTGCCGTCACTTTGCTGCTCTAACAGTTGCTGCATCTTCAGATGCAGTGGTTTTTTTCCTAGTCATGACCTTCTTTTTTTATGAGGATTTCCAGTTTTCTAATAATTTTTGAGGAAATCGTCAATTGATGAATTGTACTGATTCAATTTCTTTGCAATATCAATGTGACAGTTGGTAATGATTGTATACCACAATTTGACCTTTTTTCAAACTCAAATAACAGCTTACAACCCATTAGCAAAGGCCTAATCACAAATTAGGATATCAAATTAAGGAAAAGATAATTCTAAGAAATTTTCTTTTATTTGGTATTTCTGAGAATTTTCTTTGTAGAAAATTATGGCTTCACAACAACTAAGTGAACCTTGCCAGCGTTAATCAAGGAAAATAATCACTTCCTATGTGTAACTAAGTCATCGTGCTTTTCTTCTTGTACAATGGCTTGTTTTCACTGTTCCATGTTCTTTACCAGCTGCTTTTTGCTGGAATGAATAACAATGAAGAAATTTTCTTTTATGTGCACACATTTTTTATTTGTATGAAAACAGGGAATCAGCCTTTTGGACATTGATGGAAATTAAATCTGGAGGTTTTGACAGTTCAGGCTAAACTAATTTAAAGTGAAAATCAAACTTCTAGTTCTTAGGATTTGTAGTCACATGATTTTAACTCTTCCAATGAAATCCTAGCTTTCAATTGTACTTTGGAATTACTACACATCAATCACAGTGAGTTGACCTCAGCTTTACATTAACAGTTTCTGATTTTGGTTACAACAATTTAAATCTTTTCTAAATATTCTACACTTCATTTCAAATCAAAGATTCTATTATTTGATAATCAAAGTTATCTTAAGATTTGAGATAATAATAAAAAATGGTTCAGTTTTTTTTTCACAGTCAATATTTTTTGTCCAATATTGCAGTTAGAGTGTATTTTGTTTTTATTTAGATGATAAACTATTTTTTACAGTTTTTTCTGGATTGCAGTTTAACTCTTCTTATAGCGAATAATGTTTCTTTAGTTTTCTGTCAGTTTCTTGTTTGGTATGGTTTGGTTTCTTTGTTTAATGGCATATCAAACTTTATGGGTTATTTAATGCCAAAGCCATCCTGGTAGAAGAACAGGAGTGGTACTCTTTAATCCAAAAGGAATAAGGAAGTTCATATCTTTACCAAGAGTATTAGATTAAAAGTGAATGTAATAATCCGACTGGAGTTTGAACTCATGTACTACAATTTCACAATCTAGGACATTAGCAACAACACCATAGAGACTCTTCTCTATTGTTTTCTTGTTTCTTTTTTGCTTCTGATGTACAGTTCAAAAGGGTCTCTTGCAGATTTAATTAACACGTATCTCTTCCTTACCCAGGGACAGGTTCTAAATTTAGGGGAAACAAGTGAAAAAACAAAAGCAGTAGGAAACATACTAAAATTAACTATTTCTATTTTGTATTTAAAAACAAAATGAAAGAAACAGTTTTAAAAGGAATGCATGATTGTTGTGATAAAATTAATATGTTGCAGTTTTAGGTGTTTTTATCAATGAATGTCATCTTCTTATCAAAAGTAACTGATATGTATTTTCACATTGGCCCTGGAGGAGATCATGTGTTGAGAAAATCAGTATTCAAAATCCATATTGTTTTTTCTCTCTCCCACTCAAATATAAACCCCTGACAAAAATGAGAAATATGACACCACTGCCCTCAGCCACAATTCCGAAAATGCTTATTTTTCTATTATGATCAATTGATTGATTGACTTTAAAGGCATATCACCCTGGCTAGGGTTATTTTATGCCTACTGAGCAAATGAGCATTTGAAATCCATTTTTATTCTTTCAATGCTGAAACGTAGATCTCTGATACAGGTGAGAAATCTGACACAACTCTCTCAGCCACAATACAGAAAATTATTATTTTCTCATTAATTATAAAGTATGAACTGAAAGAAATATTTCAAACAAAATGTTGAAAAGGTACCTCACTTGAAGTGTGTGCTTGCAGGGTGAGACTTCACCTGCTCCCCTTCTAACTATTCCACTGATACTTCAGTTTCAGTTCATAGACGTTTTATGAACAGTGTCATTAGGTATTTTCTTTCTGCACTTTTATTTTCTATCTAAAAGCAAAAACACAAAGAAGGTACAATGGTAAAGATAAGACTACATAACACAAATTTTGTCCCTGGATAGTATGTATAAATCCCTAAAAGAAACTTGGCTTGGTTTGGTTTGGTTTGGTTTGGTTTAATGGCATATCAACTCCTAATGGGTTATTTAATGCCGAAATTTGATTCATTTGCAAATGTTTGATTGTAATCATAAGTATATTTTCGATGTTCCATAACATTTTTTAAAATGCATTTTTTTAGTTGTCAACAATAATTTGTTTGCGCAGAGTCACATAATATCAAGTATTCCAATCCAATACAAATAATTTGCCCATAGTTGTAGGGTTTCAAGTATTATTATCAAATAATAATAATTTATATGAAATAATTTATATGTAATATGAAATTTTATAGTTTCAAGTAACTACTTCTGTTTAATAATAATCATTTGTCTGCAGATTTAGGGTTTTTATTAACTAATAATATCAATTATCTTTCATAAACAATTAGAAATACTTAATACAAATAATTTGAACACAGTTATGTGGTTTCAAGTATTCCTATCTATCTAATACAAATAATTTGAACATAGTTGTATGGTTTCAAGTATTCCTATCTAATACAAATAATTTGCACACAGTTGTATGGTTTCAAGTATTCCAATATAATACAAATAATTTGGACACAGTTGTATGGTTTCAAGTATTCCAACCTAATACAAATAATTTAGACACAGTTGTATGGTTTCAAGTATTCCTACCTAATACAAATAATTTGAACACAGTTATGTGGTTTCAAGTATTCCTATCTAATACAAATATTTTTAGAACAGATCGATATGTACCATAGATAGGATGTTAATAGACACTGCCACTCCGGGTCAGAGTGGACTTTGGATTAAAGGCAACGAAAGGGTAGTTGACACTTGCCAGATCTCCAGAATTGGACCCTCATCACCAATTTAGTGTTATACCTAGGACACAATGGTGAGAGCAGGAGAAAAATATTAAGATTCAAGTTTCAATAATGTGAGTACGATTTCAAAGTTGACTTTCGATTGTAAAACTAAAGGAAAGATAAGTCATATACATGCTGAACATTTTGGCATTGTATTTATATTGTAAACAGAACCCTAAAACCACCACATATAAAACTTTATAAAAATTAATATTTTAAAAATCTGACAAATTTCTTTAATATCGGAAAGTTTTCCAAATGCGAAGTAGCAAAAATTAGTCTTAAAAAAAAACTTTTTCTATTTTTTGTCTAGATAAGACCAATCAGGTTTAAATGAGCCAAAATTCCATCTTCGAAAATTTTAAAAGAAAAGAAAAGAAAAGTTCATATTTATTTATTTCGTATAGAAAAGGAAAATGTAAAAATCACTGTGATGTTACGCATGACACTAGATGTGTCGTAAATATGATTCCATTTGGGACATATCAGTTTATTTTACACAAAATAACAAACAAGATAAAAAATATAAAAGAAAACAATTTTTTTTTTTAAATAAAAATTATTAAATTGGGTTGGAGCTGGATATACGTGTTTAAAAGTCCACAGAAGAAATCAAAAGGGTTTTACTCTCAATTATATCTTTGAGCCATTCTTCACGGAATCTACTTTCTCCAGGTCTGAAAAACAGAAAAAAATGAAGAAAATTAATCTGAATTTCTTGAATGCATAAAACATTTCTTTTTCTTTTCAGAAAAGTGTCTGGAATTGTTTGTTGTTGATATGCCGATATTTCAATCAGGTTTCAGTTTCTTTGTTTAATGGCATATCAACCTTTGAGGGTTATTTAATCCCAAAGCTATTCATATAGGAGAATAGCAGTGATACTCTTTAACCCATGACTGAGGGGGTGGAATAAGGGGGGTTTATACCTTTCACAAGATTATTAGCCCAATAATGAATATGATAGAATGACTGGAATTCGAACTTGCTTCATTCGAGGTTGAAGTCTTTCATTTTAGCCCTTAAACCACTAAGACGCCAGTATATCAATCAATTTATGTCATACATCAATATGTTCACAGTCTCATGATGAAAAAAAGTATTTATTTTCATCATTATTTTTCAACATACAAGGTCGGTATAGAAAATAAAGAGACTGGTTTCTTTATTTTTCAAGCCAGCAACCCTCATTGAAATCAGCAGATCAATATTGACCTTAAACAGGTGGGTAAATATTCAATTTATGATTTCTTCTCAGAATTTGTGTTTGCTTTCACAATCGTAGATTTATAAGTATGTTTGATTAAGTTATACCGGACATTGGCATGATGGTTTGAATGTTAGCCAATGGTTCAGGAGACCAGGGTTCAATCTCAGGTCGTGTCATACCAACGACTCAAAAAATAGTATTTGATGACTCCTTGCTTAACACTCAGCATTATAAGGTATGGATCAAGGGTAAAGTGGAGCAATCCAGGGAAAGGAGTAGCACCCTCCCTTATACCTTGGTGTAGTAGCTATTGAAAATGGAGCCTTCGGGTCACCCTCGACTACAGTCGCCAGCTTTACTTACTTACTTGATTAAGTTGGTCATCGAAAAAACAAAAAAACACAAGGTCAAAGTCTATGTCAAACTTCAAGACAATTCAATGTAAACATTTAACTTATAGAGATAGTTTTATACTTGGCATAGATTTTTCAAGGACAGAAATGATTTTTGAACAGCTGAGAAACTGGGGAAGATGAATCTATTCTGATCAACTGGTCACTTCACTAAACGAGGAAAATGCAACGAAAACAAGGACTCTAATCAGATATGATTCATGTTTCATAGTCAGAATGATTGATGACAGCATTGATCAGCTAATTTTAATTGAGGACTGCCAAGCTGAAAAATTTAAAAAAACAGTGTAGAAACAAAAAAACAGTCTCGCTACATGATAGACCAACATTGTAATTGTAATAAATGTGTCAGGCAAGACATTGATTCATACTTATATATCTATTCAGAAAGGATCCATCCTGTTGATTCACTGCTGTAGTAATCAATACCTAGCAAGTATCGATTACTTCAAATACAAAATATTACAACAGTCAGCATGACCTTCTTTACTGATCACTGTGCCCAGAAGTTTTTCTTTACCAGAGAGTCAGTATGTGTCCACTGCATGGATTGTTTTTTTCAACTTGGGCTCATGGTACCAAACCCATGTTAAGTCCATTTGTAAACATTTTTTTTGTACTAAAAGATGATTCTTTGTACACATCACATAATTTTATAAATTTCACATGGTTTGCACTTTTCATCCACCAAATATTTGATGACAGACCTCTGTTCAAGCTTGGAGGACTTTGATTTGCTGCCATTTTGAATAGCTTCAAAACAAATATTTTTCAAAGATTAAAATAATTTTGGTTATAAACCAATACAAAAATTTTTTTTCCAAAATTTTTTGTATTTTAAAAAAAATTTTTGTATTTAAAAAAAATTTTTGTGCTTAAAAAAATTTTTTTTTTTAAACTTGCCTTGTATATTGAATGATTAATATTTTAACTCTTAACGAATTTTTCACACCAGTTTTAACAGATTTTTTGATTTTTTTACTGAAGTCTATGTAACAGCAAGCCACTTCAGGTCTCCAGGACTCTTCTAAGTATTCTAGCTGATTTTAACAGTGCTGTGGTCTGAATGGTCTTGATTTTTCCTCTGATCTCCAGTTCTCCCAGTCTCTTTTCCAGGTTTTTAGGGACTTTTCCTTTTTTTTGTTATATGAGTAGGAAGATCGTTTAGCATAATTTATTATTAAGAGAAAATTATCTGCATTGAAAAAGTCTATTTGATTGGTTGGTTGGTTGGTTACTTTTTACAGCATATCAACTTTTGTGCCTGTGGTGTTATAGTTATTGTCATAGGAAATGGACATGGCGACACGAGTTCAAATCCTGGACAAGACTGATTGCATTTCACATAGCACTAATACCCTTGGGAAAGGTATGAATCCAATTATTCTCCCTCCAGCTTTGGGTAAATAGTAGGGCAGACTAGGTTCTTCAGCCTTGGTGAGGCAACTAGTCTAGGGGAAGGAAAACTCTGAATTCAAACCAGTGAAACTACGCTTAAAAATTGACCTTGTGTTATATCCTGCCAAGCGGAGGGGTTGGTAAATATGATCAACCTTTGTTGGGTTATTTTCTGGAAAATAAAGTATTTTTTTCTAATTTCAAGAAATTATATGGTTTCAAATAACTAATGATTGTCATTAATAAAGACTTATAGCTTCAAGGAAGTATTTACAACACTAAAAATCTATACACAATTATTTGGTTTCTAGTATTCCTATCTGATACTAATAATTTGCATAATTATATATTTTCAAGTAACTATTCTCATTTGATGATAATAATAATCTTTTGTTTGCACGCAGTTATATGTTTTCAAGTATTTTTATCCAATACTAATAATTTTCATGCATTAATATGAATTGTAATAATCATTGATAAACAATTATACCTTCAAGTAAGTATTCTTTGCACAAATAATTTAGACATAGTAACATGGTTTTTGTTACTCCAATCTAATACGAATAATTTTCACACAAATACAAGGTTAAAGTATTTCAAGGAATTATATGATTTTAAATAAATGATAATAATCCTTAATAAACTATTATATTTTGAAGTATTCATAGCACAAATAATTTACACAGTTAATTGGTTTCAAGTATTATTATCTAATACTAATTATTTTTATACGGTCTTATAGTTTGGTTGGGTTTGATTTGGTTTTATGGCATATCAACCATTGTAGGTTATTTAATGCCAAAGCCTCTTTATACATATATATTAAGTATATAGGATTTGGTTTGGTTGGGTTTTATGGCATATCAACCATGGTAGGTTATTTAATGCCAAAGCCTCTTTATACATATATATTAAGTATATAGGATTTGGTTTGGTTGGGTTTTATGGCATATCAACCATGGTAGGTTATTTAATGCCAAAGCCTCTTTATACATATATATTAAATATATAGGATTTGGTTTGGTTGGGTTTTATGGCATATCAACCATTGTAGGTTATTTAATGCCAAATCCTCTTTATACATACAGTGACATGCATCGATAAAAAAAATGGATTCAACCATGAGTTTTTAATTTTCCTTCCACATACAACTAAAACAACTTTATGAGATATTACTTACCAAATATCAGGCAAAATGGTGAACATAAACTAGAGTTATAACAGAAAATAACATGTATCCAATACTTATGTGTGTCACTGTATATATTAAATATATAGGATTTGGTTTAGTTCGGTTTTATGGCATATCTACCATTGTAGGTTATTTAATGCTAAATCCTCTTTATACATATATATTAAGTATATAGGATTTGGTTTAGTTGGGTTTTATGGCATATCAACTATTGTGGGTTATTTAATGCCAAATCCCATTCATACATATATATTAAATATTTATGATTTGGTTTGGTTAGGTTTTATGGCATATCAACCATTGTAGGTTATTTAATGCCAAATCCCGTTCATACATATATATTAAATATTTATGATTTGGTTTGGTTGGGTTTTATGGCATATCAACCATTGTAGGTTATTTAATGCCAAATCCCGTTCATACATATATATTAGATATAGGATTTTTAAACACATCTAGTTGATAACATTTTTGAGTGAGCCTGAGCTCATTTTTTCACATGGGTAAATGATTTTACACAGAGCCAAATGATCAAACAGTTCTATTTCAAACAATTCAGTTTATCATAAGTACAGATTTTTGTTTACACACAGTTAAATGTAAAACAGTTCTACTTCAAACAATTCAGTTTAGCACAGGTACACAGTTTAAATGTCAAACAGATCTATTTGACTCGTAGATAAAACCCTACCAGGTGCTATTACTCTAGGCCAAAGTGGACCTAGGAGCAATGACAATGAAGGGGTACTCTGGAGCCTCACTATCAGATTGTTTAGGATACTCATTGGGGGAGTCTTACCCCTCTGCAGAGATGCAGTTGGTGTATTCTACGTCCCTCCCTACCAATGGATTGGGCCAACAGTCATATGATTTCAACTCACTAATAATAATCCTAATTATATTTTGAAGTATTCTTAGCACAAGTAATTTACACATAGTTATATGGTTTCAAGTATTCTTATCTAATACAAATAATTTTCAAACACATCAGTTCTAAAGAAAATTGACAAAAACATCTCTAACAATGAAGTTACTTAGTTAGCGTGGTCATTAATTGATAAAACAAGGCAAGCTCAAAACTTTAGACGAAGCTGTTCACATTTTGTTTGATGCAAATGTCTTCTGGAAAGGTATGAATCCCTCTATTCTTTGGTCAGCTATGAGTAAAATAGAAGGGCAGACTTAGGTCTTTTACCTTGGTAAGGTAACTGGTCATGAAGAAGAAAAATGCTGAATTCAAACCAGCTGTAAAAGTAAAGTAAAGTTAGCGACCATAGTCGAGGGTGACCCGAAGGCTCCCTTTTCGATAGCTACTACACCAAGGTGTAAGGGAGGGCGCTACTCCATTCCCAGGATTGCTCCACTTTACCCTTGAAACGTACCTTATAATGCTGAGTGTTAAGCAAGGTGGTATCAAGTACCATTTTTAAAGTCTTTGGTATGACTCGACCTGGGATTGAACCCAGGTCTCCCGGGCCATTGGCGAACACTCTAACCGCTGGGCCAATGTCCCGGTACTCTGATTCAAAACCATGGTGTATGGGTTGGGTAAATAATTTTTTAAAGAGTATTATCCAACCCATTTTAGAAAATGAAAAGAATCCATTTCAGAACTTCAGATGAATGTGATTAAAATTTCTCACCTGTGAACAAAACGATTTGTTTCGATAACAAAAAACACCTCAACAGGATAAGTCTGAAAAAATATATGTACATTTGAAATTAAAGAAACAAAATATTTTTAAAATTTTGTATTTGCATTACAGAGTCTGAGATAAATATAAAACTTAAGGAATGTGATGGAAGTAGGAAGATTGTGTAGCACCAATATTTCAAATGGGGAGATTCTGCCAGCCTTGAAAATCATCTTTCTTAATCCTGGCATTTAACAATGCTTGGTACTTACTAAGCTTAGACTAGTACAACACTCGACAAAATAGAGGTAGGAAGATTGTATAGTTCTAATCTTTCAAGTGGAGAGGGCCTGTCTGCCTTGAAAATCAGCCTTTTTAATTCTGTTTTTTTCTGGGTTCAGTATTTACTAAATTTAGTTTAATACATCACAAAGCCCAAATGGAAGTAGGAAGATTGAGTTGTACCAATCTTCTAAGTGGGATGAGCTTGCCTTGAAAATCAGCTTTCCTAATCCTGGTGTTTATCTGGGCTCAGTATTTACTAAGTTTAGTTTAATACATCACAAGGCCAAATGAAGGGAAGATGATTGTTTTGAATCAGTGTTTCAAATGGGGAGGGCCAGTCTGCTTGCCCTTAAAATCAGCCTTCTAAATCCTGGCATTTAAACTTTATCTTAGACGATGACATTTAGTGTACAATTGGAGATATGCAACTCTTTTAGTCCAATTGTAACCCTCAAAAGCCATTATTTTTCAAATTACCAAATAGATTTCAAACTATTATTGCTCATTGAGAAAAAAAAATGGTTTTCTTTTTTTTTTCTGTTCCATTAATTTCTATTCTCTTTCTCTGAAAAGTATAAATTCTGGGGTTTTATATTATTAAACAATGACAGCGGCTCCCTATCATGTAACATTCATTATTCTTACCTTTGGTTTAGTTGGGTTGGATTTTATGGCATATCAAACATTATAGGTGATTTAATACCAAATCCCTTTTTTTTATACATATAAACAGTTCTATTTCAAACAATTCAGTTTAGCATAAGTACACAGTTTAAATGCCAAAAACAGTTCTATTTCAAACAATTTAGTTTAGCATTAGTTCACATTTTTTGTTTACACACAGATAAATGTAAAAGCTGTTCTTTTCAAAAAATCCAGTTTACTGTAATTATAAAGTTTAGTTCTATTTGATCCATTGATAGGACCCTATCAGGTGCTAACACTCTGGACCAGAGTGGACCTGGGAGCAATGGAAATGAAAGGGTACTCCACATTCCCCAAAGCTCCACCAGTACTAAAGTCTCACCATCAGATTGCTTAGTGTCATATCCAGGACACTCATTGTGGGAGTCTTACCCCTCTGCAGAGAAGTAGTTGGTGTATTCTACAGCCCCAGCCAACTAGGTCATATTCTTACCTTTGGTTTAATCTTTGAAAGCAGAAATGTAAAAAAGATACTAGCAGTTGCCCGAGGAATTGGTTTACACTTGGTTGGTATACTCCAGCGAACATGAAACTTGTAATGAGTATCATACTGAAATTCTTCTTTTCGCAGAAAATCAATGTAGTATAACCAACGTACATCATAATCCCAAGTCTGAAAAAGAAAACAATTAATCTGCAAATGTTTGCCGCCTAATTTAAAAAAACAAAATAGATGCATAGAAACATTATCTAGAATACTCGTGCGTCTTAGTAAACCAGCTTTCATTTCTGAGACCAAGGTTAACATCTGCTCAGCTTAATGGTTGATCAACTATTGGTATACTAAAAGAGGGAAAGTCCTCAGTTGAAATGTTCCTTTTTTGGTTGGTTGGTTGGTTGGTTGGTTTTGCATGCCAACCCAAAGTTTTGCAATATTTTGGTAATGTGAGACACAATTCAGCAGCTTTGAATACTTTTGCCAAGAGTGTGAAGGTATTGAACCACAATAGACAGTGAGATATCAAACTCTCCTGATACTCCCTGAGTGCTACTCGCTGAACTCACGTCTATGGCTTGGAACACAGCCACAGTATCGACTGTTTTAGGCCTACCAGTCTTTGTCTGATCATTAACGTTCTTGCAACCAGAGCAAAATTTCATGAGCCATCTCTTTACGATACAGTGATCAACTGCGCCTTTAACTTTTCACCTAAGAAACACTTTTAGCGGGTTCCACAGTGTTATGGCCCACTTCAAACTCATTAAACATAAATTTCCAAATCAGCTAATGTTTCATGAATATCAGTGCAGCTTTCAAAAAATACATATAGTGAAGCAATGCATAACATGTCAACGCACCAACTACCACAATACTACCAACTACAGAAGGTCCCTTCCACAGTTTGAACTGCTTCACTCACATGATATATGCATTGCAAAGTCGCACATGATAAAAACTTTTGACTCACCCAAGTATTTAATGCTGAAGTTATTTTTTTTCAAGCAATTATAGGGTTACCTGTCAATTATATGGTTACTTGTCAATTATAGGGTTACTTGTCAATTATAGGGTTTCATATAACTAACAAGGATAATAATCCTTTACTTATATTTACCAATCACTCTGCATGAGCTGTGTCAATTTAGTTATGTCCCCTTTGCAGATTGGCCGTTTAGAGTCCATCTAACTAGATGGCTCTGGTAGTCAATTTGCATATGCCATGCCATTGGCCAATCATAGCTCACTGATGTCACTATTATCAATCCTACCTTTGTGTTAGAGAATCAGTTTGCCACTTACAATGAGAAAGGAAGGAGAACCAGACTTGACAAAATTGATGTGACATAGGGTCAATTTTTTAAGCAGGGTTTAAAGGTTTGAATTCAGAGTTTTCCTTCTCCTTGATCAGTTGCCAAACCAAGGCCAAAGAGTCCATCTATCCAATCTTTTTACCCATAGCTGGAAGGGGAATAGATTGGATTTATACATTTCCCAAGGGTATTAGCACTATGTGAAATGCAAACAGCCTCGTCAAGGTTTTGAAATATCAGGATGTTTGTGTAAACATAAAAATCTTGAAAGACTATCAGAATTAAAAACAAAATTGAACTACGTTTATGCAAGTTACTTACACTGGAGGATATCGCACAACAGTTATCGTCATAGAAAACACAATCAGAGACCAGAGTTCAAATCACGGACAAGGCAGTTTGCATTTCACTTTGAACTAATTCTCTTAGAAGGGGTATGAATTCATCTGTTTTCTCCCAAGCTATGAATAAACATGACAGATTGGGTCCTTTAGCTTTGGTTAGACAACCAGTTTAGGAGAAGAATTCAAACCAGCTATATTTCACTTAAAAATTGACCTTGTGTCACATCCTACCTGTGGTGGAGGGGTCAAGTGGGTACATATTTCTTTTGTAGATACCTTATATATATGTAGCAATGACAGATCTTTTTTCTCTCGTGAATCAATGCCCTCGCCAAGCGATTCGGCTACTCACTGACCAATCAGGGGCAGAGCGCATTGATTCCTTCTTCCTCTCTAGAACTTTTTTCTAGCCCTTTTTTGGAAGTCACGACAATCAGAGAGCACCGAGTTAGCAGCCAAGACAGACCTCTCTCATGTATTCTGCTGTAGACATTCCACATGGAACACCTTCACTGAAGAACATGCTGCTACTAACTTCACACACAGAAGAACCAGCCTTGCAGTCAGTCACACGAGCTACTTGCTACAGTGACACACACTTCCTACAAACTCAAGGACAAATATACTAACCGGCGACACCAAAAAGAACCTTTTCTCCCTCTGACTCGTTTACTTCTGCTACTATAATAAACCTTTCATTGTTGTGTTTCAAAAGAAGTTTCGTTATTTATTTGTATTGTCAATTAATTTATAGTGTTATGGAAACTAACCATTTAAAACACTAAATATATATAGTAATATATATATAAGAAATATATATATATATATATAGTAATATATATAAGAAATATATATATATATATATAGTAATATATATAAGAAATATAACTCACCTTGATGTATTCTTCAATCATTTTCTTTCCTAAAGTCACACTGAATTCTTCAATGGTGCCCCAATGAAATTCTTGCATTTTATAATCCTCATTGAGTTCATAAACCTGTTTGGTATTTTTTGTCAATTGAGAGCAGTTGGGACAAAATTCCTGCTGCACCTTGAACATTGTCTGGGAAACAAATTGGTCAACAAGCTTGTCACACTGAGAGCACTCACCTGACATCACAGACATAAACTGGTGGCAAGAACGACATGTCTCTTCTTGTTGTATATCTTTCACTGTCCGAGCAATCAGTTCATCAACATATTCATCGGCTGTTTGCTCGATATATTGTTCTAGAGATGTCGGAGACATACACAAATCATCAAAGGGTCCTGAAGACAAAGAATAGTGCAAGAGATATGATATTGACCATTAAGATTTTTAGCCTCTTTTTTTCGTAATGACTGCTATATTGCCAAAAGTGGTCAAGGGTTAATAAGGTCACGACCTTGATGCTTAGGACCAAAAGGGATCCAGATAGTTGGGAGAGAAGACAAGGGTTGGTTGGTTGGTTGGTTTGTTGGGTTTATGGCATATCAACCTTTGTAGGTTATTTAACGCCAAATCCATTTTTATGTAAATAATCTGTTCTATTGAAAACAGTTCAGTTTAGCATAAGTACACAGTTTAATTGTCAAAAACATTTACATTTCAAACTATTTAAGCAGTTATATGTAATAATTCAGTCAAGTGTAAATACAGTTTTAATGTCGAAAAAAGTTCTATTTGAAATAATTCTGTTAAGCATAAGCACACAGTTTAAGTGTAAGTACGGTTTCTATTTCAAGCTATTCAGTTTACTCAATTCATTTTAGCATAAGTATGCTGTTAGTTCTATTTAACCCATAGATAGGGCCCTATCAGGTAGAAGACAAGGGGGAGAAAGACCTAAATCAGAACAAAATGGACCCAAAACTTGAGATTTGAACCAAGATACTTCGAGAAAGCAGTGAAGAACTGTTCAGAATAAGTGACCCTTTGCTTCTTGTATTTCATGAAATATTTTTGTTGTTTCTTTTAGTAAGAGTTTTTTATAACAATGTATACCAAAAATTTTGCCAAGAAACGTTTCTCTATTTATATACTTTTATTGATTAAAAATAGGAGATTCCCAATACTTCCTCCATCAATCTTGCCCAGTCAGCTGGGGCTGTAGAATACACCGACTGCTTCTCTGCAGAGGAGTAAGACCCCCCCCCACAACCAGCGAGTGTCCTAAACAATCTCATGGTGAGGTTCCAGTGATGCTGGAGCTTTGGAGAATGCGGAGTAACCCTTCATTGCCATCGCTCCCAGGTCTACTCTGGCCCGGCGTGGTTGCACCTGATAGGGCCCTATCTATGGGTTAAATAGAACTAATGGCATACTTATGCTAAACTGAATTGTTTGAAATAGAAATTACTTTTACAATTAAACCGTACTTACATTTAAACTGCGTGCTTAACTGAATTATTTGAAATGGAACTGTTTTTGGACATTGAAACTGTACTTACAATTATTTGAAATAGAACTGTTTTTGGACATTGAAACTGTACTTACACTAAACTGAATTGTTTAATATAGAACGGTTTTGACATTTAACTGTGTGTAAACAAAATCTGTACTTATACAAAACTGAATTGTTTGAATTAGAACTGCTTGACTAAACTGAATAGCTTGAAATAGAAATGTTTTTCACAATTAAACTGATCTGACATTCAAACTGTATACTTATCCTAAATTGAATTGTTTGAAATAGAACTATTTTCTTAAAAATTGATTTGGCGTTAAATAACCTACAAAGGTTGATATGCCATAAAAACCCAACCAACCAACCAACCAACCTCCATCAATCTTCCACTTGTCTCCACTATGACTTTCTTTCACTTGTTTATAAAACAAAAACTATTGGGTCGAGTCATAAATAATTTCCATTTTTGTAATTTATTCATAAATAATTTAACAATGAATTTATTTCAATCAATTTTATATTCACCAAAATATTTTGAATCACCTTTTGCTATTTATCTGATGGCTTGTTGATTTCTCTCAAATAAAATATCACCTCCTGAAGTTTTCCACAAACATTTTCACTTGATTTGCTTGAAAAAAATTTTTGTCAAAGTATTTTATTGAGAAGGAAAAAGATAGAAATCACTTGTTGTAAAGTCTGGTGAATATGGTGGATGGGGTTTGAACAGACCAGCTTAAATCCAAAATTTTTCCTGCGTGAATCTTGCTGAATGCAGCCTTCCATTATCAGAGAAAAGTATAATGTTTCTCCAATTGACGAGAGCAGGACATTTTCTTAAAAGATTTTTGTGCTCAGATTGTAACTGTTGAGAATATAAGCCTGCATTGATTGGTTTGGTTTCTTTGTTTAATGGCATATCAACTCTTTTTAGGTTATTTAATGCCAAAGCCATTCTCCTTGAAGAACAGTACTATTTAACCCATAGCTGGGAGGATAAGGGGGTTCATACCTTTCCCAAGGGTATTTGCCCGAAAGTGAACATAATAGCACGACTGGAGAACGAACTCGCGTACTACGATTCTGCAGTCCATCATTTAACCATTACACCACGAGGACACCCCAGTCTGCATTGAGTATCTGATTGTGGTTTAAAAACTCAAAATGAACAATACTGTGGTGATCCCATTATACACTCAGCATAAATTTTCTTCTATGAAGCTTTGCCTTAAGAGTAATCAACGTAGATTTATCTTTGACAATCCACTGCTTTTCGCATTGATCATTGTCATAAAACATCCATTTTTCATCACCCGTAATGATATTCTCAAGAAATGCATCATTTCTCTGCTTTGAAAGAAGACTTTTTGATACGGATATGCAATCTTCTTTATTCTTCTTGCTAAGAGTATGAGAAAGCCAAACACCCAGCTTGCTCACTTTTCCTTATGGGAATTTTTAAAAACCCCGAAAAGCCCGGTTTATTCCTACGTTTTGTAAAAGAATAAACCGTACTTCAACAGCAGTAGGGAGACGAACGACTTTTAGTGTAACAAAATTTATATACAACAACAACAACAATAAACAGGGTTTTACACCAAATGGAACAAACAATGAATATGTAAGAGTTCAAAAAAGAGTTCAAGGTTCCGATAGGTGGTAGGGTTTTTTGTAAGGTTTGTAAGGTTTAGTTGTAAGGTTGTTATAAAGTAAAGTTATAAGGTAAAGTTGTAAGATAAAGTTATAAGGTAAAGTTATAAGGTAAAGGTTTGCAGATAAAATGCCTGCTGGAACTTAGCTGTGTGTTCTGTTCCTTTTAACTCAGCACGTGCGTTCGTTGCTCTAGGCTCCTGGCTGTGTGTTGAAGGTACCAAATACATTTGCTATCAAGGGCTGTTACAAATGGACCTGTTGCTAACAGCGGTGGGAATGGAAAAAAGAGGAAGAATATTCAGTTGGAGCTCTTTTTCTAGTGGACACCACGTGACCCCAAGGGACTGCTGATATTCGGTGAAACAGGATCACCAGTTCCTTAACAAAATTTCAACATCCTATCTTTTTTCAACTGATGGCAAATTGTAGATTGCGATAAGTTGAGGTCAAGTGTTAATTCTCAAGTACTTTTTCATAGATTGCATTCCATCAATCTCTTAAAGCATTTTTATTGTGTCCTGGTTTGAATTCATATTTCAATGATGTATTGCCAGAACCAGTTTTGGACTTGGCGGTCATTAATGATACCTGGGGCATAAAAACTACAAATCTTCTTAGCAGTTTTTTTGTAGTGTTTTTGTTATTCTTATACTCCAGCTAAATTAATTGTGGAATACGTTCCTTCAGTTCCTCCATTTTAGAGTTTGGTTTGATTTGGGTTTTATGGCATATCAACCTTTGTAGGTTATTTAACGCCAAATCCATTTTTATGTGAATAATCTGTTCTGTTTCAAACAATTCAGTTTAGCAGGAGTACACAGTTTAATTGTCAAAAACATTTCTATTTCAAACTATTCAAGCAGTTATATGTAACAATTCAGTTTAGTGTAAATACAGTTTTAATGTCAAAAACAGTTCCGTTTAAAATAATTCAGTTTAGCATAAGTACACAGTTTCAAAGTAAATATGGTTTAATTGTCAAAAACATTTCTATTTCAAGCTATTCAGTTTAGCATAAGTATGCTGTTAGTTCTATTTAACCCATAGATAGGGCCCTATCAGGTGCTACCACACCGGGCCAGAGTGGACCTAGGAGCGATGGCAATGAAGGTGTACTCTACATTCCCCAAAGCCCCAGCATTACTGGGACCTCACCATCAGACAGTTTAGTGTCATATACCAGGACACTCATTGGGTTTTTTTACCCCTCTGCATAGGTACAGTCAGTGTATTCTACAGCCCCAGCTGACTGGGCATCCATTTTAGGGGCATGTAATCATAGATTGAATCATAATGTGTACTTTTTCACTACGGAAATAAGAATGACCAATGATGGCACTCTTTAATCAGATAATTTCCAATTGCGTTTAAAACATTGGGAGTTAGAAATGTGTCATTACAACTTGTTTTTAAAAAAAACACTATTTATGACTCAACCAAATACTTTCTTGACATTGTCTATTTCATATTTTATCAAAATTGAATTATTAGTTATTTTATTTTTAGAAAAATATTTCATTATTATTAATCAAATAAATCAGAATATTACTTTTATTAATATAAATAACAATTTTCCTTTTATTTTATTTATTTTAATTTCTATTTATTTTTTAATTTCTATTTATTTTATTCAAAATATTCATTTATTTTAATTTCTTTTTATTTTTTAATTTCTATTTATTTTATTCAAAATATTCATTTCATTATTATAAATTAAAATATTACTTATTTAAGAATTATTCATTGTATTGTTTAAATTTAATCAATTAAAATATTAGTTATTCTATTACTATTTTAGCGAGGAAGAGTTGTTACTTTCTCGCTATATTGTTGGAAAATAAAGGAGTTAACCAAGATATAGAAAAGTTTTTATGAAGGTTTAATGGCAGCCAGAATAAAGGGTACCTTTATGCTGCAAGTCTCGTAGGAAGGAAGGAAGGAAATAGTTATTGAGTCGAGAAGGAATTATAGCAGCTAAATGCCTGAGCGGAATGTGCGTCGCTACAGTCAAGGCATTGTTGAATGTCTGAGTGGGATATGGTCGCCATAGATATAGCAAAAGTCGGGTTTGCTGAATAAGGACAGGAATGATGTAGTTGCCCATAAATGTGTGGTCCTGGTTGTTGTAGGAGAGAGGCATGAAAGTCTCTAGAAAATGTTGCCCAGGAATGAGGTAGCTGGATGTCTGAGTGGAATTGCGCGTTGCTATAGACATAGCAAAAGTTAGAGGCAACATAAAGGTGTTCCTGTAAGTGGCATCTAATTCATGTTCAACTGGGAACCCATGGTCTAAGAAGGTGGACTCAAAAGGTCCATAAACTAGACGGCTTTCCTCATGGTGTTGTGATTCTGCTGCTGTGAAGGAAGCGGACAGAAAGTATGTCCGTCCTGCTTGAAAGGTTCTAAGAAAGAGATAGTTTGGTGGGCTTTCACCATTTCTATGTTGTCTGGGAAAATGGACCGGGCTGAATAGGATAAGTCATCCTCATTGGGTGAAAATATGTGACGACCATAATGGTCAAATTAATTTATGCGCCAAACAAAAATATAAAGTTCTTTCTGCGACACTATGAATTAAGCTATTATTTTATTATTCTTAACATTTTGTTAATTAATTTTACTTAATTTATAAGTCAATAAATAAAAAAAAGAAAAAAATTTTAACATTTGTGAGTTCACTAATTAAACAATCAGCAGAAAATTTTTTCCTTCTTGTCTTTATAAAGAAAATAACTTTTAAATATAATTTTTTTTCCCTTCTATTAACTAGAATTAAACAAACTGAAGACTATGGAACTGGAAAAAGATCTGGGTGTCAATATGGACCTAGTTAAGGGTTTTATTGTACTAATAAAAATAATTATAATAATAATAATGATAATAATAATGATAATAAACCGATACAGTTAAAATGGGCTTCACTTACAAATAATATCTCCCAGGAAAGTGTTCTTGGATGTTGCCAATTTATTATCTTCATAATTGATCATCCTGATAGTGCTAGATATGTTATACAGATCTTTGTTGATAACACAAAGTATTTTCCACTATTATAAGCGAAGATGATCTCTTATAAACCTTATATAGATGCAAGTAAGTAAAATTGGCGACCATAGTTGAGGGTGACCCGAAAGCTCCCTTTTCGATAGCTACTACACAAAAGTGTAGGGGAGGGCGCAACTCCTTTCCCTGGATTGCCCCACTTCCCCCGTGATAAGTACCTTATATTGCTGAGTGTTAAGCAAGGAGGAATCAAGTACCATTTTTTGAGTCTTTGGTATGACTCGACCTGAGATTGAAACCAAGTCTCCCAGGCCATTGGCAAACACTCTAACCATTACGCCAACGGAAAAATAATCTAAAACAAAAATACTTTATGAAAAAATGTTATTCTAATGTGAAAGAATTGCCTAAGACTACAGAACTGGGAGAAAATTAGGGTCGGAATGTTAACTCAAAGAAAACATTTTCCATATTGAAATTCAAGTTAATAAAACAAATAAAATTCAACTCATATAAATTGAAGATGGGGAGATGTTGAAAAATGTTGTTTATTGTAAGTAAAATAAATTTGGTGACTGTAGTGGAGGGCGACCAAAAGGCTCCCTTTTCAATAGCTACCTTACCGAGATGTAGAGGACGGCGCTACTCCTTTCCCTGGATTGCTCCACTTTATGTTGTATAGCCATGAACAACTATACATACACATATACATACAGAAATATATTCAACACAATAAGGACGAGCGAAGATACTTCTTTAGAAAAATATACCTCTAACTTTATTTGAAAGGGTTCGAAAGGGTTACTAAAGGTTTTACTGTGTGAGAGTTGAGTTGGAGACTGAACAGAACTACAACATATTGACCCCCACTCTTATGGCCATAACAGCGTTTCTGTCCCATTCTGCTGGGCTGCTCAACCGGGGGCCTCGGGGCCCAGCCTCTCTGGGACATGGTCCTCATTCCAGCATCTTCTCTCCAACTCCAACTGCTCAATTGGGGGCCTGAGGGCCCCCTCTGCTGGTTGCTGGTTCTCTCTACCGCATCTTATCTCGAACTAACTCGAACTTCCTGTGCACCGAGTTATATTACTGTTTTACGCCCACTCAATTCAACCTGTCTACAGTCAAGGTTATCCCCTTGATACCTTCGACCGGATGCACCTGTTATTTACACAGGTGCATTTCCTATTTTGACAGCTTGGCCGGGGTCAATATGCAACACTTTACCCTTGATACGTACCTTATATTGCTGCGCGTTAAGCAAGGAGGTATCAAGTACCATTTTTAAAGTCTTTGGTATAACGTGACCTGGGATTGAACCCCGGTCTCCCAAACCATTAGTGAACACTTGAGGCCAATGAGCCGGTTGTTTATGGCAAGACCCCATTTAAAGTTCCGTATCAACACAATTTCATTGATTAGTACTAGGTTGGGATTTGTGGAGTAAAGAACCATGTTTATATTTATAGATGTCAATCACATCACCACAGGCTCAGTGATAATACAGATTATGCTACTTGACCTTCTACCGTCTCTCTTTGACCCAGTTGACTGGGGCTGTAGAATACATCGACTGCTTCTCTACAGAGGGGTAAGACCCTGCCAACGAGTGTCCTGGATATGACACTAAGCAATCTGATGGTGAGGCTCCAGTAATGCTTGAGCTTTGGGGAATGCAGAGTACCCCTTCTTTGCCGTTGGTCCTTGGTCCACTTTGGCCTGGAGTGATAGCCATATTTACCAACCCCTCTGCTCGGGCAAAATATGACACAAGGTCAATTTTTAAGCGGAGTTCAACAGGTTTGAATTCAGAGTTTGCCTTCTCCTAGACTAGTTGCCTCACCAAGGCTGAAGAAACCAGTCTGCCCTACTATTTACCCATAGCTGGAGGGAGAATAATTGGATTCATACCTTTCCCAAGGGTATTAGTGCTATGTGAAATGCAATCAGTCTCATCCAGGATTTGAACTCGTGTCGCCGTGTTCATTTCCTACGATAATAACCATTACACCAGGGGCACCTCCTGGAGTGATAGCACTTGATAGGGTCCTATCGATGGGTCAAATAGAACTAAACTGTTAACCTGTGCTAAACTGAATTGTTTGAAATAGAACTGTTTTGACATTTAACTGTTTGTAAACGAAAACTATACTTATACTAAACTGAATTGTTTAAAATTTGATTCAGCCTGAAATGACCTGAAAAGGGTTAGTACGCTGTAAAACAAAATCAACCCGCCAATTCTACAGTCTCACTTCATATGATATCTTTCTCAACTCAAGTATCAATTAAGTGGCTTTTTTTTTTCTACTCTTTCAATGAGCTCTCTATCCTTAATAAGTTGTGGGGACCAAACAAATCTATTGCCCATTAATCAAGGAAATATTACTAGAGGATATGAACTAAATCTTTTGAAAAGATACAGCAAGATAACCGATAGAGAAATTATTTTTAGTAATAGGATGGTTGATTCTTAGAAAAGACTACCATCAACAGTGGTAAATTCCCTTTCATTAAATCCTTTTAAATCACGATTGGATAAAAGTATAAGATACTATTTACCCAACCCCTCCGCTCGGGCAGGATATGACACAAGGTCAATTTGTAAGCGGAGTTTAACAGGTTTGAACTCAGAGTTTTCCTTCTCCTAGACTAGTTGCTTAACCAAGGCTGAAGAACCTAGTCTGTCCTACCATTTACCCATAGCTGGAGGGAGAATAATTGGATTCATACCTTTTCCAAGGGTATTAGTGCTATGTGAAATGCTATCAGTCTCGTCCAGGATTTGAACTCGTGTCACCGTGTCCAATTCCTAAGACAATAACCATTACACCACAGGCACTTCCTTTTTCCCCTCAACTCAGGCAGGATATGACACAAGGTCAATTTGTAAGTGGAGTTTAACAGGTTTGAACTCAGAGTTTTCCTTCTCCTAGACTAGTTGCCTAACCAAGGCTGAAGAACCTAGTCTGTCCTACTATTTACCCATAGCTGGAGGGAGAATAATTGGATTCATACCTTCCCCAAGGGTATTAGTGCTATGTGAAATGCAATCAGTCTCGTCCAGGATTTGAACTTGTGTCGCCGTGTCCATTTCCTACGACGATAATGACTACACCACGGGCATAAGTATAAGATAAACATAAATTCTCAACAGAAATGCAACTAACACTTTTACTTTAACATATATAGAAAATACAAGCGATGACAAAGATGACAGTCCTGTTGGCAGGGCTTAGAACATGCTAATAGAGGTGTAAGGCTACTCCTAAAAAAAGCGTCCTAGAGATGACACTACACTGCATCTGATGGTGAGGTTTTAGGGAGTGTGGGGAACCACTTCATTGCCATTATTTCCAGGTTCACTTTGATCCCAAATGGTAGTCTGGTAAATGTTTGTTGAATATGATGATATTTTCCACATTTTAGTTCCCCCACCATATATGTTGGTTTGTATTTGAAAAAGCAAATGAAGTATGCAATATGAAACGACACGGACAAAAGAACATTAAAAACAAAGCAGTACAAACAAAATTAAATTTATATATCAAGAAATATATGAAAAAGGAAACATTACAAATATTCTAATATAGTCTGTTGAATATTCCTCTGTGTGAGTGTGTGTGTGTATGTAACTAACACGAGTCTGTTGAATATTCCTCTGTGTGAGTGTGTGTGTGTGTGTGTATGTAACTAACACGAGTCTGTTGAATATTCTTTTTTGTGTGTGCGTGTGTGTAACTAACACAGATATTATGAAAAAGACTAAATATTGAAAGTGTTCTGTTGACTATAAAATATATGTGGACTAAGTATTTCATGTAAGGTATCGATATATAGAAATATAGCAACATGTCCTAGGAGGAACATGTCTTCTCCCATATTGGTTGTTTGTCTCTTTTGGGGTTTGATGAAATTTCTGAGGCTGTGTTCGAGGCTGGAAGAAGTCAAACCGAAAAAGCAGAACAGGAAAGAAAAAGGTTGCAGAATGTATACATTTTCGTGGGGTTGACTGCTGGAAGTTAAAATGTAAGAGAGAGAGTGTATGCTGTCTCTGTAAGTGAAAATGTGAAAAAGAGTGTGTCGTCTCTGTAAGTCGCAATCGAGAGAATGAGTTCTTGGAAGCCGAGAGTATATATAGGCAATCCTTGTCATGCTCCAAATGCACGGGACAAAATCAAAGTTGCAGATGTAGTTATAAGCACAAATCACGAGTTTTTCTGGACGAATAGGATCCTGAGACTGATTAGTTTACCGACGTCCACCATCTTTGTTTCGGGAACAAGTGGTATCAAGCCATTTTAAACATATAGGAGTGTAAATCCTATAGTAGTACCTGTTATAATCCCATCTGTGGGTCAAATATGTCTGTTTAAAAATTATTAGTATTAGATAGCAATACCTTGTAACATATAACTGTTTTTATTTGTATTAAGAATAGTTACTTAAAGCTATAACTGTTCATTAAGGATTATTATTGGTTGGTTGGTTGGTTGGTTGGTTGGTTTTTATGGTATATCAACCTTTGTTGGTTATTTAACACCAAATCCATTTTTATGCAAATAGTCAGTTCTATTTTAAACAATTCAGTTTACATGAGTACAGTTTGATTGTCAAAAACATTTCTATTTCAAGCTATTCAGTTTATTCAAACAGTTCTAATTCAGCTAATTCAGTCTAGTATAAGTATAAACTTTGCTTACACATAGTTAAATGTCAAAACAGTTTCATATTAAACAACTCAGTTTAGCGTAAGTACAGTTCCATTTCAAACAATTCAGTTTAGCATTAGTATGCAGTTTAAATGTAAGTAAACAGTTTAATTGTCAAAAATGTTTCTATTTTAAGCTATTCAGTTTAGTCAAAAAGTTCTAATTCAAACAATTTAGCATAAGTATTCAGTTTAGTTCTATTTAACCCATAGATAGGGCCCTATCAGGTGCCACCATTCAGGGCCAGAGTGGACCTGGGAACAATGGCAATGAAGGGGTGCTCTGCATTTCCCAAAGCTCCAGCATCACTGGAACCACACCATGAGATTGTTTAGTGTTGTATCCAGGACACTTGTTGGAGGGGTCTTATCCCTCTGCAAGGGTGCAGTCGGTGTACTTTACAACCCCAGCTGACTGGGCAATACAAAGAGTTAATGTCGAAACAGTTTTATTTCAGATAATTCAGTTTAGCATAAGTACACAGTTTAGATGTCAGAACAGATCTATTTTGAGCAATTCAGTTTAGCATAAATACACTGTTTAAATGCAAAAAAACTGTAAACTGAAGAAATCACAATTTAGTTCTATTTAACCAATAGATAGGGCCCTATCAGATGCTACCACTCTCAGCCAGAGTGGACCTGGGAGTGATGGCAGTGAAAGGGTACTCTGCATTCCCCAAAGCTCCAGCTTTACTGCTACCTCACCATCAGATTATTTAATATCATATTCAGGACACTTGTTGCGGGGGGGGGGTCTTATCCCTCTGCAAAGAAGCAGTCAGTGTATTCTACAGCCCCAGCAGACTTGGTAAGGATTATTATTAGTTACTTAAAAGCATAAAACTGTGTGCAAACAAATGACTATCATTAAATAGAAATAATTACTTGAAACAATGTAATCATTAGTATTAAATAGTTGGTTTGGGTTGGTTTTATGGCATATCAACCATTACTGGTTGTTTAATGCCAAATCATGTTTTTACATTTATATCAAATATATGATTTGTAAATACATTTTGTAGATACACACAATAAAATGATCAAACAGTTCTATTTCTAACAATTCAGTTTAGCATAAGTTATTTGTTTACACAGAGTTTAAATCTCAAACTGTTCTATTTGACCCATAAATAGGACCCTTTCAGGTGTTACCACTCTGGGCCAGAGTGGACTTGGGAGTAATTGCAGTGAAGGGGTACTCCGCATTCAGCAAAGCTCCAGCATAACTGGTGCCTCATAATCAGATTGTTTAATGTCATATCCAGGATACTCATGGAGTGGGGGTCTTATCCCTCTGCAGAGATGCAGTTGGTGTATTCTGCAGATCCAGCTGACTGGGCTGTTGTATTAGAAAGGAATGCTTGAAACCATACAAGTGTATGCAAATTATTTGCCTCTGACAGGATTATTTGTAATCATATAATTGAGTCTAAAAAAACTCCACAAAACAGCAACCAAAAAAATGGGAACATGAACGTACAATGAACACAATTCTCTAACCTCTAAGCATAAAATAACCCTAGACAGGCTGAGATGTCATTAGAATAAATTAATTTGGTATTTGACATGCTGTTAAAATCAATCAATCACTCATTTAGTAAAAACTAAAACTACCCCATCCATCCGAAGATATATAAAAAATACAAGTGACAACAATGATGTTATAGATCCAGATCCAGCTGAAGAAGATGATGATGATGATAGTAATAATAATGAAGAAGAAGAAGAAGAAGAAGAAGAAGAAGAAGAAGAAGAAGAAGAAGAAGAAGAAGAAGAAGAAGAAGAAGAATGTGGTGGTTATACGAATTGTAATTGGTTATCTTGGTACAGTCACTAAAGGATTGATACAGGGACTGGAGGATTTGGAAATAAGAAGACGAGTGGAAACCATTCAAACTGCAGCTTTTTTAAGATCGCCTAGAATACTGAGAAGAGTCCTGGAGACGAGAGGAGACTTGATGTCACTCAAACTCCAGTGAGAAACCATCAGCTAACGTTGGTGGGAAAAACTCTCAAAAGAATAACGATAATGATAATAATTCATTGATAAATAAATAACACCTAGAATGATAAAAAAAAAAAAAAAAAAAAAAAGGAGGGATTGTGTAAGCACGTTTAAAATTTGTTGCTTCTTACCTGCCATCTTTGTTGATAGTTGCTATAGTAACACATCATCCTGACGAACCAATCAAAATCGAGGTAATAAATTCAGTCGGAATAAGACGCGTTTGTAAGCTTCTTTTTTATTCGTTCGCCTTTTTTATCTTGCGTAAGTTAAATTATAGTAATGGCGGGTGAAATAGAAAGTTGTGTCGAAGAAACCCCGTGTGGGGTCAGTTTAAGGCAGATTCGGGATCGTGTTCGTCAATATATTGATAAGGTAGGTTATATAAATGTATCTTTCAGAAGTTTAGATTATGTATGTACCATTTTAACGTTTTATTCGTTGCACATAGTTAGTATTCGTCTAGCACCCTCCCATTCAACGTAGTTCATATTTATTTACGATTTGCTTTGTTGAAATTTTAATAGAAATTTCAAGTTATTAAATTATTTTACAATAAATTTTTGTGTATATTTTTGTGTACGGTTTTTAATGTTAGATATTATTGTATTCTGAATTACTTGTTAAAAAAAGGGATTCGAAACTTTTAACAACGTTGTTTTAATGTTTTATTTGCTGCACTCAGATTTTTTTAAAAAAATTGTGGAATAAATTAAATATCAATAAACAAAATTATACCTTTTTGTAATTTTATTTTGATTTGATAAATTTAAAAAAAATTCTAAATGTAAAATTATATCCTTTACTTGCATTTCAATGTAGTAAACTTTATATCGAATATTTTAACGTATCGACTGTCTTTCTTTGAAAAAATTAAGTTATTCCTTTTTTTTTTCCTCTCTCTATAATTTTTGGAAGAGTCACTTATTTTATGTTTTCATTTTTATTTTTCTTAGTTTTAAAATTCCAATTTTCATGCTTTTAAAATATTGTTTTTAATTTATTCTAAAATGCTTAATGAAATAAAAAATATAGGATATTTTCACCGGCGGTACGACAAGGGACATAAACAGTGTTGTATAATAGTTGGCAAAGTAGATTGGCAGACTCTTGCTAGTGAGTTTGAGTCTCACTGGGTGCACTATTCCTCCGGTCTTGTCACAAATAAGCAAAGCTTAGTAAATAAGTAGAACATTGTCAATTTAGTTTATTCCTCGCATTCATTTAATTTCCGCCCTGTCTGTTGCGGCTATAAAATATGCCTACTGCATCTCTGCAGAGGGATCGGACCCCCCACCAACCTCGAGTGTCCTCGATATGACACCAAACTACCCAATGGTGAGACTCCAGCTTTGGGGAATGCGGAGTACCCCTTCATTGCTATTACTCCCAGGTCCACTCTACCTTTGAGTACTAGTACTTATTAGGGTACCATTTATGAGTCAAATAGAATTGTTCTATCATTTACTGAGTATTATTATTATAGGAAATGATGCAATTTCCTTGTCAATAAAATTTTCTGGAAAAAAACGAATCAAAATTGGTGCAAAGATATCCAAATAACACCCATGCAGATATTTAAGAAATAAATAGGAGGTCTCTAAAATATGCGCCCAAAGAATCTTCAAAAGTTAACACGTGCATGCAAGATCCACCTTAATGTTATAAAAACACACAATATTCCAGACAATTCAGATCAGTTACTCACGCCAACCCGGAGTGATACGTACTAACTGTTTCTCAGCGGCGCTGTGCTCGTTGGATCTTCAAACAACAGTGTCCTGTTACTTCTTCAAGTTGGATAAAGATCTTTATCCACGCTGGACTCAGAACAGGTTTCTGCTGTCATGACCTGATACGCGAATCACTGTATACCCTACTACATTTCAGCTCCCAACAAAAAAATAAATTTCTTTATTTTTGTAGCACTATTGTTCATATTGTCGTTTTATTCATTAACATTAGTACTCTACAATTATTTTCCCTTATTTGAAACCATGCAGCAGTGTGCAAATTATTTGTATTAGATAGGAATACTTCATAAATAGAATTACTCGTATTAAATATCAATACTTGAAACCATTTAACTGTGTGCAAACAAATGGGCTCTAACTACTTTTTTAAAAATAAAGTTACCAACTTTCCCAGTTGGCTGGGGCTGTAGAATACACCCACTGCTTCTCTGCTAAGAAGTAAGACTCCCCCAATGAGTGTCCTGGATATGACACTAAACAATCTGATGGTGAGGTTCCAGTAATGCTAGAACTTTGGGAATGCATGGTACCCCTTTCTTTGATATTTATCATTTATGTGCATACAGTTAAATGGCTTTAAGTATAATAAATAAACAGTCTTATTTTGACCCATAGATGGAATCCTAACAGTTATTGTGACTCTAGGTCAGAGTGAGTCTGGGAGTAATGACAATGAGTACTCAAAAGCTCGAGAACTGGAGCCTGATCATCAGGTGGTTTAGTGTTATATTCAGGACACTCGTTAGGGGAGGGCTGTCTTACCCTTGTAGCAGAAAGAACTTCGTATTTTTGTTTGGCGTGTGAATTAATTTGGCCGTTAGGATCGACAGATATTTTCACCCAATCAGGATGACTTATCCCATTCAGCCCGGACCATTTTTCCGGGCAGCACCAAATTGGGGAAAAGCCACCAAAAACTCTCTTCCTCAGAAGCTTTCGAACTGGACAGACGTCTTACTGTCCTCTCTCCTTTTGTTAGCAGCAGCATCCCGACACAATGAGGAAAGCCATCTAATTTATAGACCTCTGGAATCTATTCTCTTAGACCAAGGGTTCCCAGTTGAATATGAATTAGATGAATTCAATCTACCTCACACAGGAACAACTTTAAGTCGCCATCAACTTTGGCTATGTCAACTGCGAAGCAATATTCCGCTCAGACATCCAACCACTTCATCCCTGGGCAACATTTTCTGGAGACATTCACGCTTCTCTCCCCAAACGACCAGGACCACATATTCATGGATGATGACAACGTTCCTGTCCTCAACCAGCAAACACAACCTCTACTAACCTAATGATGCACATTTCGCTCAGTCATTTAGCTGCTAAAATGCTTTTTCTACTCCATAATTCCTTCCTTCCTTCCTATGAGACTTGCAGCATCAACATAAACCCTTTATTCCACGCTGCCATTAAAACTATCATAAAACCTTACGGCATCTTCGTTCTTCTCTCTCCTTTATTTTCCAACAACATTTAGCTAGGAAATAACAACATAACAACACGTAAGAATATATAATTTGCTAAACCCTTCTACAGAGATGCAGTGGGTGTATTTCACGGCCCCAGCTAACTGGGCTGTTGTCACAGTTATCACAGAAAAGGAAATCAGCAACCCAATTTCAAATTCTTTTACTTTGAGCTAATGCCCTTGGGGAAAGACATGAATGTATCTATTTATCCTTCCATTTATGAGTAAATAATAGGAAAGACAAGATTCTTTAACCTTGTTTAGCAGGTTTCTTGTTGTCTCAAGAGGCACTAGAATATTTGTTGGAGACATTCCATGGGACAGTCAAATTTTTCTTTTTTTTTTTAAATTAAAATTAGTAAAGGATGAAAAATTTTCACAAATTTTTACATCATTTTGGTGATTTTTTTCCCCCCAAATCTGTAAAAAAAGATATTTTTACAACAGGTTGAAGAACAGAGGATGTATTATTTTATTTATTTATTTATTATTACTTTTTTTGATTTCTAAGTTTTGATAGGAATGAGTATAAAACGATAATCAGGTTTCATTTGATTTCTTTTTCAAGTATCATCAATTAGAAATATCATTGTTTTTAGCTTTCTTCAATGACTTGAAAATTTGCTTTTATTTTTCTGAAGCTAAAATTTCATTTTTTTTTCTCTTCTTTTTAAATCTAAAACCAACCTTTTTTAATTGATGTTTCTTTGTTTCTTAAACAAAAAAAAATCATAGACCATATGACTAAATAAATCAAAATAAATTTTTATTTCATGAACATAATAGTTTTTATTATGCTCTTAACAATCATAGTGTTTTTATTATGCTCTTAACACTCATAGTGTTTTTATTATGTTCTTAACACTCAGTGTTTTTATTATGCTCTTAACACTCATAGTGTTTTTATTATGTTCTTAACAATCATAATGTTTTTATTATGCTCTTAACAATCATAGTGGTTTTATTATGTTCTTAACACTCAGTGTTTTTATTATGCTCTTAACACTCAGTGTTTCTATTATGCTCTTAACAATCATAGTGGTTTTATTATGCTCTTAACACTCAGTGTTTTTATTATGCTCTTAACAATCATAGTGGTTTTATTATGCTCTTAACAATCATAGTGGTTTTATTATGTTCTTAACACTCAGTGTTTTTATTATGCTCTTAACAATCATAGTGTTTTTATTATGCTCTTAACAATCATAGTGGTTTTATTATGCTCTTAACAATCATAGTGTTTTTATTATGTTCTTAACACTCAGTGTTTCTATTATGCTCTTAACAATCATAGTGTTTTTATTATGCTCTTAACAATCATAGTGGTTTTATTATGTTCTTAACAATCATAGTGTTTTTATTATGTTCTTAACACTCAGTGTTTCTATTATGCTCTTAACAATCATAGTGTTTTTATTATGCTCTTAACAATCATAGTGGTTTTATTATGTTCTTAACACTCAGTGTTTTTATTATGCTCTTAACAATCATAGTGTTTTTATTATGCTCTTAACACTCAGTGTTTTTATTATGCTCTTAACAATCATAGTGTTTTTATTATGCTCTTAACAATCATAGTGGTTTTATTATGCTCTTAACAATCATAGTGTTCATCCTAAAATGAGCCTAACACAAGATACGTAAGACATTATTACAGCGAATTGAGTTAAACACTGCGTACTTGCTGTTCTACTCACAAAACAGCACTAAAATTTCACCTTGTGCCCACAAGGAATGCTCTTAACAATCATAGTGTTTTTATTATGCTCTTAACAATCATAGTGTTTTTATTATGCTCTTAACACTCATAGTGTTTTTATTATGTTCTTAACACTCAGTGTTTTTATTATGCTCTTAACACTCATAGTGTTTTTATTATGTTCTTAACACTCAGTGTTTTTATTATGTTCTTAACAATCAGTGTTTTTATTATGCTCTTAACAATCATAGTGTTTTTATTATGCTCTTAACACTGATAGTGTTTTTATTATGTTCTTAACAATCAGTGTTTTTATTATGTTCTTAACAATCAGTGTTTTTATTATGTTCTTAACAATCATAGTGTTTTTATTATGTTCTTAACACTCAGTGTTTTTATTATGCTCTTAACAATCATAGTGTTTTTATTATGCTCTTAACAAAGAAAATTCAAGTCCTGCGTCTTGAGCCACTTATAAGACGATTTTTTCTATAAATACGCTGTCTTAAAACACATTCTTCCTCTTTTACGAATTTTCTTCGTGGCGGCAACACCTTCTCTTTGACCAAATTCCTCCGTATCAGCAACACCATGTCTCGCAGACATTCATATACAAGAACTATGAGACGCTTTCCCGTCTTTAAAAAACTACCGGTTTCTAATCATAGAAAAGGGACATTTTAATTTTACAATTCTTTTTGTAGTTTAGTTGTGTTACACACACACACACACATACAAGCTCACACATATATACACACTATCAGTATGTTAGTAGAGTTAGTTATGTTTTCATGTATTAATGTAAGTTTTGTTATTATAGAATATAAATTTGTTTTTGTTCGTTCGCCTTGTTTTTAAATGTTCATTTTGTCCACGCCGTTTTACAACCATCATCTATTCCGCTTCTTTTACGCACACTCCCCCCACAAATTGGTGACCTTCCGATGCGATGAAAGCACGCAACCACACATAAAAACACAAAAACAAAAACAGCTCTCATTTTAAAAAACAGCACAAAATAAAATGATTACAATGCGTAAAAATGGTAACCCCTACTTAGAACACACAACCAAAATATAAAAATAAATTAAATAGACCCACAGCACATGGAACTCTTTCTACACTACCTCCTAAACATTTGAAACCTTACTTCTTGAGAGAAAACTCAACCACAAATGTTAACCCAACGACGTAAAATGAACATACAAAATTTCCTAAACATTCGAAACATTTAAGAATATATTTCACTCATTTCAAAGACAACATGAAAATTCTATCACGGCGCGTGAACTTTTGGAAATAAGAGCGGCGAACACATGCAAATTCTTTAAATATCTTATAAAAAAATTTCATATAAAACAATTACATGCAAAAATTTAAACAAAATTTTCCAAGCTAAAACTCCTACACAGAAACAGGACGGCAGAATTTATTTCACAGCACACGAGGAGAGGAATTTAGACACGAGGCATATTTCTTCACTTTTCCCACTACCAAAAATCAGGCAACCTTTCAACTCTTTTGACTTGCCCACCTAATCTTACTGGCCACCAAAGACACTATCTTCTGCTGCTACCAGACTGGTCAGTAGACGATACACACTTCTTTTACTACTACCAAACTTGTCATTGGGACGACATTCACAACGACAAGGAAGAACAGGACTACGCGATATTCTCCACCAGCCAAAAAAATTTCCCGACATTTTCTGAACAAATACCAACAAAATGCAAGCCAATTCACTTACTATCTTCATGATTCGACAAACTATCCGTGAGTGCCAGAGTGACGAAGCCAAAAAAGCACCCACCGGATACAATGTTATCAAACAAATCACAAAAACTAAGACATCTGAAAGTTTGATTTTACGAAAACGAAGACAAGCAAATCTTCAAAAAAAATCAACACGAATACTCAGACGTCCAACAACTAAAAACTCAGAAGGAAACTTGTTCCAAGCTGACGCAACATTCCATCACACAACTTTCAACTACGAAAATTTTCAACACAACAGGAATTATGATAGCTATATAATTGTGCACACCAACAAGAAAATTCGAGGCGTTCGTTAATACGTGCCCACGAGCCACGCTAAAACACCGAATTTTTTGGAAAAACACAAACAACCTAGCTAGAAATTCACCTGTCACTTCATTCAACTGCACACAACACAACCTCCATGGAATGCTCAAACAAAAGACAGTTTCCACAACTTCAAATATCAACACATCCTAAAATGAGCCTAACACAAGATACGTAAGACATTATTACAGCGAATTGAGTTAAACACTGCGTACTTGCTGTTCTACTCACAAAACAGCACTAAAATTTCACCTTGTGCCCACAAGGAATGCCAAATAAAGTGCGAAGTAACTCCCACGCAAAAAAAAACAAAAAACAAAAAAAACACTTGCATTCATAAAGTCAACAGTCACGTAAATTTTGCCTCCACGTTAGAGAACATATTGAAAAATATTTTCAATATTTATCAATCTGCGGGGGGGCATATAGGACTTTATACTCCTATAATTTAATTTGGGCGGTATGCCACTTGTTCCCACAAAGATGGCGGACCCTCAATGTTCAGTCTCGGGGAAACCATTGGCCAGGAGGACCACGTGATATGCTTACAACTACGTCGGCGCGCGTAAATTCAAGTCCTGCGTCTTGAGCCACTTATAAGACGATTTTTTCTATAAATACGCTGTCTTAAAACACATTCTTCCTCTTTTACGAATTTTCTTCGTGGCGGCAACACCTTCTCTTTGACCAAATTCCTCCGTATCAGCAACACCATGCCTCGCAGACATTCATATACAAGAACTATGAGACGCTTTCCCGTCTTTAAAAAACTACCGGTTTCTAATCATAGAAAAGGGACATTTTAATTTTACAATTCTTTTTGTAGTTTAGTTGTGTTACACACACACACACACACACACACACACATACACACACGAGCTCACACATATATACACACTATCAGTATGTTAGTAGAGTTAGTTATGTTTTCATGTATTAATGTAAGTTTTGTTATTATAGAATATAAATTTGTTTTTGTTCGTTCGCCTTGTTTTTAAATGTTCATTTTGTCCACGCCGTTTTACAACCATCATCTATTCCGCTTCTTTTACATTCACTTCCCCCCACACCCTTGACAAGACAATTTGTCTACAATTGGTACAAAAAGATTTGAAACAATGGAATGTTTGTATAAATGTAAAAAAAAACCAACAAAGTATGCTGTTGTAAGTTGTCAAAACTCTTTCTAAAAACTCAAATAGACGAATCCACTTACAAAAAAGGTTGGGAAACCCTGGTTTATAGTAATTAGCTTCTATATAAATTTGGTATTTATAAAAGTTTATGCCTATGAGTTTTATATATTTTTTTATTTTCATCATACAACGTGTGAAAGCACGTGCGATACCCTAGCCTCATCAGCCGCCAACCAGGGTGATAACACAGTTTCGGTAGCTCAAGGCGGTACTGCCACTCCTGGCGCTACCGAGCAGCTTTTACCACCGGAAATAAATATATATATAGGTGGGCTGAAAAGTTCCTATGATAACATTAAATCTGCTGTTGATGGCTTTTATTTGACAACTGGGATCCAAGCAGTGCAACACTTATGGAAGAAGTGTGAAGATTGTAAGTGGGAGTATTGTTTAAAAAACCCCCTCATTTGATCACATTCCATAAGAGTCTCTTGGTCATCCTAGGAACTTTTAAGCTGACCCTGGTGCATTTGTGCAGGATTAAGTGAAAGGTTGATTACCTGGTCCAGGGGTGGGAGACATCTTCTCAGGCAATACTTGCTTTGCCAGGCTGATTTTGTTGCTTGGCACCCCAAAAATGTGGAATGCCAATGGGATCAAACATTTTTTTGTGATGGCTGCGCACGAGTTTTAATTCATGTCTGCCCTCCACCCCCCAACTCTGCGATAAAATGACCTTGTGTCAGGTTGGATAAATATCTAACTATCTACAAGGGTGGGCTGAAAAGTTCATGACATCATATCTGTTGTTGATGACTTTTTTTACCAATGGGATCCAAGTAGTGCAACACTTATATAGGCGGAACAAAGACTGTAAAGGGAACTGTTGAAAAATCAATATTATTTGGTCACATTCCATGGGTAAATATCTTGTTCAAAATTTAGTATTTGTAAAGGTTTATGCAAACGGATTTTATATAAATTTCAAGAAATGATATAAATTTCTCTTTATATTTTTTTTTACTCTTTTTAATTTAGCACCAGTATGAATCGGCTGTGTTTTGGGCAGACAAAGCAGTTTCTTTATCCAATGGTAAGTTGCTTTATTTTCTGTGATATATCAATCCACATGTTTTTGATGTGAAATAGAAATTTCCTTGAACTTTTCAGCCACTTTCTTATTGCCACAATTTGTCTCACTTCATCACTACTTTTATGGAAGATGTCCAGATGAATTATATTCATTGGTTGTACCTATTTGAGAGTTTCTAGTTGCTATCTTTAGCAAAAATCATCTGTTCTTTCTGTATCTGGGTGTTGGAAAGATACAGAATAAAATGTGTTGGGTGTTGGAAAGATACAGGAATAAAACGTATTGGGTGTTGGGAAGATACTGGAATAAAACGTGTTGGGAAGATACAGGAAGAAAACTTGTTGGGTATTGTGAAGATACAGGAATAAAATGTGTTGTGTGTTGAAGATACTGGAATAAAATGTGTTGTGTGTTGAAGATACTGGAATAAAATGTGTTGGGTGTTGGGAAGATACAGAAAGAACAAATGATGTATACCAATGACGGCAACTAAAAACTTTCAAAAGGTACAACGGATGACTGCTGTCATTCTGAACATCATCAATTTTTTCTGTATCTTATATATCTATATAGTCATGCACAACCATGATAATATATAAATTTGCTCCCATTCCAAGTTGGCATTCTGGGTATGGCACTAAACTGCATCCGATGATGATGCCCCAGTACTGGAGTTTGGGGAATGTGAAGTACCCCTTCATTACCATTACTCTCAGGTCCACTCTAACCCAGAGTGATAGTACCTGTTAGGGTCCCATCTATGGGGCAAATAGAAATGTTCTATCTTTTACTAAACACTATTATTATTTGAAACCATACAGCAGTGTGCAAATTGTTCATATTTGATAGGAATACTTGATATATAGAATTACTAATATTGAATAGGAATACTTGAAATTATTTAACTGTAGGCAAACAAATGAGCTCTAACATATTTAAAATAATGTTACCTACAAAATATTCTTTTATGAGTCATATATATATATATATATATATATATATATATATATGTATGTGTGTGAGAGAGAGATAAATAGGATTTAGTATTAAATAACCCACAAAGGCTTATATGCCATAAAACACCAACCATCACCATCCAAAATTATCTTCTCTTCATTATAGATGATATATTAGCTCCCAGATAATATTTATTTATTTGGTTGACAGATAATACAAGATGTATTCAAAAGTATCTAGTATTTACCAAGACTGAAATTTACAGTAATTGAAACATTAATTTTTATTCTTTCAAAATAGTCTTCTTTGGCATTCAACCCTTTTAATCCAGGCGCAGTCTTCATAGAATAATGGATTAGTCCTCGACTGCAGCCTAAAAAAAAAAAGCAAGTACAAACTCAAGTCACTCTATTATTTTCGCTTTTGGACATGCCCCTTGGGAAAGACATGAACCCCTTTTCCCACCGCCCAGCTATGGTTTAAATAGTATCACTGCTGTTCTTCTACAAGGTTGGTTTTGGCATTAAATAACCCACAAAGGTTAATATGCCATTAAACAAAGAAAACAAACCAAACCGGTTATCCTCATCTTCGTTGTTACAGTTACACCTTTTCAGCGATTATTCATAACAGAAAGTGTGACACATACGAACAATAGTTAAGTAGGTATGTAGTTTCAATCAACCATATTATTGTATAGATTGGTTCCCATTCCAAGATGTCTCCTTAGTTAATACGAGATTTGTTCAAAAAGTATCTAGATAGAAGCTGTATTTACCAAGACAGAAGTTAACAATGATTGAAACTGTTGTAGGTGACTTACCTATAACCAGAATGATAAGAGTTACCCAAAGGGCATATTAATCAAGAACTAAGCTGGTAGAGTGAGCAGCAGTGGCATTAAGCACCTTGCCTGTCTTCGTGTACGTTGAACCAAGGAAACCCTCCTCAAACACTCAGATACATTTGTGTGGCTCCTCTTATCTCCGTGTTGAGTTATTTATTTATTGACCCTTAATAATCGGTCATAACAAACATTAAGTTCTTATCTTTTTCAAAATATTTCCCTTCACATTCAAGACATTTTCTAATGGTTGAAGCACCTCAGAAATTCCTCTTTTTTATTGGGTGTAAAGCTGCATCATCATATTTCTTTTAATGTCCTCCATGTCCTTAAATTAGTTACCATTGAGATGAATTTTCAGTTTAAAAAACAAGAAAAACACATCAAGTTGCTCTAGTGAGTATGAAGGGTTTTGCATTTGCATAATCCAATGTTTCACAGAGCTGAGAATGGAGGGTACTTCACTTTCACAATCCTGTGTTTCACAGAGCTAAGTCTAGTGAGTATGGGGGGAGGGGGTTGCACTTGCACTATCCTGTGTTTCACAGAGCTAAGTCTAATGTGTATGGAAGGTGTTGCACTTGCACTATCCTGTGTTTCACAGAGCTAAGTTCAGTGAGTATAGAGGGTACTTCACTTATACAATCCTGTGTTTTATAGAGCTAAGTCTGGTGAATATAGAAGGTGTTGCACATGCATAATCCTGTGTTTCACAGAACTAAGTCCAGTGAGAATGGGGGAGTGTTGCACATGCATAATTCTGTGTTTCACAAAGCTAAGTCTAGTGAGTATGGAGGGTACTACACTTACACAATTCTGTGTTTACCAAAAACATTTTCTTCAATAAGTGGCTTCATAAGTTTACTTCAAATCATCACTGATTTGCCTTGATTGTTGTTTGGACATCATCATTTTATTATGTAAGTTGCTCAGCTGTAGATGATAATTTATTAAAATTTTAAAATTAAAAATTCAAAGTTTCAGTTTTTACATATTCTTCAAACCTTGTATATATTTCTTCAAACTCACGTGGCCTCCTTCATTTTTCCACTGTGGCTTCCTATCTGTTATTTTGATCTTATTTCATGGACAATAGATTCAATTCTACAATCCGCTATGCCTTATTTCATGGTTGCATCTCTTATAACTTCAGAGGTCTTTAAGACTAATCTTCAAATTAGGACAATGAAATTACTAAGCATTGTTTTTGCTGAGATGTGGCACTAGACTGCATGAATGGGGGCACGCAATGAAAGACTTTTTCATTTATCAAAAACATAAAGGACACTTAATTAAAAATACCAAAAAGATAATCTATTAATTTTGAATTGCTGTCTATGTGTTATGTTCACAACATTTTGGCCTCTGTATTTCATCAGGTATTTTTGTTGTAGTTAGTAACTTTTTTAGAATTTCAAACCAAATCATTTATTCAACCCATGGGGTGGGATAGACAGTTCTTGTTCTGCTGACCATTCCATACAATATCTTGTATCCATTAATTTAAGATATTCTAAGTTGTGAACAGTAGAATGGGAACTGTTTACTCCCATAAATTAAATAAAGGGTTTGATTCAAATTTTCTCTGAAAATTCTTGACCATAATAAAAGACTGCTGAAGAAAGTCAGAGAGAGCATAGTGGCTGAAATTTGTGAATATAATAACCAAAAGGAGGACAATAGTTCAAATCATCTTATTATAATGGAGATTATGTGTTGGGCCATTGGCCTAATGAGTGGAGTGTTCGACAATGGTCCGGGAGATTGGGGTTCAATCCCAGGTCAAATCATACCAAAGACTCAAAAGATGGTACTTGATGCCGCCTTGCTTAACACTTGGCATTATAAGGTATAGATCAAGGGTAAAGTGGACCAATCCAGGGAAAGGAATAGCACCCTTCCCTACACTTCAGTGTAGTAGCTACTCTTGACTGTGGTTGCCAACTTTATGTGTCTGTCTATGATTGGAAGTACATCACTACTGACATCATAATTCCTTTATTTATTTGTTACCTTCTCAATGATTATTAAATAACCATTTTTTAATCATGATTAGCATCTTATTAATTAACAATGTTTCTATTAAAGTTTAACGGAGTTAGATTTGTCTCAGAACAGCCCATGTTATTAATACCTTTAAAATCCTGCAATGTGTGTTTTATATCATTAAGAAATAAACATATACATAGAATATTGTGCGGATAATTTGCATACTGGTTTTAACAAACAATTACTTCTGTTATTGATTTCTAATATTTTTTTTTCTTAGATGTATTAAAAGCAATCTCATGTATAGTTTTATATAGAAATCAATTAAAATAAAAATAAGTATCTTTTTATGTGTGTTCTTATTTAGTTTAATTAGTTTTTTTCTAATTTGATATATTTTATTACATTTAAATTTAAATACTTATGCCTGGTAGAGGGTGCTTATCTTTTGCTTGGGTTTGTTATTAGCAATTGTATACATATAAGCTTGAAGACCAGACATTGGCATGATGGTTAGAGTGTTCGCCAATGGCCCAGGAGACCAGGGTTCAATCCCATGCTGAGTCACACCAAGGACTCAAAAAATGATACTTGATGCCACTTTGCTTAATGCCAGCATTATAAGGTACGGATCAAGGGTAAAGTGGAGCAATCCAGGGATAGGAGTAGCGCCCTCCCCTACTCCTTGTTGTAGTAGCTATCGAAAAGGGAGACTTGGGGTCATCTGCCACTATGGTCACCAACTTTACTTTTTTTTAATCTCTCATTAATTCAAATTCACTCTTATCAAATGTTATTTACTAAGTGGTCACCCATTTAAGTACTGGCCAGGTTCACTACTGCTTAACTTTGGTAAACCTATTTACTAAGCTTTTTTCTTAGTCTGGCACACAGGCCTCAAATTGCTTACAGTACCTGCTCTTACTAAGTGGTCACTCATTTAAGTACTGGCCAGGTTCATTACTGCTTAACTTTGGTAAACCTATTTACTAAGCTTTTTTCTTAGTCTGGCACACAGGCCTCAAATTGCTTTTTATTTTAATATCATTGTTTTGTTCTCAAATGTATTGATAGAAATTCTATGTATAATTCTTTATAGAAATCAATAAAAATAAAAACAAGTCTAATCTTTTTAGGTATGTGTTCTTATTTAGTTTCATTAGTCATTTTAATTTAATATATTTTATTACTTAAATACTTGCACTGAGTAGAGAGTGCATATTTTTTGCTTGTGTAAATCATAAAAATTTCTCATATCAGAAATTTCGACAGTTCATATTAATTCAATTATTGCCTTGACCTCTGTCCACTACTAGATGTGTATTTTATTCAATTGCAGGAGTTGTGGATGATGTTTACTGGTATGCTCAGGCTCTCTACCTCACTGGACAATACCATCGTGCCTCACACCTTTTACGTAGCAGAAAATTGGATAAAGTAAGTTTTTTTTATGGAAGTGCCCGTAGTGTAATGGTTATCGTCGTAGGAAATGGACACGGCGACACGCGTTCAAATCCTGGACAAGACTGATTGCATTTCACATAGCCCTAATACCCTTGGTAAAGGTATGAATCCAATTACTCTCCCTCCAGCTATGGGTAAATAGTAGGGCAGACTGGTTCTTCAGCCTTGGTGAGGCAACTAGTCTAGGAGAAGGAAAACTCTGAATTTAAACCTGTTAAACTCCACTTAAAAATTGAACTTGTGTCATATCCTGCCCAAGCGAAGGGGTTGGATAAATATGATAAAGTAAGTTTTTTTTTGTTTTTTTTTTTCAAGTTTATTATCTCTCCTTGGATATTTCATTCATCAATACAATAATATTTACTATCTTATTTCATTGGTAAGAAAAGCTTGATGGATATGACTGTTTATACTTTTCAGAATTCACTAGAATTAGTCTGTTCTCGACTACAGATTAAATATGCTAACAACAAAAGCAACAAAAAAAAAAAAATTAATATACCAACTATATCCTTTGTAGAGGGGGTAAACTCTCCCCAAAAAGTGGTGGTGTGAGTATGACACTAAATTGTATCTGATTGTGAGGCTCAAGTTCTAGAGATCTGAAGAGTGTTGAGTCACCTCTACATTTTTATTACTCCCAGGTCCACTGTGACCTTTTAGGTCTCTTATCTATGGGTCAAATCTGTTTGCCGTTTATTAGTAATAGATAGAAGTATTTGATTCCTTAGAATTGTAATTTATTTATATTAAAAAAGTTGAAACTATGACTCTACAAACTGGGCCTGACATACAGATAGCACTACTAATGAAAAAAAATCTTGCTTTCTGATGGGGAAAAATACTGTTCAATCAAAGCAATGGCTTGATAAGTGTTATTTGGACTCTGCTCCATTGGAAACAACAGTTTAGAGGTGGTATGCTGACTTTAAACACGGTTGTACAGACACAAATGATGCTGGATTCTCAGGTCGCCCAAATTCAGCAGTTGTCCCAGAAAACACCAAAAAACTCCACAAACTCGTTTTTGGCTGATCATAAATTGAAGTTATGTGAGATAGCAGAGGAGTTGAAGATATCAGAAGGCAGTGTATTCATCATTTTGCATAAACATTTGTCAATGAGAAAGCTGTGTTCAAAGTGGATGTCGCATTTGGTCACAGTCAATCAAAAACAACAACATGTTGACAATTCAGAGTGTTATTTGCAACTTTTTCAATGCAAAAAAAGGAGTTTTTGCATAAATATGTGACTATGTATAAAACATGGATCTATCACTTCACTCTGGAGTCAAATCGGCAGTTAGCTGAGTGGACAGCGGCAGGTGAAAGCCATCCAAAGTGACCAAAGACACAAACATCAGCAGGCAAGGTTTTGGTCTCTGTATTTTGGGATATGCAAGGTATTTTGTTCATCAATTACTTTGAGAAAGGAAGGACCATCAATAGTGAATATCATATCGCATTATTGGTGCATTTGAAGGAAGAAATCGCCAAAAAATGGCCACAAATGCAAAAGTAAAAAGTGCTCTTTCGCCAAGACAATGCACCATGTCACAAATTGATCGCAATGATGGCAAAACTATATGAATTGAACTTCAAATTGCTTCCGCACACTCCCTATTCTCTAGATTTCACCTCCAGTGACTACTGGCTGCTTGCAGACCTCAAAAGAATGCTCCAAGGAAAGAGATTTGGCTCCAATGAAGAAGTGAATTGGAATCGGTGTATCATCTGAGAAGTAGACTATGTTGATGAATAAAGTCGAATTTTGTCTAAAAGTTGTTGTTTTATTAGTTAGGCCCAGGACTTATTGAGTGATGTGTTATTAGGAATGCTGAATATCATATAACCATGCGTGAAAAAAATCTTAAACAACCACACAAAAGATATAAGCATACAATGAATGCAATTTCCTAACCTCTTGGCATAAAATAAGCTTATCCATGTTGACATGCTTTTAAATTCAATCAATCAATATTTTATGTGTATTTTTCTGATTTACTTCATTTTTTTTTCTCTATCTTCAGAGTCATGCAGAATGTCGATATCTTGCTGCACGATGTCATGTAAGTATGTTCACATTTCTAATTGTTGTGGTTAAGTTTATTGCTAAACAACATTGAATCTGGAAAAGGTTAACAAATAGATTTATTACCTTTCGGTTCAAGGGAATATAATAAATAGAATCAAACGCACAGTTCTTCAAACGAGAGTAATAAATACTCTGTAAGCGAGACTAGCTACTACCACTAACCTCATCTAGTCTGTATCTTATATGTCTTTCATTGGACGAGTCCAACTTTCTTGGAGGGGAAATATCCTCTCTTACAACACTAACTTTATGAGGCTTCATACTGACTCAAAATTCGATTGGTATCTCAATACAGAATAATAATATACAAGATTATCCCATAAATATATATTTGTTACATTAGCAAATGGAGAATAATATCACTGCTTGTCTATAAAATATAAAATTGCACACCTTAGATCATTTATGCTTAACCCTTAAAACCCTGTTACCTTAATATCCATTAGCTCCTCCGCCCTGGGCTCTTGGTTTAGAAAAAAAAAAAAAAATGTCATCTATTATTTAACAGCTGATGCTATTTCATAGGCAATAAATAAGTAAAGTTGGCGACCATAGTTTAAGGTGACCTGAAGGCTTCTTTTTCAATAGCTACTACATCTAGGTGTAGGGGAGGGCGTTACTCCTTTCCCAGGATTGACCCACTTTACCCTTGATCCATACCTTATAATACTGAGTGTTAAGCAAGGAGGAATCAAGTAGCATTTTTTGAGTCTTTGGTATGACTCGACCTAGGATTGAACCCAGGTCTCCTGGGCCATTGGCAAACACTCTAACCATTATGCCAATGTCCGGTATATTCATAGGCAATAGTGATGTAGAAATAGGGGATTTTTCAACCAATATTCAGGTTACCTGGGTATTGGTACTCCTTGGTAGCAGCATAAATACTTACCATTTGGATTCTAAAGGTCAAATGGTGGCCTGTCTATTCTAAAGAAAACCATGAGAATTTCACAGTTCAAATTTGCAAGATGTTAGTTCCAATAGTCCTTGCTGTATTGTAATTATCTAAAAGATGGGAAATTCCAAAGTGCATCTTTAGGAATAGAGCACAATAACAAATTGAAATAAGCTTAACCCCTTTCAGACCATTAGACTCGTATACTGATGGTACTTTTATTATCCCCAGCTCTGTAGCAACGGTCATATTCAAATGACTGGGTAAATTTAGGCCCAGGAGAACATATCTACAATATCTAAAACTTAAATAAAAGAAAACTATTTGTGAAAACTTTTTCTTATCTATTATTTTTTTTAATAGTTCTTTGAAACCATATAATTGTGTATAAATTATTTATGTTAAGAATGGTTACTTGAAGCTAAAATAGTTTACTAAGGATTATTATTATTAATTTCCTTGAAATTGCTTGCAAAAAAAAAAGAAGACTGACTTCATTATTAAAAAACCCATGAAGAGTTGACATGGCATTATATATTAGAGGTCAAGTCATAAGGGACACAAGTGGAGGCTGATTTCAGTAGCATGGCATTCTAGTTTCAGTTTGAGCTTGCTAGTCTTATATTGTTGGCTTAAGAAATTCAACAAAATTTTTCCTTACATTTATAATATATCATTTATCTTATTTTATTAAAGTAGGTAGATATAGAATTTATTTTATTTCATTTTAAATTGTTATATTATTTTTTATGCAGATGGTAAATAAAAACATTTGGGTCTGTAATTCATTATGCAAAAGTCGTATGTAGGAAACTGGGTCTTCTTGTTATTTTTAACTTTAAGCTTCTTATTGAATATTTTTAAATTAAAGTTTTTAAATATTTTCCTCTTTTAAGTTTGTGTAAGATTTTTCATTTGAAGTGTAAAGTTCTTCTAAAAAAAAAAAGAAAAAGCAGATGTGTTTCACTTCTTCCATGAGACTTTTTTTGCACGCTTCTGTTTTTACTACAAAATTTATTTATATAAAATTGAAATAAAATGCCATTATTGGTCAACAGTCATAAAGTTATTTAGATATTTTTCTTTTGAAATTGTTATTCATAAGAATTTTCTTTAATGAGTAATTTGTGTTTTTATTGTAAAATTTAAATTATTTTAGGTTAGTTTAAATCTACCATTAAATATAAAATAGAAGCTAATGTAAAATTTTTGTTTTACAAAATGAATGAAAAAATATTTAAGAATGATTTTACATAAATTTAATAATACAATTAAATTGTAAATATTTAATTTAAAATCTATTTTTGATATTGTGAAAATGTAGTGAATGTGGACAAAATAATTTTGTCATTTTTTTTGGTGTCTTCTAATGTTTTTAAAAAATATGATAAAAAATTAGTTCAATAGTCACTAAATCTTTTTTGGTTAAAAGTTTGAGCTCATTATTCAATATTTTTCTACTTAAAAGTTTTTTCAGAGTTCTTGAAAAAAAAAAACGAACAAAATATCTAGTTACGCTTTAAAAACATATTCTCTTTTTTTTTTAACACCCTATATATTTGTTTCTAAAAGTTAAAAGTCTGATTCTTTTTTTTCTTATTACATTTTCTTATTAAGTGAACTGTAATAATTTACTTATCAGAAATAAAGAAGAAAAAAATGACCTTAATAAATATTATTACATAAAGTTAATGTCTACTTTTTAACAGACGTACAGCTTTTTGAAGACATATTTCTATGCTTGTCAACCCAGTTGGCTAGGGTGAGCATAACCCCTGCCCCAACACATGTCCTGGATAGGATGCTAAACCATCAGATGGTGAGATCCTGGAGCTTTGGGGAATGTGGAGTACCTCTTCTTTGTCATTACTCCCAGGTCCACTTTGATTTATTGTGGTACTACCTGATAGGGTCACATCTATGAACTGTTTAACTTTTTAACTGTGTGCAAAAAATAACTGATGATCAACTGAATTGTTAGTATTGAATAGCAATACTTGAAACCTTTTAACTGTGTGCAAAAACTGAACTATTGGTATTACATGGCAATCCTTGGAACCATTTCACTGTGTGCAAATGAATGAATAGTGTTGAATAGAATTATTAGTGTTAGATAGCAATACTTGAAACCAACTGACTGTGTGCAAACTAATTAGTTCTAACTTATTTAAAAATGAAATTACCTACAAACTATTCACTTACAAATCATATGTATAACCATTTAACTGTGTGCAAAGAAATGATTGATATTGAATAGAATTATTTGTGTTACATTTGAATACTTGAAATCATTTAACTTATTGCCAACAATAGATAAATATTAGATTGAATCCTTCATGAAAGATAGCACAAGTTGAAATCATTTAACTTTGATATTTACTTTAATATTGTTGTTATTTATAAAGAACAAATGCATTCAGAGAATCTTTTTTTTTCTTTTATTAGATGTGTTTTCCTTTAAGGTAAAATATTGATGTTTAGTTTTGGTATAACCTAATAAAAAGGTTATTGAATGAGAAATAACCAAAATGGAGGTTGAAAATTAAATGGAGATCTTTATAACATTAACAAAATACAATACTCGTTAGCGGCATGAAGAAGATAACCGCTGCAAGTGGTGACTACTTAGTATATTTTCATCCCCTCGCAATAGTATCCAATGTATTTATGAGGAATGGGACATACCTGTAACAAAAAGAATGACTTACGGCGGAATCCAAAACAGGCGAGAACGTGTTTCGTATGTGAAATAAGGAAACATTCCTAAGGAGAGGGTGTTATTTGTAGAACATAGAGATGCTCTCATGTAAATTTTGGCCAGTCTGGATAGAGATAAAAACAGCAATGTCAGTGTAGCTTTGGTTCTCGTGTTGCGACGAGAAGAGAGCGAGAAGTGACTTACGGTCAGACTTTGTTTTGTACAAAGATTACTAGTCGAGCTTGTGAGTGAGGAGAGACTTACGGTCAGACTTCGTTTTTGTTATGAAGATCACCAATCGAGCTTGCAAGTGAGGAGAGACTTATGGTCGGACTTGTTTTATTTTTTTTTATTTTGATGACTAATTGGACTTGCCCGTGAAAGAGACAGACAGACTCTACTGGTGCGTCCGAGATTTCTGCTTGTGACAAGTAGGAAGCGAGCCTTAAAAAAATTGTTTGCTTCAATACCCATTAATGTTCATAGGTAGGATATATGACAAATTTAATTTTTTTAATTTTCCATTACAGTATAAAATAGACACAAATGTCATTCATATTACAAAACTAATGAAAAATCCATTTAAGAATGTTTTTGCATGAATATAATGTCATAAAATAAAATTTAATTCAAGTGAAATGTTGCTCTGGCATTTTTCCAGATTCTTCTCAAGTATTTATTTCCTCAAGTTGAGCATAAAATTAATTTTTGGCTCAAGAAGGCGGAGATTAAAGTTCACTTCAGTGAATTGCTCTACCACATGGCATTGTCTCAAAAATTGCTAGAAATCCCTTTCTCCTTGGCATTCCTCTTGTGATGCAACTGAAGTACCAAGCAAAAAACCCAGTCCCTCCCTCTGTAAATTGAGAGGGAGGCATTGCCTAGAGGAGGAGCACTCTGGGAGAGATCCAAGCAATAATTTATGTTGACAAATTTCAGAAATTTAGATATTTAATTAATTATAATTAATTATTAAAATATTTTGTCATATTTTGTAAACAATATACCCCAAAACCAATATGCTAAAAAAATCAATTTAAAATGTGAATTCTTAGGTTTGAGGTAACCTTCTAAAATTTCTGTTTTTAACTTATTCGTATGGGGGGGAGATACAAGTTGAAATTAAGAGTATAATCAATTTGGTCTGAAAAGTTACTTCTAAATTGAAGCAGTAAAAGAAATAATTATTCTATCATTTCAGATATTACCTCGTTTTCAGCAATACCCTACAAGTGTTTTTGCTTACAAAACAAATTAAAGAATCCATCATGACAAAACTGTGTGAAATGAATAAAATATCAGTTTGTCGTTTTCCTAAACATTAGAAAGGATAATGGAGAAAATCAGTTCCAAAGGCCAATCTGAATGTTACAAATAATAGTTTATTTGTCAACTATTTTGACCTTCAAATTTTAACACCACAGAAGAAAAATTCACCCCAAAAATCTACCATTTTTAGTGCCAAGTGTTCCAAACATCCTCTACCGTTCAAAGAAATATAAAAAAAACCTCCATTATTGCTCGAAATCAAATTGATAATGAAATAAATGCTTTTTTAGAATTGAATAAGATTAATTATATAAATTTGAAAGAAAGACTTAACAATAAAAAAGACTTTGTGTGTCTAGTTGTAGCATTTTAATTGTTCTCTCATCCAAAGTTATCTATGGTATCCTTCGTGATGTTGCAAATTTTTTTTAAAATTGCAGTTTCAAACCTTTCATTATGAAGTAAAGTGTTAACAGCCTGTCCAAAAACCATACAAATACAGTTGATACTTGGTCAGCTGTAGAAGAAATTATCTGATATTTAAATTCTATGGCTTTTGATCACAAAAAGGATATCTTGAGTCAGCACTTTTCAGCAATGGCCTCCAGAATGGTTGGAATGAAATACAACTCAGATATAGGATTACATCCTTTTGAGTACTATGCAACATCATGATTATTGTATAATAGCATCCTCAACAAAAATACGTATTTTCATTTATTCAACTTTCAGCACATTCTATTATCCTCACATATGAATCAAAATGTTATTTCAAGTATTTTAAAAAAATTTCTGAAAAATTCTACATTTTTAAATAGGCCTCTAGTTCTGGTTTTCGGTAGTGCCATGTGTAGGCCTGGAATATTGTATGCCATGGTTGTCATGTCATAAAACCAATTATCTAACCCTTATATTTTTTAATCTTTGCCTTTCTACCAATTCATTTTTGTCTTGTTAAAACCATTTTCTTTTTTTTTTTTTTTTCATTTTCTTTCCAGTACAAGTGTAAAGAATGGCAGGTTGCACTGAATATTCTAAACTTGAATGAAAACAATACAACCAATTCCAAAATATTCCTGGGTAAAAGCATGAGTCAAAGTGTTGCTGAAACAGATCTACCTTCCTCTGCACAAAATGTAAGTTGTTTTTTCTATAAATAACCAGTAAGGTTACTCTGAATTACCCTGAATAAAGTGACCTAACACAATCCCTGTCTAAAATTTATGACATAACTAGCTGTTATAACAGAGAAAGAAGAAAAACATATCAAGTAGTTTGATTAGAAAATAGTTTTTATTAAACAAGATAGCATGAACAAACAATTAATACTTGACAAGTGGAATTCACAAGTCTTGTTTCTTTCTCTCATCTGAGGGTTGGTTGGGGGGGGATGTCCTCATGGTGTAATGGTTAAAGCGATGGACTGCGGAATCGTAGTACAGGAGTTCGTATCCCAGTCGTGCTATTACGTTCACTTTCGGGCAAATACCCTTGGGAAAGGTATGAACCCCCTTATCCTCCCAGCTATGGGTTAAATAGTACCACTACTGGCTTTGGCATTAAATAACCTACAAAGGTTGATATACCATTAAACAAAAAAACCAAACCAAACCAATCATCTGAGGGTTGGCTATTTTAGGAAAACAGATAATTCAATTATCTTGCCTTTAGGTAGTATATGACCCTAGCTGAAAGACATTTGGAAATATGAACTGCTCTCTTTAAGAGAGTCAATAAACCTTATGTGAAACATTTCTACAAATTAAGTAGGCAGTTAGAATTTGAAATAAAGAGTAAATCTCTATGGAGATTTGTACTTTCATCCATTATCCTTAAAAGCCTATCTTACTGTCAAAAGCGTTTATAGTCAAATAAGAAGCAGTAAGACAAACTTCCAAAGATATTGTATACAAGTTCAAATCTCACTGAAGGCTTATTTATTTATTTCTGGTACAAACTGTTATCATTCAGAGAATGGCAATATGAGAGATGTGATAAAAAGCAAAAGAAATAAGATGAAAGAAATACTGAAATGAATTACATTAGTACATATTAGATTTGTGTAAAAAGTTTATAGGGTATAATTATTAATTTTTGCTTTCAAATAAAATTGACATTATTGTTTCTCTTATTTTGAAGAAAAAAATATATCTTTAATTCATTTATTTATGTGTGTGTGTTTTTTTTTTGTTTTTTTTATTCTGACAATTTCAGATTGAAAGTTCCATTAACCTGTTACGAGGCAAAATCTATGAAGCAATGGACAACCGTATTCTTGCCACAGACTATTATCGTGAAGCTCTCAATCAAGATATTTATTGCTTTGAGGCATTCGATCGGCTTGTAGCACATCACATGTTATCTGCTGATGAAGGTGAGATGTTTCTCTCTTTTGTCTTCATTTTTTCTCTCTCTCTCTCTCCATTACTCAAAACCATCTAATTGTGCATAAATTATTAGTATTATATAAGAAGGTGGAGGTGCCCGTGGTGTAATGGTTATTGTCGTAGGAAATGGACACGGCAACACGAGTTCAAATCCTGGATGAGACTGATTGCATTTCACATTGCACTAATACCCTTGGGAAAGGTATGAATCCAATTATTCTCCCTCTAGCTATGGGTAAATAGTAGGGCAGACTGGGTTCTTCAGCCTTGGTGAGGCAACTAGTCTAGGAGAAGGAAAACTCTGAATTTAAACCTGTTAAACTCTGCTTAAAAAAAAAAGAAATTGACCTTGTGTCATATCCTGCCCGAGCGGAGGGGTTGGTAAATAGGATTATATAAGAATACTTGAAACCATAAATCTGTGTGTAAATTATTTGTATTAGATAGGAATACTTGATATCATATAACTATGCCAAAATAACCTTTAACAACTATACAAAAACTGTAACTATATATAATAAACGCAATTTCTTAACCTCTAGGCATGAAATAACCCCTAGCTGGGTTGACATGCCATTAAAATCAATCACTTAACACACTGGGATGAACATGCTTATTTTATTGGCTTATCCAGATGTTCAGGAATTTGAGCATGGGAAAAAGAAAGTTTACCCAAACTGCTACTTTTCACTAACAAGTATTGCTTACAAAGGTTAGTGGTAAAAGTCTTTACCTAAATATATATGTATATATGTGTGTGTTTATATATACACTCTCACACTGTCTGAAGTTATTAAGCACTTCTCATAAACTTAAATAATTCAAATTTGGTTTGGGGAAGAAAAAAAATGGCAAATTTCGAAACAACCAATTTAGATGTTAAGACAAAGACTGAGTTAAAATTTTAGGTCGTATCAAAATGTTTTATTGAAGTTATTTGATGTATTCTAAAAAAAGTGCCGTCTGAAGTTATGAGGTAAAACCAAATTATCATATTTTACTTGAATAAAAAGGAAACTTAAATCATTAAAAATTAATGAACACCTATAATAACAAATACATATGATAAGTCTTTGAATGTTTTTAGCATATGGCCTACCAAAAGAGACTGTCGCAGCAATAACAATTCTCTATAGAAACACCAAAGTGAAAGTACATTCACCGGATGGAGACACAGAATACTTCAACATTGTAGCAGGAGTACTGCAAGAGGACACACTAGCCCCATACCTCTTTATCATCTGTCTAGACTACGTGCTTAGAACTTCGATTGATAAAATCAAAGAAAACGGCTTCGAGCTGACAAAGAAAAGAAGCAGAAGGTACCCCGCAAAAACAATTACTGACGCCGACTACACCAATGACATAGCGATTCTGGCAAATACACCCAACCAAGCTGAAACACTACTGCATAGTTTGGAACAAGCTGCCACAGGCATTGGCCTTCATGTCAATGCACACAAAACGGAACGCATGTGCTTTAATCAAACAGGCGACATTTCCACACTAGACAGAAGCCCTCTGAAACTAGTAGACAAGTTCACCTACCTAGGAAGCAGTGTCTCATCAACCAAAAAAGACATGACACGTGGCTAACAAAGGCATGGACAGCTATCGATCATATGGAAGTCAGACCTGACCGATAAAATGAAATGCAGTTTCTTCCAAGCAGCGGTTGTATCGATACTGCTATATGGATGCACTACTTGGACGCTAACAAAACAGCTGGAGAAAAAGCTAGACAGCAATTACACAAGAATGCTGCGAGCAATATTGAACAAGTTCTGGAGGCAACACCCCACAAAGCAGCAGCTATTTGGCCCCCTACCTCCCATCACGAAAACTCTCCAAGTTAGACGAACCAGACATGCAGGACACTGCTAGAGAAGCAGGGACGAGCTCATAAGTGATGTACTCCAAGCAAAAGCAGGATGACCAGCTTGAACATACATACAGCAGCTCTGTGAGGGTACGGGATGTAGCCCTGAAGACCAGCCAGAAGTGATGAACAATAGGGAGAAATGGTGAGAGAGGGTTAGGGATATCCATGCTGGCGGCACGACATGATGATGATGATGATATTTTAATATAGTGACTTTTCTACTCAATAACAGCCAGTAATCTATTAGCCATTGATTTTGTTAATTTTTATCTTTATTTTATTCTCAACTTTGTAATATTTTCAACAACCTTTTTTATCATTCAATGATCTTTGTAAATTTCCTTTGATATCTTCAAACTGGATATCCCTTCACTCATGTAAATTTCCTTTGATATCTTCAAACTGGATAACCCTTTACTCAATAACTATATTTTCTATTTTTCAGCTGTTGCTAGATCCGTCCTTTTACTCCTGTTTTAACAAATTATGGACAAAAAAAAAGTTTTTATTAGATTTTCGAGGTCTTAAGCTAATATTAGTTTAATCTGCATGCTAATTTTAGTCTATTTTCTTAAATTCCAAATAGCTTTAAAAACTAACCATTAAAAATAGTAGAAAATTTAGATAAATATTTTACTAAGGGAGATATTTGTCCATCTCCCTGGCAAGATGGAGTATGGCACTTGGACTTTTTTAAAGCATGAGCCAGACACAGGCCAAAGTGCACATGATCAGTGGTGCCAGAAATTCTTGGTTGCGCAGGCATTCCTCCACTGGGGTACCTTGAGCCCAGAGGAACAGCCTCCTAAGGCCAAGGAGTGACCATCACAGCCAACGAGCAAGACCAGGTGAACGAAACCACACGAGCCAGTCCATGTATCACGAATATGGCTGACAAGTGTGTAGTACTCCCACAAGGCATCTCTCATTATTTTACTCAGGGTGGAACTGGATGAGCTTAAATTTGACAGATATTGGTTCTGATCTTTTTGAGTTATTGAGTTTTATTTTATTTGCATAATAATTTTAGACAGGCTGTGTGTGTGTGTATGCGCATGCACGTACATATAAATGTAATGTGTCTGTGTGTGTGTATGTGTTTTTATAAAATGCTTCTTGCTATAAATTGTTATCTGTTCCAATCCATGATTTTGACTTTTGTCTCTCCACCCTGCCGTTTAGTTATGCCCTTCCGATCATCTTCCATTTCTGACACTCATATTAATGTTATCCCATGCATAAATAATTGATTCTATTGGTTGCAAAATATAGAAGAATGTAAGTAACATTGTTATTCCTTCTTTCCTTTCAGAAAAACATCTCTTAGAATCTTTGCCTTTTAATAACCAATGTCCAGAGGAAGAAAAAGAACTTGTGAAATTCCTTTATGAAAAAAGACTGAAAAAGGTTTGGATTCAATCATCTAAAAATGCTCTCTTTATTTTTCTGTTAGGCTAAGGAACAATTTAAAAAAAAAAATAAAACTATTTTGCTAGAAATCTTTTGTTCTGGAACTGGTTGGAAACCTATTTTGCTAGAGCTCTTTTGTTCTGGAACTAGCTGGAAACCTATTTTGCTAGAGCTCTTTTGTTCCGGAACTAGTTGGAAACCTATTTTGCTAGAAATCTTTTGTTCCGGAACTGGTTGGAAACCTATTTTGCTAGAGCTCTTTTGTTCTGGAACTGGTTGGAAACCTATTTTGCTAGAGCTCTTTTGTTCTGGAACTAGCTGGAAACCTATTTTGCTAGAGCTCTTTTGTTCTGGAACTAGTTGGAAACCTATTTTGCGAGAACTCTTTTGTTCTGGAACTAGTTGGAAACCTATTTTGCTAGAACTCTTTTGTTCTGGAACAGGTTGGAAACCTATTTTGGAAGAAATCTTTTGTTCTGGAACTAGTTGGAAACCTATTTTGATTGAAATCTTTTGTTCTGGAACTGGTTGGAAATCTATTTTGCTAGAAATCTTTTCTGGAACTAATTGAAGTCATATGTTGCCAGAATTTATAGTAGAGAGGAAACCAGATAATTGTTTAAAGAAAAAAAAGACTTTGGCCAAAATAACCTGGAGTAATAATAACTGTTAGTGTCTTATCTATGGGTCAAACAGATCCATTTGAAAATTATTGGTATTAGATAGGAATACTTGAAACCATCTAACTGTATGCAAACTGTTTCTATTGAGAACAATTACTTGAAGCTATAATTATTTGCAAATCATTATCATTAATTGAAACTGTATAATTGCTTGCTAAAAAGACTGTGTTTGGAAAAAGGTAACCTAACAAGGGTTGACATGCCAAAAAACAATCCAACCAACCAGAAGTATTTGCTATGTAAAGTAAATGCTTTTATTTTTTCCAACATTTCAAATGTATAGTTGTTTATATTATTATTATTATTATTATTAAATTTAGATTTTATTTATTTTTTAATAATTAGTACAACAAACCTGGACAAGTAGAAATCCCTTCTCAACTGGACATCCTCAGTACAAATCTTGATGTTGAGGTCAATTTGGCAGAGAGACATTATTATAATTGTGACTTCCGTGAATGTTATAACATTACTCATGGGTGAGTGGTTTATCTTTTTATCTATTTTATTTTATTTTTAATTTTTAATTGTCTTTTTTGGTTGATGAGACACTGCTTCCTAGGTAGGTGAACTTGTCTTAACATAAAAGCAACTAAAATTTAAGATGTAAAAATCAATGACTGACTGTGTTTAAAGAATTTCCCAGCTAATTTCTTCTTTCTTTGTTTTTCAGTGTCTTGAAGAAAGACCCCTACAACAGTCTATGTCTTCCCTTGCATATTGCCGTCTTAGTTGAATTAAAGAAATCAAATGGTAAGAAAATCTGTTTACATATTCACAAAGAAGCACAGTTTGTTCAATCCCCGTTTGGAAAACCTGGCACCTTCAAGTCTGCAATAAATTATTTTCATTTCGATGACACTAGACCATGAGTAAAACACATCAATCTGATTCTGCCAAATATGTATATTATCATAACCTTACAAAAACAGTACATCATAGCAAGATTTTTAATAGAGCAATACACTTAAAACTTTTGGAGAATAAAGCAGTTTTCAGTTCAGTTCAGTTTGTTACTACATGATAACAGAGATTCAATTCAGTTGTAAATAATAATTACATTTTAATTGGATTTTATGCAGTGAAAATTATATATATATATTATTAGGTATTATTTATTTCTAAATTCTACAATTCTGAAAATCTGTTATCAAAAATAAGTAAATCCTATTACCATAAATTGTTCTGTACAAGTCAACTTTTTAAGCCTGAAAAAAAAATCTACTCAGCTAGGGGTCAATTTATTTGGCTGGGGTAAAATCCAAACCTTTACCCCAGTGGTTCTAACCATTTGAACAATACCCTAACAAGTGATATACATCACTTACTGTGCTATTCGCCTAATGAATAGAGTGTTCACCAGTGGTCCAGGAGACCAGGGTTCAATCCCATGTTGAGTCATACCAAAGACTCAAAAAATGGTACTTGATGACACCTTGCTTAACACTCAGCATTATAAGGTACAGATCAAGGGTAAAGTGGAGCAATCCAGGGAATGGAGTAGCACCCTCCCTTACACCTAAGTGTAGTTGCTATTGAAAAGGGAGCCTTTCGGGACACTCGACTAAGGTTGCCAACTTTTACTTACCCTAACAAGTGATATACACCACTCAATATAACTTCAACAGACTGCCACAAACACGACCATTCTCCTCCTCTACCCACATCGTGTTTCTAATTACAGAAGGTGAGAAGAAGGTCGCTGGATGTGAGATCACTGAAGTGCTGCTCATAAAAGACGACTTGTGGTCAACTCAAGAATAATTCTCAACACCCAAAAAACAAAATTCACATGGACTATGAATGTATCAACTTTGTTATTCATATTATTTGGTATATATACAATAGTTTTAACTTTTCCTGTTCTTGACTTAGTCATATAACACTAGGGTATTCAGAGGCTGACGCAAAGTCACAATTTCAGGAGGTCTTTTCAAGTAATGTGGGCTCCAGTGGCAGCTAGAATAGGACCCTTGATCAGCAAAAACATTCTGCTAATATGCAATCTAGTTCCCAGTTGGTGTGGCTGTGATTCGGCATGGAGCTTAACAATTCTAATTTATAAAATAATCCTTTCTATATTAGGGATTGGAGCTTTGTAAAAACTCCAACTTATTCTATATTTCTCTTTACCTCAATCCTCTTTGGAGGTGGTCACTTTTTATCTCGTGATATCCTAATCATGAAAAAGGCCTATGTTAAGAAAAAGAATTTTTCCAGCTTGAAAAATATTTCCTATGCTTTTTTTTTTTTTTTTTAATAAACATCATGTTTCCCACTATTCACCTGGCTCGTGAAGATCTCTTATCTACCTTTTTGACCTTTCTGCTAGAATGATATTGTCTGAAATTTAACTTTCACCAAAGCAATCCCTGAACAGTTGCTTATGAAAATTTAACACATTCCATATCCCCAAGTACTTAGTTATTTTTCATTGATTTTGCAAATGCACTGGTCTTTCAAAAGAAAATGCATTTTAACCCTTTTTTGCTTTATTATTTTCCCCTCAATTCTTTGAACTTCCTCAGGCCTCCAGCATCGCATCAGATCTAACACAGAATTTTGAGCTAAAAATCTTGAGGTCAACCTATATGCTGCAATTTGATATATATTCATGCAATTTTATTTTTGGTTATATATATCTCACACGCATTCAGTTCATGTGGATCTAACAAAGGATTTTTTTTTTTTCTTTCTTTCTTTGTAGAATTGTTTTATCTGTCTCACAAGTTGGTGAATTTATGATATATACATGCAATTATATTTTTGGTTATATATATCTCATACACAGTCAGTTCATGTGGATCTAACTAAAGATTTTTCTTTTTTTCTAGAATTGTTTTATCTGTCTCACAAGCTGGTGGATTTGTATCCAAGCAAGCCAGTAAGTATAGATTTGTCATATTTATTTAGTACTTTTTTTTTGTATTTTTTTTTTTTTTTTTTTTTTTTTATTTAAGTCTGGATAACCTGCTTGTATGTCAACCAGTTACTGGTAATCCTGAACCTTGCAGAGCGCTACAGAATTGCTGTCTTGTAGCAAACTTCAACTAATCCAACAAATATCCAAAGAACCCTGTTAATAGCGCCAGTACCGTGGTTTGGATGCTCATCTCTCAAGCCATTTATAGTGAGTTCAATCCTCACTGAGTGTCCTGATCATGACATTAAACTGCATTCAGTGATGAGGCTCCAGTTTTGAAACTCTAAAGAGTATAGTGCCCCCCCTCCAATTATTACCATTACTCCCAGGTCCACCCTGACATGATGTGGTAATAGTAGTTAGGATCCCATCAATGTAATATGAGAATGTTTTAAATGATTTTGAATTACATTGGCTCTTAAAACATTGATATTGCAATTTGACCGGATTAGTTGATCGGTTGATGTTGTGGATCAACTGGAACCCCCACAAGACTGATTAATCTAAAGAACTATTTAAAGACTTGGTCTTTAAATGGTCTAAAGATTATTTAAAGACTCTGTAAACAAGTATGACTATCGTTACTTACATTAATTGGCATACCAAACTGTGTACCGTATTCTGTCCGGAATAAAATCTCTTATTTTAAAAGTGTTCGACAAGCCAGACATGCAGGACATTGCTGGAGAAGCAGGGACGAACTCATAAAGGATGTACTCTTATGGACCCCCACACATGGCCGTGCAAAAGCAGGACGACCAGCACGAACATACATTCAGCAGCTATGAGAGGATACGGGATGTTGTCCTGAAGACCTACCTAGGGCGATGAACGATAGGGAGGAGTGGCGAGAGAGGGTCAGGGATATCCGTGCTACCAGCGCGATATGATGATGATGATTTTAAAAGTGTGTTGACCTTACTTATTTCATGACACAATAGTTGATTTTAATGACATGTCAACTTCTATAGAATCATTTAATGCCTAGAGGTTAGGGAATTGCATTCATCATACATTCTTATTTCCATTTTTGTGCAGTTGTTTAAGAGCTTTTTTTTTTCTTTTTTTTTTTTCTTTTTTTTGTACAGTCTTATCAAATACAAATAATTTTTAAACATCTATTTGATCCATAGATGAGGCCCTAACAGGTACTACCACTCAGTATCAAAGTGGACCTGGGAGTGATGGCAGTGAAAGGGTACTACATACTCTTCACAACTGGAGTCTGAACATCAAATGCAATTTAGTGTCATACCCTGGACATGACTTTTTTTTTCTTTTGGTGTGTGTGTGTGTGGGGGGGGTTACCCCTCTTCAGGGGATACAGTTAGTATATTCTACACCTCGCCAACAGGGCAGCATTCGTTCAAGATATATTAGATATTTATAAATAATTACTATTGTCATTATTAAACTGGAATGGTTACTTGAAACAATATAATTGCTTAAAAAATTATTAGTATTTTATCGGAATACTTGAAACTATATAATTGCTTAAAAAATTATTCATATCTTACAGGAATACTTGAAACCATATAATTATTTTTCAAATTATTAATATTTGATAGGAATACTTAAAACCATATAATTATTTTTCAAATTATTAATATTTGATAGGAATACTTGAAACCATATAATTATTTTTCAAATTATTAATATTTGATAGGAATACTTAAAACCATATAATTATTTTTCAAATTATTAATATTTGATAGGAATACTTGAAACCATATAATTATTTTTCAAATTATTAATATTTGATTGGAATACTTGAAACCATATAATTATTTTTCAAATTATTAATATTTGATAGGAATACTTGAAACCATATAATTATTTTTTTAACATTATTAATATTAGATATGAATTCCTGAAACCATATCATTGCTCAAGCACCTCCTACTACATAATTTCTTGTAAAAAAAAATATTGACTTCAGCATTAAATAACCCAACAAGGGTTGACATACCAGAAAACTGAACATTCTTCACTAAATACATCATCTCTTGAATTTATGATCCTATTTACCAACCCCTCCGCTCGGGCAGGATATGACACAAGGTCAAATTTTAAGCGGGGTTTAACAGGTTTTAATTCAGAGTTTTCCTTCTCCTAGACTAGTTGCCTAACCAAGGCTGAAGAACCTAGTCTGCCCTACTATTTACCCATAGCTGGAGGGAGATAAGGGGGTTCATACCTTTCCCAAGGGTATTTGCCCGAAAGTGAACGTAATAACGCGACTGGAGTACGAACTCGCGTACTACGATTCCGCAGTCCATTGCTTTAACCAGTGCACCACGAGGACACCCCCCTTGAATTTATGATAGAAATACTTGATGACAATAAGCTTGGTCTTTGCAAGGTTTCTAAAAATACAGCCTGGTATAATAATTTGGGTGAGGTTCTTGTATATTCTAACTCATAAGTTTATTAAGCATGTGATCCATGTCCTTGTGCCAAACTTGGAATGTTTAGTAAGTTATATGGATGGCATGTTCTTCATGGCATCTCTTAGGGCAATGAGAGGTTACTTGGCAGTGACCATTTATTCTCACGTTGTTAAGATGTTATGTCAAGTAATTCTCCTTCATGGCATCTCTCAGGACAATGGGTTTTACTTGGTAGTGCCCATATCCTCTCCCATAACCTATCAAGTCCTTTGGGTGCCATGCTCAATAATTATTCATAGCTTCTCTCAGGTCAATGGAGAGCAGTGTACATCTTTTCTGCCATCCTTTTTTAGGTTAGGGTGCCATCTCAAGCAATTTCTTTTCATAATATCTCGTAGGGCAATGAGGATTACTTATAAGTGCCTATCTCCTCTCTAAATAATATGTGCCAGTTTGTAGAAGGTACCTGCAGAAAGGAACTACCTCTGGTCTAGTTTGGTCCAATAAATATCTATTTGATTATGGGGCAGTTGGTAGAAAGTACCAACTGAAAGGAACTAACTCTGGCCTAGTTAAATTCAATAACTATCCTACTGTAGAAATGTGTATTTTCTTATATTTACCAACATAGAAAATACACATTTAAATCTAAAAAAACCAAAACAATCAATACAAATAAACATACGGAATAAGCATATACAGAGATATACCTATATATATATATATATATATATATATATATATATATATATATATATACAAATTTCATTAAACATAAGACATTTTATGTCTACAAAATTAATTCTATTAAAAAACGTGCAACCAACACTTAATAGAATTAATTTTCAAACCAGTGCTAATGTACTTAAATGTCTTTAGCTACTGACACTAATTATAGAAACCCATTTAAAAGCAAACGTCATAATCTTCAACGGTAAAGACGCTCTTACATAGTAATATGCTAAAACAAAAGTTACATCACTTTTGTAATAGATCCTCCCCTGATGATGGCCCAAAGTCAGGCAGAAAGTACTAGGGATACATACAACTATGGACAATACATAAATCAATTCCCCCCGAATATGATAAAAGTAATACGGGAATTCGAACGGATACAGAAGAAAATATGGAGACATAAAATGTCTATTATGTTTAATGAAATTTGCATATATATATATATATATATATATATATATATATGAGAGAGAGTGACATAGATATAAAAATGCATATATTTTCTTTTAGGTTGCCTGGTTTTCAGTTGGATGTTATTATCTTTTAATTAACAACTACGAGCCTGCAAGACGATACCTAACGTAAGTAAATAATTATTTTCTTTTGCGTTTGTTTTATTTCAATTTAAATGCCATTTATTCTGCTATAAGAAATGTACTTTTTGTTCTTCGAAAAAAAAAAAAAAGAATCTCAAAGTTGTCCAAAAATTAATGTCTTACACTCCCAACTGTCCTATGTAATCATAATACTGCAAAAAGAGCACATCATAGCAAGATCTTTATTAGAGCAATACAGTTAAAAATATGAATTGAAAATACCTTTAATAATAATAGTTTGAGTGCTGTTATTGTATTTTATCACTTTATAGTCTAGTCATCACACAATCTATGATCATGTCTTTGTGTCAAACTTTGGATATTTATCAAGTCATCTGGATGCCCTGCTAAATAATTCCTCTTCATAGCATCTTTTAAAGCAATGGGAGTTACTTGGCAATATCCATCTCCTCTATTACGTTGTTAGGGTGCTATGTCAAGTAATTCTCCATAGTATCTGAATATTGGTCACCAATTTAAAAATTGACCAGGCTCATCATTCCTTAACTTTTACTGATCTGATGTTAACTTGGGTTCTCAACCTGACTTTATCATTCTTTGTAAATGACAACAGGTAATTGTCATTTCATTTGTCTCTCTTCTTCTCCTCAACTTCTACTGTCTGACCTTAAAACCATGATCAGGTGAATCTCATTCGGCCTTTTAACATATAATTCAAATCTCTCTCTCTCCTCTTATAGTCTCCTGCCAAATCTAAGTCATACTTAGTAAAAGACTATAATTTAAATTTCTCTGCTTAGGAACTTTTTGTATTGTTCTGCTTACTTTTAAGCAACATAACAGTTTTTGCAAACTTTTCCTTGAGGGTGTCCTCGTGGTGTAATGGTTAAAGCAATGGACTGCAGGATCGTAGTAAGCGAGTTTGTACTCCAGTCACATTATTACGTTCATTTTCAGACAAATACCCTTGGGAAAGGTATGAACCCCCTTATCCTCCCAGCTGTGGGTTAAATAGTACTACTGTTCTTCTAGGAGAATGGCTTTGGCATTAAATAACCTACAAAGGTTGATATGCCATTAAACAAAAGAAACCAAACTTTTGCCAGTAAGTATACTCTTTACCGGTGGCCTTATTCCAGATTAACCTTTGTAAATATTTGCTGTAAACACTCAATAAAAAGAAGGAGTATTTGTTGATATACCGGCTCATTGGTCTAGTGGGTAGAGTGTTTGCCAATGGTCCGGGAGACCTGGGGTCAATCCCAGGTCGCGTCATACCAAAGACTTTAAAAATGGTACTTGATACATCCTTACTTAACACTCAGCAATATAAGGTATGTATCGAGGGTAAAGTGGAACAATCCAGGGAAAGGAGTAGTGCCCTCCCCTACACCTCGGTGTTGTAGCGATTGAAAAGGGAGCCTTCAGGTCGCCGACTTGACTTACTTATTTGTTGATACAGAATATCTTTTGGATCAGAAGGAATTGAAGGAGACTTTTTTTTTTTAGTTAAATCTTTTTAATGTAAAAAAAAAAGCTTTAATATAAAATACTGTAAATTATGAAATAAAATAAAGAATAGAATTATAAAAGGATGTAATTTGACTTGTAAGAATTATTATTAGTTAATTGAAATCATATGATTATTTGCACAAAAAAATCAACAAACCCAAAAATTGACTTCAGCACGTAATAATCCTAAAAGAGTTGACATGCCATAAAACGAGCTAACCATAATTTATTTTTACTTTTTACATAAAAAGGCTGACTTTGGCATTAAATAACTCAACACAGTTTGACATGCCATAAAACCAACTAAACCCTTTTTTACTTTATTGTTTGTGTATAGAATTCATAACCGAATTATGAAAAAAAGCATTTATTTTGTACAACAAATATTTATTTATTTTGTATTTTATTTATTTATTTACTTTTAATTTTTTTAGCAAAGCGACCACATTAGATCGAATGTATGGCCCAGCCTGGCTGGCCTATGGTCATTCTTTTGCTGTTGATCAAGAACATGATCAGGCAATGGCTGCATATTTCACTGCCTCCCAACTGATGAAAGGGTGAGTATTACTTTTTGACCACTATAGAGGGATCAGTGTGCCATAAAAATGACTCTTCTGCCGGATTGTAGACAGAAATTTAGAAAACTTATTTTGTACTACAAGATCCATATGGATTATTAGGATGAAGGATTAAATTTTTATTGTTTGGCTTTTTTGGAAGAAGTTTATTTCTCTTTTCCTGACATAAACCAAAAATTAATTTAAAAGAAATTAAATCCATTACTAAAGAAGAGATAAAAATAAACGTGTGATGTCATAAAAGTCTCTGAAATTTGTTTGTATCATATGACAGATCTCTCTCTCAAAAGTGCATGTATAACATCTCTCTTTTTCTCTCTCTCTCTCTCTCTCTCTGAAAAGTGTGTATATATCTTTCTCTTTTTCTCAAAGGTGTGTGTAACATATCTGTCTGTCTCTCTCACTGAAAACTGTATGTTTTTTTTTTTCTTCCTGAAAACTATATGTAATATAAAATCTTTCTCTCTCTCTCTCAAATGTGTGTGTGGGTGTAATATAATTCTCTCTCTTTTGAATTGTAGCCTCTCTCTCTTTCATGTGTATTATATAACATCTCTCTCTCTCTCTCTCTCTCCTTGTTATTATAGTTGTCATCTTCCTGTGCTCTACATTGGCCTCGAATATGGACTGACCAACAATTCCAAATTAGCTGAACGATTCTTCAGCCAAGCACTAACCATTGCACCCGAGGACCCATTCGTCTTACATGAGATGGGAGTGATAGCCTTCCAAAATCAAGAGTAAGTAAATCCAGAACAACTGAACAATTCAAAATAGATTCCTCACCTCCCATTATCCCTAGAAATATTTATTTCATTTATAGAAATTCACTGAAGCTCTTTAGGAAATGTGGAATAATGATAAAGTCAGTGGGTAACGCTAAAAGTCCAAATGTGACATATGTATATATGTTACTACATCATTTGATGGTGAAACTCCAATCCTGGAGTTTTAGGGAATGTGGAGTTCTCTCTTCATTACCATTACTCGTTCATCTACTCTGATCCGGGGTGGGTAGTACCTGAGAGAGTCCCATTTATGGGTCAAATAGAACTGTTTGACCATTTAACTGTGTGCAAATGAATGAGTAATGTTGACTATAATTATTAGTGTTGAACAGAAATACGTGAAACTCTTTAACTGTCTGCAAAAAATGGCCTTGGGCTCATTTAAAAATGTTACCTACAAATCAATTTTACAAATTGTACATATATTCGATATGTATGTGTCAAAAGAAATTAGCATTAGATAACCTACAAGTGTTGATATGCCATAAAATCAAACCATATCTATTTAATATGCATAAAGAGGATTTGGCATTAGATAACCTACAAGTGTTGATATGCCATAAAATCAAACCATATGTATTTAATATGTATAAAGAGGATTTGGCATTAAATAACCTACAAGTGTTGATATGCCATAAACCCAACCAAGTCATATACAGTGGGGAGAAACAAATATTCGTACACATACAAATTTTTAATTTTTTACAGATTACTAATTGAGAACTTGAAGAAGAGGTTGGTCGCTGTAGAAGTGAATAATTGCTACAAAGTATTAAATGAAAATTATGAAGTCTTTTTTGTATTGTACGAATACTTTTTCATCCATTAAAATGGAGAAATGGGATTTCTTTCTATTAAATCAATTTTTTTTTGTTTTCTTTCCTTATTTAGTTATTATGCATCTGTGTACAGTTAAGTAAATGAAAAGTATGTTTATTCATTTGTTGGAAATACAGAAAAACAAAAATTTGCATGTGTATGAATATTTGTTTTCTCCCACTATTTATTTAATATACATATATGTATAAAAAGGATTTAGCATTAAATTCCCTACAATGGTTGATATGCCATAAAACCCAACCAGACCAAATCCTATATTTTTGATATATATGTATAAAGAGGATTTGGCATTAAATAACCAACAATGGTTGATATGCCATAAAACTCAACCAAACCAAATCCTATATATTTAATATATATGTATAAAGAGGATTTGGCATTAAATAACCTACAATGGTTGATATGCCATAAAACCCAACCAAACCAAATCCTATATATTTAATATATATGTATAAAGAGGATTTGGCATTAAATAACCTACAATGGTTGATATGCCATAAAACCCAACCAAACCAAATCCTATATATTTAATATATATGTATAAAGAGGATTTGGCATTAAATAACCAACAATGGTTGATATGCCATAAAACTCAACCAAACCAAATCCTATATATTTAATATATATGTATAAAGAGGATTTGGCATTAAATAACCTATAATGGTTGATATGCCATAAGACTAAACCAACCATCTCATCACATTAATTGGCACATCACATAGTATAATGGTTAGTAAGCTAAATTAGCAGACCATTGTTAGTGAGTTCACTTCTCACTGGGTGCTTCATAATTCTGACTTTATCACAACTGAGCAAAGCTTAGTAATTAACTATATAACTCAAAATAATATCATTGAATTAATGATTCATTGGGATTTTGTTAGTTGAATTGTATGTGAATTTCACACAAATTCCATTTCTTGTTCAGTGTATTGACATGTCATCTAATCAATTAATTTAAATCTTATATCATTGAATTAACACTTTGTTGTCAGGATTATGTACATTGGCTGGAAAGTGACAAATACAACAAAAGATTAACCAATGAAGCCGCTCTTTTTGCTCACATTCCCACACTGTGAGAGAAACACCAACAAAATCTGATGATATAAAATACTGCTTAGGTGTTTTGGATTAATGATAACATTGCTTTCGCCCCTTCCTTATTTTATGACTTTGGATAAATATTCTCTTTCATTTAGACTTTTCCTTTATTTTATAGCTACACAACTGCCGAACAATATTTTGTTGATGCTCTTGAGAAAGTGAGATGTGTAAGCAATCAAATTACCATTGAGAAGTGGGAAACCTTGCATAACAATCTTGGACATACCTGCCGTAAACTCAAGTACGTATCTCTCAACCAGTGCATAATTACAGACCCTTGATAAATTAGTATAATGGGGTTGTTACATGCCACTGGTAATAAAATACCTGCTGTAGTGTGATGATTAACAAGCTTGTCTTACAAAACAATTCACTGGTATAGTGAGTTTGATCGCAAAGTTAACCCCATACCTCTTTGTTTAATCTCCTTGGCTTAAAAAATAATGAGTGCATCCCCTGCAGAGGGGTAACACCCTTCCTGACAGCCCACTTAGCTGAGACTGTAGAATACACTACATCTCTGCAGAGGGCTTAAAAAAAAACACAAATATCTTGGATATGACATTAAACCATCTGATGGCGAGGCTCCAGTCTTTGAGCTTTTAGGGAAATGTTGAGTACCCTTCATTGCCATCCCTCCAATGTCCACTCTGGCTCAGAGTGTTAGCACTTGATAGGTTCCTTTGTATGTGTCAAATTTAAACTGTGTGCAAACAAATCACTTATGCTAAATTGAATTGTTAGAAATAGAACTGTTTGATCATTTAACTGTGTGTAAATGAATGAATAATGTTGAATAGAATTATTAATATTCAATAGCAATACTTGAAACTCTTTAACTGTGTGACTAAATTGAATCATTGATATAACATAGCAATACTTGGAACCATTTCACTGTGTGCAAATAGAATAATTGGTGTTAAATAATAATATTTTTAATCACTTGACTGTGTGCAAACAAATGATTAATGTTGAGAAGAATTTTTAGTGTTAGACAGTAATAATTGAAACCATATAACTGTGTGCAAGCAAATAATTAAAAGTAAATAGAATTATTCATGTTAAATAGAAGTACTTGAAACCATTTAAATGTGTGCAAGAATAATGAACCCTGGCTCGTTTAAAAATGTTTTCAACAAAATGTGTTTCCAAATCATATACATTCAATATATATGTATAAAGAGGATTTGACATTAAATAACCTATAATTGCCCAGTCAGCTCGGGCTGTAGAATACACTGACTGCACCTCTACAGAGGGGTAAGACCCCCCCCCCAACGAGTGTCCTGGATATGACACTAAACAATCTGATGGTGGGGTTCCAGCAATGCTGGAGCTTTAGGGAATGCGGAGTACCCCTTCATTGCCATCACTCCCAGGTCCACTCTGGCCCGGAGTGGTAGCACCTGATAGGGCCCTATCTATGGGTTAAATAGAACTAACAGCATACTTATGCTAAAATGAATTGAGTAAACTGAATAGCTTGAAATAGAAACGTTTTTGACAATTAAACTGTACTTAAACTTAAACTGCGTGCTTATGCTTAACTGAATTATTTCAAATAGAACTTTTTTCGACATTAAAACTGTATTTACACTTAACTGAATTATTACATATAACTGCTTGAATAGTTTGAAATGGAAATGTTTTTGGCAATTAAACTGTGTACTTATGCTAAACTGAACTGTTTTCAATAGAACAGATTATTTACATAAAAATGGATTTGGCATTAAATAACCTACAAAGGTTGATATGCCATAAAACCAAACAAACCAAACTCTTCCAGAACCCTGGATATGACACTGAAATGCATCTTGTGACAAGGCTTCAGTTTTGGGGTTTTAGGGAATATACAATCACTCTTTTGTTGCCATTACTCCCAGGTCCACTCTAACCAGGAGGTGGTACTTATTAAGGTCCCACCTTTGAATCAAATAGATCTGTTTAAAATGATTGTGAAAAGACATTTTTGTACCATATGTAAGTGGAGACCATAATTGTTAAATGGTATGAAGTAACCCAACAAGGGTTACCATATCATAACACCAACCAACCAAACCTTCATTACTATTACTCCCAGGTCTACTCTCAGGGAGGTCATACCTGTTAGGGTCTAATCTGTGTGTTAAAAAGATGTTTGAAAACTATTAGTATTAGATAGGAATACTTGAAACTATATAGATATATGCAATAAAATGACTTATTAAACAGAAATAATTACCAGAAACCATATAATTAAGAGGGGTCTCCATAGCGTAGTGGCTAACATACTGGACTGTGACATCGTAGTAGGCAAATTTGAACTTCAATCACATTATTATTTTATTTTCAAACTAATATCCTTTGGAAAGGCATGAACCCCCTGCCCCCCCAGGGGGGGTCTATGGGTTAAATACTACCGCTACTATTCTTCTTCAAGGTTGATATACCATTAAACAAAGTAAGTAAACCAAACTATTATTAGTATTAGATGGTGGTTGTTGTCCATCGGATCTGATGATGACGTTTGCATTCTACAACTCATCTATGAACACAGATGTCGACAGATCGGTAATTGGTGATGAGTTGCAAAACTGACCTGTGTGTGAAAATTTTATAGTGAGAAGATCGGTGCACAGGGGCAATCCCACTCTCTCAGCCTGGGAAGTCTTGATCCAGTGGCACGAAGAACCATTACGATGGGAAACTGCCAGGCTGCAGTGGATGACCAGGACTTCTTTGGGTGTCACATCCTGCTCTAGGCGCTCCAACGACACTTGCTGCCACCACCTTCACAACCGTTGGCTCTTCAGGTGAACTCTTCCGCTTGTTCCGCCAGGAGTCAGGCTTTGCATACAATAGGGCTGACACTGCCCAATTCAAACTCAGTGAGGGTTTGAGACCCATCGGTTACCCTCACCTAGTTTAGCAAGCTCACCAAAGCCAGTACCCAGGGTATAGCCGCCATTGCATGCGACAGCTATGGGGAGCCACAGGTGAGAGCTGAGTGCCAGGGGAGGTCCAGTGGCAGACGAGCTGTCCTAAAAGGACATGGCGAGCTCCCTTACCAAAGGTACTTACCACTCCCTGAACACCCCATACACCTGACATACAATAATATATATATATATATATATATATATATAATCAATTTATGCATTCCGAAATCAAAGAAGTATTAGATAGGAATACTTGAAACCATACAACTGTGTGCAAATTATTTGTATTAGATAGGAATACTTGATATATAACCATGTGCAAATTATTTGTATTAGATAGGAATACTTGACATCATATAATTGGTTTGAAGTAGTATAAAACTATGACCTAATTGAATTTCTCTTTCTTCTTAACAGGAAATACAAAGAAGCCCTCCAATACCATGAATATGCACTTACACTGTGTCCTTTGACGCCATCAACATATTCAGCCATTGGTTACGTTTATGTGCTGATGGGACAAAGCCTAAAAGCTGTTGATTATTTTCATAAGGTAAGTCATTTAAATATTTCTATTTTGTCATCTTATTTCTCTTGCTTTTACACCTAGTGTGAATTTCTTCCATCAAGCACTGTCAATTATTATTGATTTTTCCCTTGTATTTCTTTCATCTTATTTCTCTTGCTTTTACACCTAGTAGTAATAGTGTTAAATTGTGTGAATTTCTTCCATCAAGCATTGTCAATTATTATTGATTTTTCCCTTGTATTTCTTTCATCTTATTTCTCTTGCTTTTACACCTAGTAGTAATAGTGTTAAATTGTGTGAATTTCTTCCATCAAGCATTGTGAATTATTATTGATTTTTCCCTAGTATTTCTTTCATCTTATTTCTCTTGCTTTTACACCTAGTAGTAATAGTGTTAAATTGTGTGAATTTCTTCCATCAAGCATTGTCAATTATTATTGATTTTCCCCCTAGTATTTCTTTCATCTTATTTCTCTTGCTTTTACACCTAGTAGTAATAGTGTTAAATTGTGTGAATTTCTTCCATCAAGCATTGTGAATTATTATTGATTTTTCCCTAGTATTTCTTTCATCTTATTTCTCTTGCTTTTACACCTAGTAGTAATAGTGTTAAATTGTGTGAATTTCTTCCATCAAGCATTGTCAATTATTATTGATTTTCCCCCTAGTATTTCTTTCATCTTATTTCTCTTGCTTTTACACCTAGTAGTAATAGTGTTAAATTGTGTGAAATTCTTCCATCAAGCATTGTCAATTATTATTGATTTTTCCCTTGTATTTCTTTCATCTTATTTCTCTTGCTTTTACACCTAGTAGTAATAGTGTTAAATTGTGTGAAATTCTTCCATCAAGCATTGTCAATTATTATTGATTTTTCCCTAGTATTTCTTTCATCTTATTTCTCTTGCTTTTACACCTAGTAGTAATAGTGTTAAATTGTGTGAATTTCTTCCATCAAGCATTGTCAATTATTATTGATTTTTCCCTTGTATTTCTTTCATCTTATTTCTCTTGCTTTTACACCTAGTAGTAATAGTGTTAAATTGTGTGAATTTCTTCCATCAAGCATTGTCAATTATTATTGATTTTTCCCTTGTATTTCTTTCATCTTATTTCTCTTGCTTTTACACCTAGTAGTAATAGTGTTAAATTGTGTGAATTTCTTCCATCAAGCATTGTCAATTATTATTGATTTTTTCCTTGTATTTCTTTCATCTTATTTCTCTTGCTTTTACACCTAGTAGTAATAGTGTTAAATTGTGTGAATTTCTTCCATCAAGCATTGTCAATTATTATTGATTTTTCCCTTGTATTTCTTTCATCTTATTTCTCTTGCTTTTACACCTAGTAGTAATAGTGTTAAATTGTGTGAATTTCTTCCATCAAGCATTGTCAATTATTATTGATTTTTCCCTTGTATTTCTTTCATCTTATTTCTCTTGCTTTTACACCTAGTAGTAATAGTGTTAAATTGTGTGAAATTCTTCCATCAAGCATTGTCAATTATTATTGATTTTTCCCTAGTATTTCTTTCATCTTATTTCTCTTGCTTTTACACCTAGTAGTAATAGTGTTAAATTGTGTGAATTTCTTCCATCAAGCATTGTCAATTATTATTGATTTTTCCCTTGTATTTCTTTCATCTTATTTCTCTTGCTTTTACACCTTGTAGTAATAGTGTTAAATTGTGTGAATTTCTTCCATCAAGCATTGTCAATTATTATTGATTTTTCCCTTGTATTTCTTTCATCTTATTTCTCTTGCTTTTATACCTAGTAGTAATAGTGTTAAATTGTGTGAATTTCTTCCATCAAGCATTGTCAATTATTATTGATTTTTCACTTGTATTTCTTTCATCTTATTTCTCTTGCTTTTACACCTAGTAGTAATAGTGTTAAATTGTGTGAATTTCTTCCATCAAGCATTGTCAATTATTATTGATTTTTCCCTTGTATTTCTTTCATCTTATTTCTCTTGCTTTTACACCTTGTAGTAATAGTGTTAAATTGTGTGAATTTCTTCCATCAAGCATTGTCAATTATTATTGATTTTTCCCTTGTATTTCTTTCATCTTATTTCTCTTGCTTTTACACCTTGTCGTAATAGTGTTAAATTGTGTGAATTTCTTCCATCAAGCAGTGTCAATTATTATTGATTTTTCCCTAGTATTTCTTTCATCTTATTTCTCTTGCTTTTACACCTAGTAGTAATAGTGTTAAATTGTGTGAATTTCTTCCATCAAGCATTGTCAATTATTATTGATTTTTCCCTTGTATTTCTTTCATCTTATTTCTCTTGCTTTTACACCTTGTCGTAATAGTGTTAAATTGTGTGAATTTCTTCCATCAAGCAGTGTCAATTATTATTGATTTTTCCCTTGTATTTCTTTCATCTTATTTCTCTTGCTTTTACACCTTGTCGTAATAGTGTTAAATTGTGTGAATTTCTTCCATCAAGCAGTGTCAATTATTATTGATTTTTCCCTAGTATTTCTTTCATCTTATTTCTCTTGCTTTTACACCTAGTAGTAATAGTGTTAAATTGTGTGAATTTCTTCCATCAAGCATTGTCAATTATTATTGATTTTTCCCTTGTATTTCTTTCATCTTATTTCTCTTGCTTTTACACCTTGTCGTAATAGTGTTAAATTGTGTGAATTTCTTCCATCAAGCACTGTCAATTATTATTGATTTTTCCCTTGTATTTCTTTCATCTTATTTCTCTTGCTTTTACACCTTGTCGTAATAGTGTTAAATTGTGTGAATTTCTTCCATCAAGCAGTGTCAATTATTATTGATTTTTCCCTTGTATTTCTTTCATCTTATTTCTCTTGCTTTTACACCTTGTCGTAATAGTGTTAAATTGTGTGAATTTCTTCCATCAAGCATTGTCAATTATTATTGATTTTTCCCTAGTATTTCTTTCATCTTATTTCTCTTGCTTTTACACCTAGTAGTAATAGTGTTAAATTGTGTGAATTTCTTCCATCAAGCATTGTCAATTATTATTGATTTTTCCCTAGTATTTCTTTCATCTTATTTCTCTTGCTTTTACACCTAGTAGTAATAGTGTTAAATTGTGTGAATTTCTTCCATCAAGCATTGTCAATTATTATTGATTTTTCCCTAGTATTTCTTTCATCTTATTTCTCTTGCTTTTACACCTTGTAGTAATAGTGTTAAATTGTGTGAATTTCTTCCATCAAGCATTGTCAATTATTATTGATTTTTCCCTTGTATTTCTTTCATCTTATTTCTCTTGCTTTTACACCTAGTAGTAATAGTGTTAAATTGTGTGAATTTCTTCCATCAAGCATTGTCAATTATTATTGATTTTTCCCTTGTATTTCTTTCATCTTATTTCTCTTGCTTTTACACCTAGTAGTAATAGTGTTAAATTGTGTGAATTTCTTCCATCAAGCATTGTCAATTATTATTGATTTTTCCCTAGTATTTCTTTCATCTTATTTCTCTTGCTTTTACACCTAGTAGTAATAGTGTTAAATTGTGTGAATTTCTTCCATCAAGTATTGTCAATTATTATTGATTTTTCCCTTGTATTTCTTTCATCTTATTTCTCTTGCTTTTATACCTAGTAGTAATAGTGTTAAATTGTGTGAATTTCTTCCATCAAGCATTGTCAATTATTATTGATTTTTCACTTGTATTTCTTTCATCTTATTTCTCTTGCTTTTACACCTAGTAGTAATAGTGTTAAATTGTGTGAATTTCTTCCATCAAGCATTGTCAATTATTATTGATTTTTCCCTTGTATTTCTTTCATCTTATTTCTCTTGCTTTTACACCTTGTAGTAATAGTGTTAAATTGTGTGAATTTCTTCCATCAAGCATTGTCAATTATTATTGATTTTTCCCTTGTATTTCTTTCATCTTATTTCTCTTGCTTTTACACCTTGTCGTAATAGTGTTAAATTGTGTGAATTTCTTCCATCAAGCAGTGTCAATTATTATTGATTTTTCCCTAGTATTTCTTTCATCTTATTTCTCTTGCTTTTACACCTAGTAGTAATAGTGTTAAATTGTGTGAATTTCTTCCATCAAGCATTGTCAATTATTATTGATTTTTCACTTGTATTTCTTTCATCTTATTTCTCTTGCTTTTACACCTTGTCGTAATAGTGTTAAATTGTGTGAATTTCTTCCATCAAGCAGTGTCAATTATTATTGATTTTTCCCTTGTATTTCTTTCATCTTATTTCTCTTGCTTTTACACCTTGTCGTAATAGTGTTAAATTGTGTGAATTTCTTCCATCAAGCAGTGTCAATTATTATTGATTTTTCCCTAGTATTTCTTTCATCTTATTTCTCTTGCTTTTACACCTAGTAGTAATAGTGTTAAATTGTGTGAATTTCTTCCATCAAGCATTGTCAATTATTATTGATTTTTCCCTTGTATTTCTTTCATCTTATTTCTCTTGCTTTTACACCTTGTCGTAATAGTGTTAAATTGTGTGAATTTCTTCCATCAAGCAGTGTCAATTATTATTGATTTTTCCCTTGTATTTCTTTCATCTTATTTCTCTTGCTTTTACACCTTGTCGTAATAGTGTTAAATTGTGTGAATTTCTTCCATCAAGCAGTGTCAATTATTATTGATTTTTCCCTTGTATTTCTTTCATCTTATTTCTCTTGCTTTTACACCTTGTCGTAATAGTGTTAAATTGTGTGAATTTCTTCCATCAAGCATTGTCAATTATTATTGATTTTTCCCTAGTATTTCTTTCATCTTATTTCTCTTGCTTTTACACCTAGTAGTAATAGTGTTAAATTGTGTGAATTTCTTCCATCAAGCATTGTCAATTATTATTGATTTTTCCCTAGTATTTCTTTCATCTTATTTCTCTTGCTTTTACACCTAGTAGTAATAGTGTTAAATTGTGTGAATTTCTTCCATCAAGCATTGTCAATTATTATTGATTTTTCCCTAGTATTTCTTTCATCTTATTTCTCTTGCTTTTACACCTTGTAGTAATAGTGTTAAATTGTGTGAATTTCTTCCATCAAGCATTGTCAATTATTATTGATTTTTCCCTTGTATTTCTTTCATCTTATTTCTCTTGCTTTTACACCTAGTAGTAATAGTGTTAAATTGTGTGAATTTCTTCCATCAAGCATTGTCAATTATTATTGATTTTTCCCTTGTATTTCTTTCATCTTATTTCTCTTGCTTTTACACCTAGTAGTAATAGTGTTAAATTGTGTGAATTTCTTCCATCAAGCATTGTCAATTATTATTGATTTTTCCCTAGTATTTCTTTCATCTTATTTCTCTTGCTTTTACACCTAGTAGTAATAGTGTTAAATTGTGTGAATTTCTTCCATCAAGTATTGTCAATTATTATTGATTTTTCCCTTGTATTTCTTTCATCTTATTTCTCTTGCTTTTACACCTAGTAGTAATAGTGTTAAATTGTGTGAATTTCTTCCATCAAGCATTGTCAATTATTATTGATTTTTCACTTGTATTTCTTTCATCTTATTTCTCTTGCTTTTACACCTAGTATTAATAGTGTTAAATTGTGTGAATTTCTTCCATCAAGCATTGTCAATTATTATTGATTTTTCCCTTGTATTTCTTTCATCTTATTTCTCTTGCTTTTACACCTAGTAGTAATAGTGTTAAATTGTGTGAATTTCTTCCATCAAGCATTGTCAATTATTATTGATTTTTCCCCTAGTATTTCTTTCATCTTATTTCTCTTGCTTTTACACCTAGTAGTAATAGTGTTAAATTGTGTGAATTTCTTCCATCAAGCATTGTCAATTATTATTGATTTTTCCCCTAGTATTTCTTTCATCTTATTTCTCTTGCTTTTACACCTAGTAGTAATAGTGTTAAATTGTGTGAATTTCTTCCATCAAGCATTGTCAATTATTATTGATTTTTCCCCTAGTATTTCTTTCATCTTATTTCTCTTGCTTTTACACCTAGTAGTAATAGTGTTAAATTGTGTGAATTTCTTCCATCAAGCATTGTCAATTATTATTGATTTTTCCCCTTGTATTTCTTTCATCTTATTTCTCTTGCTTTTACACCTAGTAGTAATAGTGTTAAATTGTGTGAATTTCTTCCATCAAGCATTGTCAATTATTATTGATTTTTCCCCTAGTATTTCTTTCATCTTATTTCTCTTGCTTTTACACCTAGTAGTAATAGTGTTAAATTGTGTGAATTTCTTTCATCAACCATTGTCAATTATTATTGATTTTTCCCCTAGTATTTCTTTCATCTTATTTCTCTTGCTTTTACACCTAGTATTAATAGTGTTAAATTGTGTGAATTTCTTCCATCAAGCATTGTCAATTATTATTGATTTTTCCCTTGTATTTCTTTCATCTTATTTCTCTTGCTTTTACACCTAGTAGTAATAGTGTTAAATTGTGTGAATTTCTTCCATCAAGCATTGTCAATTATTATTGATTTTTCCCCTAGTATTTCTTTCATCTTATTTCTCTTGCTTTTACACCTAGTAGTAATAGTGTTAAATTGTGTGAATTTCTTCCATCAAGCATTGTCAATTATTATTGATTTTTCCCCTAGTATTTCTTTCATCTTATTTCTCTTGCTTTTACACCTAGTAGTAATAGTGTTAAATTGTGTGAATTTCTTCCATCAAGCATTGTCAATTATTATTGATTTTTCCCCTAGTATTTCTTTCATCTTATTTCTCTTGCTTTTACACCTAGTAGTAATAGTGTTAAATTGTGTGAATTTCTTCCATCAAGCATTGTCAATTATTATTGATTTTTCCCCTAGTATTTCTTTCATCTTATTTCTCTTGCTTTTACACCTAGTAGTAATAGTGTTAAATTGTGTGAATTTCTTCCATCAAGCATTGTCAATTATTATTGATTTTTCCCCTAGTATTTCTTTCATCTTATTTCTCTTGCTTTTACACCTAGTAGTAATAGTGTTAAATTGTGTGAATTTCTTCCATCAAGCATTGTCAATTATTATTGATTTTTCCCCTAGTATTTCTTTCATCTTATTTCTCTTGCTTTTACACCTAGTAGTAATAGTGTTAAATTGTGTGAATTTCTTCCATCAAGCATTGTCAATTATTATTGATTTTTCCCCTAGTATTTCTTTCATCTTATTTCTCTTGCTTTTACACCTAGTAGTAATAGTGTTAAATTGTGTGAATTTCTTCCATCAAGCATTGTCAATTATTATTGATTTTTCCCCTAGTATTTCTTTCATCTTATTTCTCTTGCTTTTACACCTAGTAGTAATAGTGTTAAATTGTGTGAATTTCTTCCATCAAGTATTGTCAATTATTATTGATTTTTCCCTTGTATTTCTTTCATCTTATTTCTCTTGCTTTTACACCTAGTAGTAATAGTGTTAAATTGTGTGAATTTCTTTCATCAACCATTGTCAATTATTATTGATTTTTCCCCTAGTATTTCTTTCATCTTATTTCTCTTGCTTTTACACCTAGTAGTAATAGTGTTAAATTGTGTGAATTTCTTCCATCAAGCATTGTCAATTATTATTGATTTTTCCCCTAGTATTTCTTTCATCTTATTTCTCTTGCTTTTACACCTAGTAGTAATAGTGTTAAATTGTGTGAATTTCTTCCATCAAGCATTGTCAATTATTATTGATTTTTCCCCTAGTATTTCTTTCATCTTATTTCTCTTGCTTTTACACCTAGTAGTAATAGTGTTAAATTGTGTGAATTTCTTCCATCAAGCATTGTCAATTATTATTGATTTTTCACTTGTATTTCTTTCATCTTATTTCTCTTGCTTTTACACCTAGTATTAATAGTGTTAAATTGTGTGAATTTCTTCCATCAAGTATTGTCAATTATTATTGATTTTTCCCTTGTATTTCTTTCATCTTATTTCTCTTGCTTTTACACCTAGTAGTAATAGTGTTAAATTGTGTGAATTTCTTCCATCAAGCATTGTCAATTATTATTGATTTTTCCCCTAGTATTTCTTTCATCTTATTTCTCTTGCTTTTACACCTAGTAGTAATAGTGTTAAATTGTGTGAATTTCTTCCATCAAGCATTGTCAATTATTATTGATTTTTCCCCTAGTATTTCTTTCATCTTATTTCTCTTGCTTTTACACCTAGTAGTAATAGTGTTAAATTGTGTGAATTTCTTCCATCAAGCATTGTCAATTATTATTGATTTTTCCCCTAGTATTTCTTTCATCTTATTTCTCTTGCTTTTACACCTAGTAGTAATAGTGTTAAATTGTGTGAATTTCTTCCATCAAGCATTGTCAATTATTATTGATTTTTCCCCTAGTATTTCTTTCATCTTATTTCTCTTGCTTTTACACCTAGTAGTAATAGTGTTAAATTGTGTGAATTTCTTCCATCAAGCATTGTCAATTATTATTGATTTTTCCCCTAGTATTTCTTTCATCTTATTTCTCTTGCTTTTACACCTAGTAGTAATAGTGTTAAATTGTGTGAATTTCTTCCATCAAGCATTGTCAATTATTATTGATTTTTCCCCTAGTATTTCTTTCATCTTATTTCTCTTGCTTTTACACCTAGTAGTAATAGTGTTAAATTGTGTGAATTTCTTCCATCAAGCATTGTCAATTATTATTGATTTTTCCCCTAGTATTTCTTTCATCTTATTTCTCTTGCTTTTACACCTAGTAGTAATAGTGTTAAATTGTGTGAATTTCTTCCATCAAGCATTGTCAATTATTATTGATTTTTCCCCTAGTATTTCTTTCATCTTATTTCTCTTGCTTTTACACCTAGTAGTAATAGTGTTAAATTGTGTGAATTTCTTCCATCAAGTATTGTCAATTATTATTGATTTTTCCCTTGTATTTCTTTCATCTTATTTCTCTTGCTTTTACACCTAGTAGTAATAGTGTTAAATTGTGTGAATTTCTTCCATCAAGCATTGTCAATTATTATTGATTTTTCCCCTAGTATTTCTTTCATCTTATTTCTCTTGCTTTTACACCTAGTAGTAATAGTGTTAAATTGTGTGAATTTCTTCCATCAAGCATTGTCAATTATTATTGATTTTTCCCCTAGTATTTCTTTCATCTTATTTCTCTTGCTTTTACACCTAGTAGTAATAGTGTTAAATTGTGTGAATTTCTTCCATCAAGCATTGTCAATTATTATTGATTTTTCCCTTGTATTTCTTTCATCTTATTTCTCTTGCTTTTACACCTAGTAGTGATAGTGTTAAATTGTGTGAATTTCTTCCATCAAGCATTGTCAATTATTATTGATTTTTCCCCTAGTATTTCTTTCATCTTATTTCTCTTGCTTTTACACCTAGTAGTAATAGTGTTAAATTGTGTGAATTTCTTCCATCAAGCATTGTCAATTATTATTGATTTTTCCCCTAGTATTTCTTTCATCTTATTTCTCTTGCTTTTACACCTAGTAGTAATAGTGTTAAATTGTGTGAATTTCTTCCATCAAGCATTGTCAATTATTATTGATTTTTCCCTTGTATTTCTTTCATCTTATTTCTCTTGCTTTTACACCTTGTAGTAATAGTGTTAAATTGTGTGAATTTCTTCCATCAAGCATTGTCAATTATTATTGATTTTTCCCTTGTATTTCTTTCATCTTATTTCTCTTGCTTTTACACCTAGTAGTAATAGTGTTAAATTGTGTGAATTTCTTCCATCAAACGTTGTCAATTATTATCAACTGAACAGTCAATGGAGTAATTTCCCTTTCTCTAATTTTTCTTCATCTGGATTCTTTTCTGTTTTGCCATTCATCTGTTTATCTTATTAATAACGTTTATATTTGCTTCTCTCCAAAAATTCTGTGAGTGTCCATAAAAAATGTCTTGCTTCAACACAATTTCTGCCGTGTCCTTCAAAGTGATTCTCTTGCTTCCTGTTTGTTGACTACTAAATGTTACTCAAAATTGCTGGACATTTGAACAACATGCACAAACTAAATTTTGTGTAAATCTTTTCCACTTGGTGTGTTGAGTCGGATTTCCTCAAACAAAACAATGGAAACTGTTTTAGGTTAATTTTTCTAATCAAATTCCTAGAATTTTTGGCAAACACCTAGAGGAAAAGTTTGGACATATTTCATTAATAAACCTTTACCTGTAATATTAAGGCTTATATAAACAGCTAATTTTCAGAATAAAGACATTATACAATTGCACAACTATAGGTGACATTATCCCAGAAACTTTCATGGATTCAGATTATCTTACACTTCTTGCAGATACATCTGTCCAAGCCAAGTGTCTGCTGCATACCCTGGAGCAGGTAGCAAAAGTCATTGGTTTCTACATGAATTCAGATAAGATAGTTCTCATGTTTTAAAGAAGATGGTGCCATCTCCACATAAGACGACAAGCCTCTGACATTAGTATACTATTTTTTTACGTATCTTGATGGTAATATCTCATCTACTGAAAGTGATGTCAACATACGCATTTTTCTAGCTGAGCAGTGTCGGTATTATTGTATGGCTGCACCACCTGGGCTTTAAGAGGGTGCTTGAAGGAGAAGCTAGATAGGAATTACATAGGCTGTGTGCTATTTTGAATAAATCCTGGAAGCAGTACCCCACAAAACAGCAACTGTTTGGCCACTTACCTCTTATCTCACAGACCATCTAAGTAAGATCAACATGTTCGTTCTCGTTTCTCCAGCAGGGATGAACTCATGAGCAAAGTTCTGTGGACTACTACATATGGACACACTAGTGTTGTCTGATCATGTCTGTGTGGAAACTAAAGAACCTGCCAAGATTGAGGTCCTATAGGGACAGATAGCAAGAGTGGCCTCCCAATTTTAAAGGAAAGCTTCAGCAGTCATCAAAGAGGCTAAGCTCTGATTGGCTGTTGCCAAAATTTAAAAATGATACCCATAAATAGAGCTATTTCTGCAGTCATTTGCCTTGTGTGAAAAATACGCAGTTTAGCTGCCGGGATAGCAATTGGCGTAAGATCAATGCCAACTTGGTCATTTGGGCGAGGGTGTCTGATGTTGCAACACACACACACCTCGTGAACCCAAAGGAAACATCACTGATGACCCATCCTGATACATCAATAAGGATGTATAATATAAGTGTGCAAACTAGAGAACCTGCCAAGATTAAGGTCCGATAGGGACAGATAGTAAGAGAGAGTCAAAGGAATCTATGCTCTCAACACAATTTGATGATAATGATCTCATTTATAAGACATTTTCTAAAAGTTATTACGTTATTTCATTCAATTCAAATTTAGGACAGTCTTAATTTATTTCACTTTGGACTTAGTAAATAACATTTTACTTTTAAGTTAATCCCTATTTATCACTCCTCATTTTTGCCTATCAGCCAGTCGGCTGGAGCTATAGAATATGCTGACTGCATCTTTGTAGAAGGGCAAGACTCCCACTACGAAAAAAAAAAAGACCCTGGATATGCCACTAAACCATCCGTTGGTGAGTCTCCAGTCCTGGAGCTTTGGAGATAATGTGAATTACACCTTCATTGCCATTACTTCCAGGTCCAATCTGATCTGGATCGGTAGTACCTGTTAGGGTCTCATCTATGAAACGAATAGGACTGTTTAACTATTTACTATTTTTGAAAACATTTAACAATGTGCAAATAAAATTTTTAGTGTTAGATAGCAATACTTGAAATCATTAACCATGTGCAAACAAATGAGCTCTGGCTCATTTAAAAATAATGTTACCTACAAACTATTCATTTACAAATGAGATGTATGTGTGTGTGTATATATATATATATATATATATATATATATATATAAGGTATCATACAATAACTGATGTTTATACAACAGCATTGCTTCTAACAAAACCTTCATCAGATGATGACTCTGGGTTCAAGCATGGTTTCAGGGCCAAAGCATCATTACCACTAGCCCAGAGCACCCCAGTAGTATCTCACGACACCACCAGACTATCAGATTGTTGTCGCTCTATAGGATTGCCAGATCCACGCTGATGCAGTTAGAGCCTTATCTTGAATCTTTTCCATGTATTTCCTCTTGTCTGATGGAAGAAGTCCAAGATTAGTCAAGAAAATGGAGGCTGAGTTGGCAATAAAACCTCTGCATCCAACTTTGATAGGAAATACATTTGTTATCCAGCCATTTCTGACATTGTTCTCACAGATCTTCATATTTTTCCAACTTACGCTGATGTGCCCAGTTGAAATTTTCTTCAAAAGGGACCATTAACTCAATAACAAAAACTTTTTTTGCTTTAACGGACCAAATGACAATATCTGGACACTTTGTCGTTAACTCTATTTCAGTTGGAAATATAAAGTTATGTTTTAAATCGGTTGCGACGTGCCAGTCCGTGCAGCCCTCAAGCAATGATGGTTTACGCATATTTTCATGTGCAATTTTCGAAATATTTCCTTCTTTAATGAACTGAATTGCTCTGTTATTGATAATATTTAGAGATTTATTGGCAGTCTCACAACATGTTTTTGAAACCTCAGAAAAAATCTCCAAGACTTTGTTATGTCTCCAAGTATAGCTTCTTAGAGCGTACTCACATCCAGTGAGAATATGTTTGAGGCTCGCAGTTTTCCCACATGCTATGCATCGGTCGGATGTAGTTAACCCCCAAGCATAAAAGATGACTGGTGTTGGTAATACGTCGTAGACTGCTTTTATGAGGAAAGTTAATTTCTTTGGTTCCAAAAAAAAGAATCTACCAAATCAAAAAAAAAAAAAGAATCTACCAAATCTTTTGATGTTAAAGATGTAATATATTGTGTGAAAATCAGAATATAAAGAAAACGCTGTTTGGTTCATGACTTTATTGAGACTGATATTGTAGATTGTCAGATATGAGAGAATGGTGTAGAGAATTATTTTTGTTTCTTGATGTCACTTTACTAAAGAGTTCTAATACAAGGGAGGTAACTTATTTCTGAAGAGATCATTTAGAACTTTACAATTTGTATTGTTAAAAGGATAAACATCAAATTGTTCAGTGGTTTTGACATTTTCATTAAGAATAAAGACTTTAGTTCTATTTTCTTTCATATTTTCTTTTTTTTTCTAGCTGGGTGGGTGGATAAATATCTAATTTATTTAGTGTTTTTTCATATTTTTACTACTTTTAATTTTCAATCTGTTTTAGACTTTATTATGGATTTAGTTAACTCCTCTACACAAACAGGATGCGACAAAAGGTCAATTTTTAAGAGGAGTTTAACAAGTTTGAATTCAGAGTTTTCTTTCTCGTAGATTGGTTGGCATACCAAGGTTAAAGAGCCAGTCTGCCCTACTATTTACCTACCCATAGCTGGAAGGAGAATAGTTGGATTCATACCTTTCCTAAGGGCATTAGTTCTATGCGAAATGCAAACTGCCTCCTCCAGGATTTGAACTCTGATTGCCATGGCCATTTCCCACAACGGTAACTGTTACACCATAAATGCCTCCGTTAAGATTTGATTATTGTTTTTTGTTTTAAATTAAATTTCTATTCTTTTTTCTTGTCTGTCTCTACAGGTTTCAGTTTTCATCATTATTATGTTGTTCATCAATCAATATGTAAATCTTTTACGTGAGTGTGTTTTATCAGTTAAAAGTGTGTTATGTGAAAGAAAGGGGACAGCTGATTACCATGCTACACCACTAAACTAGCTAAGATTAGCCAACTGTCTATTTTGGCTCCATTAAATTTTAATTTCAAATTTTTTTGTTGTAGGCTTTGGGCATTCGTAGAGACGACTCTTTCTCAACAACAATGTTACAGCAAGTTTTTGACGTTCTTATTGCAGAAACTGCCCCGTTTGGTGGTAAGTAAGCTTTATCTTAATATATGAAGGTCATTCAGTATAAAAGATGAAATTTTTCCTAAAGAGTTGGCAATAGGAAACACTGTTTACAGTTTCTCCTTTTACTGATGAGGAGTCCTTTCATATCCCCCAAAAACATTCAGCATGATCTTCTTTACTAGAATGTTTGTTTCTATTCCATGGAATCTCTTTTTCACACAGGCTCATCATTGCAAATCCATGTTTAGTCGATTTGTAAGGATTTTTTGGACTAAAACCTGCTTCTCTATATACATCCCACATTCTTTTGTATATTTCATATGGTTTGCATTTTTAAGCCACCAAGAAGTTGATGACAGACCTCTGTTCAATCCTGGAGCACTCGGTTTGATTTACTGCCATTTTGAATAGCCTCAAAGCAAATATTTTTGCAAAATTAAAATAATTTTTGCTATAAACCAATTCCAAACAATTCAGATTTTACATTTATAGGGGGAAAAATTCTGAAAACATATTCACTTTGCTTTTTTCCAAAAAATTCCCTTTATAAATTGAATGACTGTTGTATAAAAACAGTAATGTGTGTATATAAATTTCTAACCCTTTGTCTATAGTGGCCAACTGGCCTTTCTTAGGACGACTAACATCACCATCCTTAGTCATTTTCTAACTCTTTGCCTATAGTGGCCAACTGGCCTTTCTTAGGAGGATTAACATCACCATCCTTAGTCATTTTCTAACCCTTTGCCTATAGTGACCAACTGGCCTTTCTTAAGAGGACTAACATCACCATCCTTAGTCATTTTCTAACCCTTTGCCTATAGTGACCAACTGGCCTTTCTTAAGAGGATTAACATCACCATCCTTAGTCATTTTCTAACCCTTTGCCTATAGTGGCCAACTGGCCTTTCTTAGGAGGACTAACATCACTATCCTTAGTCATTTTCTAACCCTTTGCCTATAGTGACCAACTGGCCTTTCTTAGGAGGACTAACATCTCTATCCTTAGTCATTTTCTAACCCTTTACCTATAGTGGCCAACTGGCCTTTCTTAGGAGGACTAACATCACTATCCTTAGTCATTTTCTAACCCTTTACCTATAGTGACCAACTGGCCTTTCTTAGGACGACTAACATCACTATCCTTAGTCATTTTCTAACCCTTTGCCTATAGTGGCCAACTGGCCTTTCTTAAGAGGACTAACATCACTATCCTTAGTCATTTTCTAACTCTTTGCCTATAGTGACCAACTGGCCTTTCTTAGGAGGACTAACATCTCTATCCTTTGTCATTTTCTAACCCTTTGCCTATAGTGGCCAACTGGCCTTTCTTAGGAGGACTAACATCACTATCCTTAGTCATTTTCTAACCCTTTACCTATAGTGACCAACTGGCCTTGCTTAGGAGGACTAACATCACTATCCTTAGTCATTTTCTGACTCTTTGCCTATAGTGGCCAACTGGCCTTTCTTAGGAGGACTAACATCACTATCCTTTGTCATTTTCTAACCCTTTACCTATAGTGACCAACTGGCCTTTCTTAGGAGGACTAACATCACTATCCTTAGTCATTTTCTAACCCTTTGCCTATAGTGGCCAACTGGCCTTTCTTCTGATGACTAACATCACTATCCTTAGTCATTTTCTAACTCTTTGCCTATAGTGGCCAACTGGCCTTTCTTAGGAGGACTAACATCACTATCCTTAGTCATTTTCTAACTCTTTGCCTATAGTGGCCAACTGGCCTTTCTTAGGAGGACTAACATCACTATCCTTTGTCATTTTCTAACCCTTTACCTATAGTGGCCAACTGGCCTTTCTTAGGAGGACTAACATCACTATCCTTAGTCATTTTCTAACCCTTTACCTATAGTGGCCAACTGGCCTTTCTTAGGAGGACTAACATCACTATCCTTTGTCATTTTCTAACCCTTTACCTATAGTGGCCAACTGGCCTTTCTTAGGAGGACTAACATCACTATCCTTAGTCATTTTCTAACCCTTTACCTATAGTGGCCAACTGGCCTTTCTTAGGAGGACTAACATCACTATCCTTAGTCATTTTCTAACCCTTTACCTATAGTGGCCAACTGGCCTTTCTTAGGAGGACTAACATCACTATCCTTAGTCATTTTCTAACCCTTTACCTATAGTGGCCAACTGGCCTTGCTTAGGAGGACTAACATCTCTATCCTTAGTCATTTTCTAACCCTTTACCTATAGTGGCCAACTGGCCTTTCTTAGGAGGACTAACATCACTATCCTTTGTCATTTTCTAACCCTTTACCTATAGTGGCCAACTGGCCTTGCTTAGGAGGACTAACATCACTATCCTTTGTCATTTTCTAACCCTTTACCTATAGTGGCCAACTGGCCTTTCTTAGGAGGACTAACATCTCTATCCTTAGTCATTTTCTAACTCTTTGCCTATAGTGGCCAACTGGCCTTTCTTAGGAGGACTAACATCACTATCCTTTGTCATTTTCTAACCCTTTACCTATAGTGGCCAACTGGCCTTTCTTAGGAGGACTAACATCTCTATCCTTAGTCATTTTCTAACCCTTTACCTATAGTGGCCAACTGGCCTTTCTTAGGAGGATTAACATCACTATCCTTTGTCATTTTCTAACCCTTTACCTATAGTGGCCAACTGGCCTTTCTTAGGAGGACTAACATCACTATCCTTAGTCATTTTCTAACCCTTTACCTATAGTGGCCAACTGGCCTTGCTTAAGAGGACTAACATCTCTATCCTTAGTCATTTTCTAACCCTTTACCTATAGTGGCCAACTGGCCTTTCTTAGGAGGACTAACATCACTATCCTTTGTCATTTTCTAACTCTTTGCCTATAGTGGCCAACTGGCCTTTCTTAAGAGGACTAACATCACTATCCTTAGTCATTTTCTGACTCTTTACCTATAGTGGCCAACTGGCCTTTCTTAAGAGGACTAACATCACTATCCTTAGTCATTTTCTGACTCTTTACCTATAGTGGCCAACTGGCCTTTCTTAGGAGGACTAACATCACTATCCTTTGTCATTTTCTAACCCTTTACCTATAGTGGCCAACTGGCCTTTCTTAGGAGGACTAACATCTCTATCCTTAGTCATTTTCTAACCCTTTACCTATAGTGGCCAACTGGCCTTTCTTAGGAGGACTAACATCACTATCCTTAGTCATTTTCTAACCCTTTACCTATAGTGGCCAACTGGCCTTTCTTAGGAGGACTAACATCACTATCCTTTGTCATTTTCTAACCCTTTACCTATAGTGGCCAACTGGCCTTTCTTAGGAGGACTAACATCACTATCCTTAGTCATTTTCTAACTCTTTGCCTATAGTGGCCAACTGGCCTTTCTTAGGAGGACTAACATCACTATCCTTAGTCATTTTCTAACCCTTTACCTATAGTGGCCAACTGGCCTTTCTTAGGAGGACTAACATCACTATCCTTTGTCATTTTCTAACCCTTTACCTATAGTGGCCAACTGGCCTTTCTTAGGAGGACTAACATCACTATCCTTAGTCATTTTCTAACTCTTTGCCTATAGTGGCCAACTGGCCTTTCTTAGGAGGACTAACATCACTATCCTTAGTCATTTTCTAACTCTTTGCCTATAGTGACCAACTGGCCTTTCTTCTGATGACTAACATCACTATCCATAGTCATTTTCTAACCCTTTACCTATAGTGGCCAACTGGCCTTTCTTAGGAGGACTAACATCACTATCCTTAGTCATTTTCTAACTCTTTGCCTATAGTGGCCAACTGGCCTTTCTTAGGAGGACTAACATAACTATCCTTAGTCATTTTCTAACCCTTTACCTATAGTGGCCAACTGGCCTTTCTTAGGAGGACTAACATCACTATCCTTAGTCATTTTCTAACTCTTTGCCTATAGTGACCAACTGGCCTTTCTTAGGAGGACTAACATCACTATCCTTAGTCATTTTCTAACCCTTTACCTATAGTGGCCAACTGGCCTTTCTTAGGAGGACTAACATCACTATCCTTAGTCATTTTCTAACCCTTTACCTATAGTGGCCAACTGGCCTTTCTTAGGAGGACTAACATCACTATCCTTAGTCATTTTCTAACCCTTTGCCTATAGTGGCCAACTGGCCTTTCTTAGGAGGACTAACATCACTATCCTTAGTCATTTTCTAACCCTTTGCCTATAGTGGCCAACTGGCCTTTCTTAGGAGGACTAACATCACTATCCTAAGTCATTTTCTAACCCTTTGCCTATAGTGGCCAACTGGCCTTTCTTAGGAGGACTAACATCACTATCCTTAGTCATTTTCTAACTCTTTGCCTATAGTGGCCAACTGGCCTTTCTTAGGACGACTAACATCACTATCCTTAGTCATTTTCTAACTCTTTGCCTATAGTGGCCAACTGGCCTTTCTTAGGAGGACTAACATCACAATCCTTAGTCATTTTCTAACCCTTTGCCTATAGTGGCCAACTGGCCTTTCTTAGGAGGACTAACATCACTATCCTTAGTCATTTTCTAACTCTTTGCCTATAGTGGCCAACTGGCCTTTCTTAGGAGGACTAACATCACTATCCTTTGTCATTTTCTAACCCTTTACCTATAGTGGCCAACTGGCCTTTCTTAGGAGGACTAACATCACTATCCTTTGTCATTTTCTAACCCTTTGCCTATAGTGGCCAACTGGCCTTTCTTAGGACGACTAACATCACTATCCTTAGTCATTTTCTAACCCTTTACCTATAGTGGCCAACTGGCCTTTCTTAGGAGGACTAACATCACTATCCTTAGTCATTTTCTAACCCTTTGCCTATAGTGGCCAACTGGCCTTTCTTAGGAGGACTAACATCACTATCCTTAGTCATTTTCTAACCCTTTGCCTATAGTGGCCAACTGGCCTTTCTTAGGACGACTAACATCACTATCCTTAGTCATTTTCTAACCCTTTACCTATAGTGGCCAACTGGCCTTTCTTAGGAGGACTAACATCACTATCCTTAGTCATTTTCTAACTCTTTGCCTATAGTGGCCAACTGGCCTTTCTTAGGAGGACTAACATCACTATCCTTAGTCATTTTCTAACCCTTTACCTATAGTGGCCAACTGGCCTTTCTTAGGACGACTAACATCACTATCCTTAGTCATTTTCTAACTCTTTGCCTATAGTGGCCAACTGGCCTTTCTTAGGAGGACTAACATCACTATCCTTAGTCATTTTCTAACCCTTTACCTATAGTGGCCAACTGGCCTTTCTTAGGAGGACTAACATCACTATCCTTAGTCATTTTCTAACTCTTTGCCTATAGTGGCCAACTGGCCTTTCTTAGGAGGACTAACATCACTATCCTTAGTCATTTTCTAACCCTTTACCTATAGTGACCAACTGGCCTTTCTTCTGATGACTAACATCACTATCCTTAGTCATTTTCTAACTCTTTGCCTATAGTGGCCAACTGGCCTTTCTTAGGAGGACTAACATCACTATCCTTAGTCATTTTCTAACCCTTTACCTATAGTGGCCAACTGGCCTTTCTTAGGAGGACTAACATCACTATCCTTAGTCATTTTCTAACTCTTTGCCTATAGTGGCCAACTGGCCTTTCTTAGGAGGACTAACATCACTATCCTTAGTCATTTTCTAACCCTTTACCTATAGTGGCCAACTGGCCTTTCTTAGGACGACTAACATCACTATCCTTAGTCATTTTCTAACCCTTTGCCTATAGTGGCCAACTGGCCTTTCTTAGGAGGACTAACATCACTATCCTTAGTCATTTTCTAACCCTTTACCTATAGTGACCAACTGGCCTTTCTTAGGACGACTAACATCACTATCCTTAGTCATTTTCTAACCCTTTGCCTATAGTGGCCAACTGGCCTTTCTTAGGAGGATTAACATCACTATCCTTAGTCATTTTCTAACCCTTTACCTATAGTGACCAACTGGCCTTTCTTAGGACGACTAACATCACTATCCTTAGTCATTTTCTAACCCTTTGCCTATAGTGGCCAACTGGCCTTTCTTAGGAGGACTAACATCACTATCCTTAGTCATTTTCTAACCCTTTACCTATAGTGGCCAACTGGCCTTTCTTAGGAGGATTAACATCACTATCCTTAGTCATTTTCTAACCCTTTGCCTATAGTGGCCAACTGGCCTTTCTTAGGAGGACTAACATCACTATCCTTAGTCATTTTCTAACCCTTTACCTATAGTGGCCAACTGGCCTTTCTTAGGAGGACTAACATCACTATCCTTAGTCATTTTCTAACCCTTTGCCTATAGTGGCCAACTGGCCTTTCTTAGGAGGACTAACATCACTATCCTTAGTCATTTTCTAACCCTTTACCTATAGTGGCCAACTGGCCTTTCTTAGGAGGACTAACATCACTATCCTTAGTCATTTTCTAACCCTTTGCCTATAGTGGCCAACTGGCCTTTCTTAAGAGGATTAACATCACTATCCTTAGTCATTTTTTGACTCTTTGCCTATAGTGGCCAACTGGCCTTTCTTAGGACGACTAACATCACTATCCTTAGTCATTTTCTAACCCTTTGCCTATAGTGGCCAACTGGCCTTTCTTAGGAGGATTAACATCACTATCCTTAGTCATTTTCTAACCCTTTGCCTATAGTGACCAACTGGCCTTTCTTAGGACGACTAACATCACTATCCTTAGTCATTTTCTAACCCTTTGCCTATAGTGGCCAACTGGCCTTTCTTAGGAGGATTAACATCACTATCCTTAGTCATTTTCTAACCCTTTGCCTATAGTGGCCAACTGGCCTTTCTTAGGAGGACTAACATCACTATCCTTAGTCATTTTCTAACCCTTTGCCTATAGTGGCCAACTGGCCTTTCTTAAGAGGATTAACATCACTATCCTTAGTCATTTTCTGACTCTTTGCCTATAGTGGCCAACTGGCCTTTCTTAGGACGACTAACATCACTATCCTTAGTCATTTTCTAACCCTTTACCTATAGTGACCAACTGGCCTTTCTTAGGACGACTAACATCACTATCCTTAGTCATTTTCTAACCCTTTACCTATAGTGGCCAACTGGCCTTTCTTAGGACGACTAACATCACTATCCTTAGTCATTTTCTAACCCTTTGCCTATAGTGGCCAACTGGCCTTTCTTAGGAGGACTAACATCACTATCCTTAGTCATTTTCTAACCCTTTACCTATAGTGGCCAACTGGCCTTTCTTAGGACGACTAACATCACTATCCTTAGTCATTTTCTAACCCTTTACCTATAGTGACCAACTGGCCTTTCTTAGGACGACTAACATCACTATCCTTAGTCATTTTCTAACCCTTTGCCTATAGTGGCCAACTGGCCTTTCTTAGGAGGACTAACATCACTATCCTTTGTCATTTTCTAACCCTTTGCCTATAGTGGCCAACTGGCCTTTCTTAGGAGGACTAACATCACTATCCTTAGTCATTTTCTAACCCTTTGCCTATAGTGGCCAACTGGCCTTTCTTAGGAGGACTAACATCACTATCCTTAGTCATTTTCTAACCCTTTGCCTATAGTGGCCAACTGGCCTTTCTTAGGAGGATTAACATCACTATCCTTAGTCATTTTCTAACCCTTTGCCTATAGTGGCCAACTGACCTTTCTTAGGAGGACTAAAATCACTATCCTTTGTCATTTTCTAACCCTTTGCCTATAGTGGCCAACTGGCCTTTCTTAGGAGGACTAACATCACTATCCTTAGTCATTTTCTAACCCTTTACCTATAGTGGCCAACTGGCCTTTCTTAGGACGACTAACATCACTATCCTTTGTCATTTTCTAACCCTTTGCCTATAGTGGCCAACTGGCCTTTCTTAGGAGGACTAACATCACTATCCTTAGTCATTTTCTAACCCTTTGCCTATAGTGGCCAACTGACCTTTCTTAGGAGGACTAACATCACTATCCTTTGTCATTTTCTAACCCTTTGCCTATAGTGGCCAACTGACCTTTCTTAGGAGGACTAACATCACTATCCTTAGTCATTTTCTAACCCTTTACCTATAGTGACCAACTGGCCTTTCTTAGGAGGATTAACATCACCATCCTTAGTCATTTTCTAACCCTTTACCTATAGTGACCAACTGGCCTTTCTTAGGAGGACTAACATCACTATCCTTAGTCATTTTCTAACTCTTTGCCTATAGTGACCAACTGGCCTTTCTTAGGAGGACTAACATCACTATCCTTAGTCATTTTCTAACTCTTTGCCTATAGTGACCAACTGGCCTTTCTTCTGATGACTAACATCACTATCCTTAGTCATTTTCTAACTCTTTGCCTATAGTGACCAACTGGCCTTTCTTAGGAGGACTAACATCACTATCCTTAGTCATTTTCTGACTCTTTGCCTATAGTGGCCAACTGGCCTTTCTTAGGAGGACTAACATCACTATCCTTAGTCATTTTCTAATCCTTTACCTATAGTGGCCAACTGGCCTTTCTTAGGAGGACTAACATCACTATCCTTAGTCATTTTCTAACCCTTTGCCTATAGTGGCCAACTGGCCTTTCTTAGGAGGACTAACATCACTATCCTTAGTCATTTTCTAACCCTTTGCCTATAGTGGCCAACTGGCCTTTCTTAGGAGGACTAACATCACTATCCTTAGTCATTTTCTAACTCTTTACCTATAGTGGCCAACTGGCCTTTCTTAGGAGGACTAACATCACTATCCTTAGTCATTTTCTAACCCTTTACCTATAGTGGCCAACTGGCCTTTCTTAGGAGGACTAACATCACTATCCTTAGTCATTTTCTAACCCTTTGCCTATAGTGGCCAACTGGCCTTTCTTAGGAGGACTAACATCACTATCCTTAGTCATTTTCTAACCCTTTACCTATAGTGGCCAACTGGCCTTTCTTAGGAGGACTAACATCACTATCCTTAGTCATTTTCTAACCCTTTACCTATAGTGGCCAACTGGCCTTTCTTAGGAGGACTAACATCACTATCCTTAGTCATTTTCTAACCCTTTACCTATAGTGGCCAACTGGCCTTTCTTAGGAGGACTAACATCACTATCCTTAGTCATTTTCTAATCCTTTACCTATAGTGGCCAACTGGCCTTTCTTAGGAGGACTAACATCACTATCCTTAGTCATTTTCTAACCCTTTGCCTATAGTGGCCAACTGGCCTTTCTTAGGAGGACTAACATCACTATCCTTAGTCATTTTCTAACCCTTTGCCTATAGTGGCCAACTGGCCTTTCTTAGGAGGACTAACATCACTATCCTTAGTCATTTTCTAACTCTTTGCCTATAGTGGCCAACTGGCCTTTCTTAGGAGGACTAACATCACTATCCTTTGTCATTTTCTAACCCTTTACCTATAGTGACCAACTGGCCTTTCTTAGGACGACTAACATCTCTATCCTTAGTCATTTTCTAACCCTTTGCCTATAGTGGCCAACTGGCCTTTCTTAAGAGGACTAACATCACTATCCTTAGTCATTTTCTAACCCTTTACCTATAGTGGCCAACTGGCCTTTCTTAGGAGGACTAACATCACTATCCTTAGTCATTTTCTAACTCTTTGCCTATAGTGGCCAACTGGCCTTTCTTAGGAGGACTAACATCACTATCCTTAGTCATTTTCTAACTCTTTGCCTATAGTGGCCAACTGGCCTTTCTTAGGAGGACTAACATCACTATCCTTAGTCATTTTCTAACCCTTTACCTATAGTGGCCAACTGGCCTTTCTTAGGAGGACTAACATCACTATCCTTAGTCATTTTCTAACTCTTTGCCTATAGTGGCCAACTGGCCTTTCTTAGGAGGACTAACATCACTATCCTTAGTCATTTTCTAACTCTTTGCCTATAGTGGCCAACTGGCCTTTCTTAGGAGGACTAACATCACTATCCTTAGTCATTTTCTAACTCTTTGCCTATAGTGGCCAACTGGCCTTTCTTAGAAGGACTAACATCACTATCCTTAGTCATTTTCTAACCCTTTACCTATAGTGACCAACTGGCCTTTCTTCTGATGACTAACATCACTATCCTTAGTCATTTTCTAACCCTTTGCCTAGAGTGGCCAACTGGCCTTTCTTAGGAGGACTAACATCACTATCCTTAGTCATTTTCTAACCCTTTACCTATAGTGACCAACTGGCCTTTCTTCTGATGACTAACATCACTATCCTTAGTCATTTTCTAACCCTTTGCCTATAGTGGCCAACTGGCCTTTCTTAGGAGGACTAACATCACTATCCTTAGTCATTTTCTAACCCTTTACCTATAGTGACCAACTGGCCTTTCTTCTGATGACTAACATCACTATCCTTAGTCATTTTCTAACTCTTTGCCTATAGTGGCCAACTGGCCTTTCTTAGGAGGACTAACATCACTATCCTTAGTCATTTTCTAACCCTTTACCTATAGTGACCAACTGGCCTTTCTTAGGAGGACTAACATCACTATCCTTAGTCATTTTCTAACCCTTTACCTATAGTGGCCAACTGGCCTTGCTTAGGAGGACTAACATCACTATCCTTAGTCATTTTCTGACTCTTTGCCTATAGTGGCCAACTGGCCTTTCTTAGGAGGACTAACATCACTATCCTTAGTCATTTTCTAACCCTTTGCCTATAGTGGCCAACTGGCCTTTCTTAGGAGGACTAACATCACTATCCTTAGTCATTTTCTGACTCTTTGCCTATAGTGGCCAACTGGCCTTTCTTAGGAGGACTAACATCACTATCCTTAGTCATTTTCTGACTCTTTGCCTATAGTGGCCAACTGGCCTTTCTTAGGAGGACTAACATCACTATCCTTAGTCATTTTCTAACTCTTTGCCTATAGTGGCCAACTGGCCTTTCTTAGGAGGACTAACATCACTATCCTTAGTCATTTTCTAACCCTTTACCTATAGTGACCAACTGGCCTTTCTTAGGAGGACTAACATCACTATCCTTAGTCATTTTCTGACTCTTTGCCTATAGTGACCAACTGGCCTTTCTTAGGAGGACTAACATCACTATCCTTAGTCATTTTCTAACCCTTTGCCTATAGTGGCCAACTGGCCTTTCTTAGGAGGATTAACATCACTATCCTTAGTCATTTTCTAACTCTTTGCCTATAGTGGCCAACTGGCCTTTCTTAAGAGGACTAACATCACTATCCTTAGTCATTTTCTAACCCTTTGCCTATAGTGGCCAACTGGCCTTTCTTAGGAGGACTAACATCACTATCCTTAGTCATTTTCTAACCCTTTACCTATAGTGGCCAACTGGCCTTTCTTAGGAGGACTAACATCACTATCCTTTGTCATTTTCTGACTCTTTGCCTATAGTGACCAACTGGCCTTTCTTAGGAGGACTAACATCACTATCCTTAGTCATTTTCTAACTCTTTGCCTATAGTGGCCAACTGGCCTTTCTTAGGAGGACTAACATCACTATCCTTAGTCATTTTCTAACCCTTTACCTATAGTGACCAACTGGCCTTTCTTAGGAGGACTAACATCACTATCCTTAGTCATTTTCTAACTCTTTGCCTATAGTGGCCAACTGGCCTTTCTTAGGAGGACTAACATCACTATCCTTAGTCATTTTCTAACCCTTTACCTATAGTGACCAACTGGCCTTTCTTAGGAGGACTAACATCACTATCCTTAGTCATTTTCTAACTCTTTGCCTATAGTGGCCAACTGGCCTTTCTTAGGAGGACTAACATCACTATCCTTAGTCATTTTCTAACCCTTTACCTATAGTGACCAACTGGCCTTTCTTAGGAGGACTAACATCACTATCCTTAGTCATTTTCTGACTCTTTGCCTATAGTGGCCAACTGGCCTTTCTTAGGAGGACTAACATCACTATCCTTAGTCATTTTCTAACCCTTTACCTATAGTGGCCAACTGGCCTTTCTTAGGAGGACTAACATCACTATCCTTAGTCATTTTCTAACCCTTTGCCTATAGTGGCCAACTGGCCTTTCTTAGGAGGACTAACATCACTATCCTTAGTCATTTTCTAACCCTTTGCCTATAGTGGCCAACTGGCCTTTCTTAGGAGGATTAACATCACTATCCTTAGTCATTTTCTAACTCTTTACCTATAGTGGCCAACTGGCCTTTCTTAGGAGGATTAACATCACTATCCTTAGTCATTTTCTAACTCTTTACCTATAGTGGCCAACTGGCCTTTCTTAGGAGGACTAACATCACTATCCTTAGTCATTTTCTAACTCTTTGCCTATAGTGGCCAACTGGCCTTTCTTAGGAGGACTAACATCACTATCCTTAGTCATTTTCTGACTCTTTGCCTATAGTGACCAACTGGCCTTTCTTAGGAGGACTAACATCACTATCCTTAGTCATTTTCTAACTCTTTGCCTATAGTGGCCAACTGGCCTTTCTTAGGAGGACTAACATCACTATCCTTAGTCATTTTCTGACTCTTTGCCTATAGTGACCAACTGGCCTTTCTTAGGAGGACTAACATCACTATCCTTAGTCATTTTCTAACTCTTTACCTATAGTGGCCAACTGGCCTTTCTTAGGAGGACTAACATCACTATCCTTAGTCATTTTCTAACTCTTTGCCTATAGTGGCCAACTGGCCTTTCTTAGGAGGACTAACATCACTATCCTTAGTCATTTTCTGACTCTTTGCCTATAGTGACCAACTGGCCTTTCTTAGGAGGATTAACATCACTATCCTTAGTCATTTTCTAACCCTTTACCTATAGTGACCAACTGGCCTTTCTTAGGAGGATTAACATCACTATCCTTAGTCATTTTCTAACCCTTTACCTATAGTGGCCAACTGGCCTTTCTTAGGAGGATTAACATCACTATCCTTTGTTATTTTCTAACCCTTTACCTATAGTGGCCAACTGGCCTTTCTTAGGAGGACTAACATCACTATCCTTAGTCATTTTCTAACCCTTTGCCTATAGTGGCCAACTGGCCTTTCTTAGGAGGACTAACATCACTATCCTTAGTCATTTTCTAACCCTTTACCTATAGTGGCCAACTGGCCTTTCTTAGGAGGACTAACATCACTATCCTTAGTCATTTTCTAACCCTTTACCTATAGTGGCCAACTGGCCTTTCTTAGGAGGACTAACATCACTATCCTTAGTCATTTTCTAACCCTTTGCCTATAGTGGCCAACTGGCCTTTCTTAGGAGGACTAACATCACTATCCTTAGTCATTTTCTAACCCTTTACCTATAGTGGCCAACTGGCCTTTCTTAGGAGGACTAACATCACTATCCTTAGTCATTTTCTAACCCTTTGCCTATAGTGGCCAACTGGCCTTTCTTAGGAGGACTAACATCACTATCCTTAGTCATTTTCTAACCCTTTGCCTATAGTGGCCAACTGGCCTTTCTTAGGAGGACTAACATCACTATCCTTAGTCATTTTCTAACCCTTTACCTATAGTGGCCAACTGGCCTTTCTTAGGAGGACTAACATCACTATCCTTAGTCATTTTCTAACTCTTTGCCTATAGTGGCCAACTGGCCTTTCTTAGGAGGACTAACATCACTATCCTTAGTCATTTTCTAACCCTTTACCTATAGTGGCCAACTGGCCTTTCTTAGGAGGACTAACATCACTATCCTTAGTCATTTTCTAACCCTTTACCTATAGTGGCCAACTGGCCTTTCTTAGGAGGACTAACATCACTATCCTTAGTCATTTTCTAACCCTTTACCTATAGTGACCAACTGGCCTTTCTTAGGAGGACTAACAACTCTATCCTTAGTCATTTTCTAACCCTTTACCTATAGTGGCCAACTGGCCTTTCTTAGGAGGACTAACATCACTATCCTTAGTCATTTTCTAACTCTTTGCCTATAGTGACAAACTGGCCTTTCTTAGGAGGACTAACATCACTATCCTTAGTCATTTTCTAACCCTTTACCTATAGTGGCCAACTGGCCTTTCTTAGGAGGACTAACATCACTATCCTTAGTCATTTTCTAACTCTTTGCCTATAGTGACCAACTGGCCTTTCTTAGGAGGACTAACATCACTATCCTTAGTCATTTTCTAACCCTTTACCTATAGTGGCCAACTGGCCTTTCTTAGGAGGACTAACATCACTATCCTTAGTCATTTTCTAACCCTTTACCTATAGTGGCCAACTGGCCTTTCTTAGGAGGACTAACATCACTATCCTTAGTCATTTTCTAACTCTTTGCCTATAGTGACCAACTGGCCTTTCTTAGGAGGACTAACATCACTATCCTTAGTCATTTTCTAACTCTTTGCCTATAGTGGCCAACTGGCCTTTCTTAGGAGGACTAACATCACTATCCTTAGTCATTTTCTAACCCTTTGCCTATAGTGGCCAACTGGCCTTTCTTAGGAGGACTAACATCACTATCCTTAGTCATTTTCTAACTCTTTGCCTATAGTGGCCAACTGGCCTTTCTTAGGAGGATTAACATCACTATCCTTAGTCATTTTCTAACTCTTTGCCTATAGTGGCCAACTGGCCTTTCTTAGGACGACTAACATCACTATCCTTAGTCATTTTCTAACTCTTTGCCTATAGTGGCCAACTGGCCTTTCTTAGGACGACTAACATCACTATCCTTAGTCATTTTCTAACTCTTTGCCTATAGTGGCCAACTGGCCTTTCTTAGGACGACTAACATCACTATCCTTAGTCATTTTCTGACTCTTTGCCTATAGTGGCCAACTGGCCTTTCTTAGGAGGACTAACATCACTATCCTTAGTCATTTTCTGACTCTTTGCCTATAGTGGCCAACTGGCCTTTCTTAGGAGGACTAACATCACTATCCTTAGTCATTTTCTAACCCTTTACCTATAGTGACCAACTGGCCTTTCTTAGGAGGATTAACATCACTATCCTTAGTCATTTTCTAACTCTTTGCCTATAGTGGCCAACTGGCCTTTCTTAGGAGGACTAACATCACTATCCTTAGTCATTTTCTAACCCTTTGCCTATAGTGGCCAACTGGCCTTTCTTAGGAGGACTAACATCACTATCCTTAGTCATTTTCTGACTCTTTGCCTATAGTGGCCAACTGGCCTTTCTTAGGAGGATTAACATCACTATCCTTAGTCATTTTCTAACCCTTTACCTATAGTGGCCAACTGGCCTTTCTTAGGAGGACTAACATCACTATCCTTAGTCATTTTCTAACCCTTTGCCTATAGTGGCCAACTGGCCTTTCTTAGGAGGATTAACATCACTATCCTTTGTCATTTTCTAACCCTTTACCTATAGTGGCCAACTGGCCTTTCTTAGGAGGACTAACATCACTATCCTTAGTCATTTTCTAACCCTTTACCTATAGTGGCCAACTGGCCTTTCTTAGGAGGATTAACATCACTATCCTTAGTCATTTTCTAACCCTTTACCTATAGTGGCCAACTGGCCTTTCTTAGGAGGACTAACATCACTATCCTTAGTCATTTTCTAACCCTTTACCTATAGTGGCCAACTGGCCTTTCTTAGGAGGACTAACATCACTATCCTTAGTCATTTTCTAACCCTTTACCTATAGTGGCCAACTGGCCTTTCTTAGGAGGACTAACATCACTATCCTTAGTCATTTTCTAACCCTTTGCCTATAGTGACCAACTGGCCTTTCTTAGGAGGATTAACATCACTATCCTTAGTCATTTTCTAACCCTTTGCCTATAGTGGCCAACTGGCCTTTCTTAGGAGGATTAACATCACTATCCTTAGTCATTTTCTAACCCTTTACCTATAGTGACCAACTGGCCTTTCTTAGGAGGACTAACATCACTATCCTTAGTCATTTTCTAACCCTTTACCTATAGTGACCAACTGGCCTTTCTTAGGAGGACTAACATCACTATCCTTAGTCATTTTCTAACCCTTTACCTATAGTGGCCAACTGGCCTTTCTTAGGAGGACTAACATCACTATCCTTAGTCATTTTCTAACCCTTTACCTATAGTGACCAACTGGCCTTTCTTAGGAGGACTAACATCACTATCCTTAGTCATTTTCTAACCCTTTACCTATAGTGGCCAACTGGCCTTTCTTAGGAGGACTAACATCACTATCCTTAGTCATTTTCTAACCCTTTACCTATAGTGGCCAACTGGCCTTTCTTAGGAGGATTAACATCACTATCCTTAGTCATTTTCTAACTCTTTGCCTATAGTGGCCAACTGGCCTTTCTTAGGACGACTAACATCACTATCCTTAGTCATTTTCTAACCCTTTACCTATAGTGACCAACTGGCCTTTCTTAGGAGGACTAACATCACTATCCTTAGTCATTTTCTAACCCTTTACCTATAGTGGCCAACTGGCCTTTCTTAGGAGGACTAACATCACTATCCTTAGTCATTTTCTAACCCTTTGCCTATAGTGACCAACTGGCCTTTCTTAGGAGGACTAACATCACTATCCTTAGTCATTTTCTAACTCTTTGCCTATAGTGGCCAACTGGCCTTTCTTAGGACGACTAACATCACTATCCTTAGTCATTTTCTGACTCTTTGCCTATAGTGGCCAACTGGCCTTTCTTAGGAGGACTAACATCACTATCCTTAGTCATTTTCTAACTCTTTGCCTATAGTGGCCAACTGGCCTTTCTTAGGACGACTAACATCACTATCCTTAGTCATTTTCTGACTCTTTGCCTATAGTGGCCAACTGGCCTTTCTTAGGAGGACTAACATCACTATCCTTAGTCATTTTCTGACTCTTTGCCTATAGTGGCCAACTGGCCTTTCTTAGGACGACTAACATCACTATCCTTAGTCATTTTCTAACCCTTTACCTATAGTGACCAACTGGCCTTTCTTAGGAGGACTAACATCACTATCCTTAGTCATTTTCTAACTCTTTGCCTATAGTGGCCAACTGGCCTTTCTTAGGACGACTAACATCACTATCCTTAGTCATTTTCTGACTCTTTGCCTATAGTGGCCAACTGGCCTTTCTTAGGAGGACTAACATCACTATCCTTAGTCATTTTCTGACTCTTTGCCTATAGTGCAACTGGCCTTTCTTAGGAGGACTAACATCACTATCCTTAGTCATTTTCTAACCCTTTGCCTATAGTGGCCAACTGGCCTTTCTTAGGAGGATTAACATCACTATCCTTAGTCATTTTCTAACTCTTTGCCTATAGTGGCCAACTGGCCTTTCTTAGGACGACTAACATCACTATCCTTAGTCATTTTCTGACTCTTTGCCTATAGTGGCCAACTGGCCTTTCTTAGGACGACTAACATCACTATCCTTAGTCATTTTCTAACCCTTTGCCTATAGTGGCCAACTGGCCTTTCTTAGGAGGACTAACATCACTATCCTTTGTCATTTTCTAACCCTTTGCCTATAGTGGCCAACTGGCCTTTCTTAGGAGGACTAACATCACTATCCTTTGTCATTTTCTAACCCTTTACCTATAGTGGCCAACTGGCCTTTCTTAGGAGGATTAACATCACTATCCTTAGTCATTTTCTAACTCTTTGCCTATAGTGACCAACTGGCCTTTCTTAGGACGACTAACATCACTATCCTTAGTCATTTTTCTAACTCTTTGCCTATAGTGACCAACTGGCCTTTCTTAGGACGACTAACATCTCTATCCTTAGTCATTTTCTAACCCTTTACCTATAGTGACCAACTGGCCTTTCTTAGGAGGACTAACATCACTATCCTTAGTCATTTTCTAACCTCTTTGCCTATAGTGACCAACTGGCCTTTCTTAGGAGGACTAACATCACTATCCTTAGTCATTTTCTAACTCTTTGCCTATAGTGACCAACTGGCCTTTCTTAGGACGACTAACATCACTATCCTTAGTCATTTTCTAACTCTTTGCCTATAGTGACCAACTGGCCTTTCTTAGGACGACTAACATCACTATCCTTAGTCATTTTCTAACCCTTTGCCTATAGTGGCCAACTGGCCTTTCTTAGGAGGACTAACATCACTATCCTTAGTCATTTTCTAACCCTTTACCTATAGTGGCCAACTGGCCTTTCTTAGGAGGACTAACATCACTATCCTTAGTCATTTTCTAACCCTTTACCTATAGTGGCCAACTGGCCTTTCTTAGGAGGATTAACATCACTATCCTTAGTCATTTTCTGACTCTTTGCCTACAGTGGCCAACTGGCCTTTCTTAGGAGGACTAACATCACTATCCTTAGTCATTTTCTAACTCTTTGCCTATAGTGGCCAACTGGCCTTTCTTAGGAGGACTAACATCACTATCCTTAGTCATTTTCTAACCCTTTGCCTATAGTGGCCAACTGGCCTTTCTTAGGAGGACTAACATCACTATCCTTAGTCATTTTCTAACCCTTTACCTATAGTGGCCAACTGGCCTTTCTTAGGAGGACTAACATCACTATCCTTAGTCATTTTCTGACTCTTTGCCTACAGTGGCCAACTGGCCTTTCTTAGGAGGACTAACATCACTATCCTTAGTCATTTTCTAACCCTTTGCCTATAGTGGCCAACTGGCCTTTCTTAGGAGGACTAACATCACTATCCTTAGTCATTTTCTAACCCTTTACCTATAGTGGCCAACTGGCCTTTCTTAGGAGGACTAACATCACTATCCTTAGTCATTTTCTAACCCTTTGCCTATAGTGACCAACTGGCCTTTCTTAGGAGGACTAACATCACTATCCTTAGTCATTTTCTAACCCTTTACCTATAGTGGCCAACTGGCCTTTCTTAGGAGGACTAACATCACTATCCTTAGTCATTTTCTAACCCTTTGCCTATAGTGACCAACTGGCCTTTCTTAGGAGGACTAACATCACTATCCTTAGTCATTTTCTAACCCTTTACCTATAGTGGCCAACTGGCCTTTCTTAGGAGGACTAACATCACTATCCTTTGTCATTTTCTAACCCTTTACCTATAGTGGCCAACTGGCCTTTCTTAGGAGGACTAACATCACTATCCTTAGTCATTTTCTAACCCTTTACCTATAGTGGCCAACTGGCCTTTCTTAGGACGACTAACATCACTATCCTTAGTCATTTTCTAACCCTTTGCCTATAGTGGCCAACTGGCCTTTCTTAGGAGGACTAACATCACTATCCTTAGTCATTTTCTAACCCTTTACCTATAGTGGCCAACTGGCCTTTCTTAAGAGGACTAACATCACTATCCTTAATCATTTTCTAACCCTTTGCCTATAGTGGCCAACTGGCCTTTCTTAAGAGGACTAACATCACTATCCTTAATCATTTTCTAACCCTTTGCCTATAGTGGCCAACTGGCCTTTCTTAGGACGACTAACATCACTATCCTTAGTCATTTTCTAACCCTTTACCTATAGTGGCCAACTGGCCTTTCTTAGGAGGACTAACATCACTATCCTTAGTCATTTTCTAACCCTTTACCTATAGTGGCCAACTGGCCTTTCTTAGGAGGACTAACATCACTATCCTTAGTCATTTTCTAACCCTTTACCTATAGTGGCCAACTGGCCTTTCTTAGGAGGACTAACATCTCTATCCTTAGTCATTTTCTAACCCTTTACCTATAGTGGCCAACTGGCCTTTCTTAGGAGGACTAACATCTCTATCCTTAGTCATTTTCTAACTCTTTGCCTATAGTGGCCAACTGGCCTTTCTTAGGACGACTAACATCACTATCCTTAGTCATTTTCTAACCCTTTACCTATAGTGGCCAACTGGCCTTTCTTAGGAGGACTAACATCACTATCCTTAGTCATTTTCTAACCCTTTACCTATAGTGGCCAACTGGCCTTTCTTAGGAGGACTAACATCACTATCCTTAGTCATTTTCTAACCCTTTACCTATAGTGGCCAACTGGCCTTTCTTAGGAGGACTAACATCACTATCCTTAGTCATTTTCTAACCCTTTACCTATAGTGGCCAACTGGCCTTTCTTAGGAGGACTAACATCTCTATCCTTAGTCATTTTCTAACTCTTTGCCTATAGTGGCCAACTGGCCTTTCTTAGGAGGACTAACATCACTATCCTTAGTCATTTTCTAACTCTTTACCTATAGTGGCCAACTGGCCTTTCTTAGGAGGACTAACATCACTATCCTTAGTCATTTTCTAACCCTTTACCTATAGTGGCCAACTGGCCTTTCTTAGGAGGACTAACATCACTATCCTTAGTCATTTTCTAACTCTTTACCTATAGTGGCCAACTGGCCTTTCTTAGGAGGACTAACATCACTATCCTTAGTCATTTTCTAACTCTTTGCCTATAGTGGCCAACTGGCCTTTCTTAGGAGGACTAACATCACTATCCTTAGTCATTTTCTAACTCTTTGCCTATAGTGGCCAACTGGCCTTTCTTAGGAGGACTAACATCTCTATCCTTAGTCATTTTCTAACCCTTTACCTATAGTGGCCAACTGGCCTTTCTTAGGAGGACTAACATCACTATCCTTAGTCATTTTCTAACTCTTTACCTATAGTGGCCAACTGGCCTTTCTTAGGAGGACTAACATCTCTATCCTTAGTCATTTTCTAACCCTTTGCCTATAGTGGCCAACTGGCCTTTCTTAGGAGGACTAACATCACTATCCTTAGTCATTTTCTAACTCTTTACCTATAGTGGCCAACTGGCCTTTCTTAGGAGGACTAACATCTCTATCCTTAGTCATTTTCTAACCCTTTACCTATAGTGGCCAACTGGCCTTTCTTAGGAGGACTAACATCACTATCCTTAGTCATTTTCTAACCCTTTACCTATAGTGGCCAACTGGCCTTTCTTAGGAGGACTAACATCACTATCCTTAGTCATTTTCTAACTCTTTACCTATAGTGGCCAACTGGCCTTTCTTAGGAGGACTAACATCTCTATCCTTAGTCATTTTCTAACTCTTTGCCTATAGTGGCCAACTGGCCTTTCTTAGGAGGACTAACATCACTATCCTTTGTCATTTTCTAACTCTTTGCCTATAGTGACCAACTGGCTATTCTTAGGAGGACTAACATCACTATCCTTAGTCATTTTCTGACTCTTTGCCTATAGTGACCAACTGGCTATTCTTAGGAGGACTAACATCACTATCCTTAGTCATTTTCTGACTCTTTGCCTATAGTGGCCAACTGGCCTTTCTTAGGACGACTAACATCACTATCCTTAGTCATTTTCTAACTCTTTGCCTATAGTGGCCAACTGGCCTTTCTTAGGAGGACTAACATCACTCTCCTTAGTCATTTTCTAACCCTTTACCTATAGTGGCCAACTGGCCTTTCTTAGGAGGATTAACATCACTATCCTTAGTCATTTTCTAACCCTTTACCTATAGTGGCCAACTGGCCTTTCTTAGGAGGACTAACATCACTATCCTTAGTCATTTTCTAACCCTTTACCTATAGTGGCCAACTGGCCTTTCTTAAGAGGACTAACATCACTATCCTTAATCATTTTCTAACCCTTTGCCTATAGTGGCCAACTGGCCTTTCTTAAGAGGACTAACATCACTATCCTTAATCATTTTCTAACCCTTTGCCTATAGTGGCCAACTGGCCTTTCTTAGGACGACTAACATCACTATCCTTAGTCATTTTCTAACCCTTTACCTATAGTGGCCAACTGGCCTTTCTTAGGAGGACTAACATCACTATCCTTAGTCATTTTCTAACCCTTTACCTATAGTGGCCAACTGGCCTTTCTTAGGAGGACTAACATCACTATCCTTAGTCATTTTCTAACCCTTTACCTATAGTGGCCAACTGGCCTTTCTTAGGAGGACTAACATCTCTATCCTTAGTCATTTTCTAACCCTTTACCTATAGTGGCCAACTGGCCTTTCTTAGGAGGACTAACATCACTATCCTTAGTCATTTTCTAACCCTTTACCTATAGTGGCCAACTGGCCTTTCTTAGGAGGACTAACATCTCTATCCTTAGTCATTTTCTAACTCTTTGCCTATAGTGGCCAACTGGCCTTTCTTAGGACGACTAACATCACTATCCTTAGTCATTTTCTAACCCTTTACCTATAGTGGCCAACTGGCCTTTCTTAGGAGGACTAACATCACTATCCTTAGTCATTTTCTAACTCTTTGCCTATAGTGGCCAACTGGCCTTTCTTAGGAGGACTAACATCACTATCCTTAGTCATTTTCTAACTCTTTGCCTATAGTGGCCAACTGGCCTTTCTTAGGAGGACTAACATCTCTATCCTTAGTCATTTTCTAACCCTTTACCTATAGTGGCCAACTGGCCTTTCTTAGGAGGACTAACATCACTATCCTTAGTCATTTTCTAACTCTTTACCTATAGTGGCCAACTGGCCTTTCTTAGGAGGACTAACATCTCTATCCTTAGTCATTTTCTGACTCTTTGCCTATAGTGACCAACTGGCTATTCTTAGGAGGACTAACATCACTATCCTTAGTCATTTTCTGACTCTTTGCCTATAGTGGCCAACTGGCCTTTCTTAGGAGGACTAACATCACTATCCTTAGTCATTTTCTAACTCTTTGCCTATAGTGGCCAACTGGCCTTTCTTAGGAGGACTAACATCACTCTCCTTAGTCATTTTCTAACCCTTTACCTATAGTGGCCAACTGGCCTTTCTTAGGAGGATTAACATCACTATCCTTAGTCATTTTCTAACTCTTTACCTATAGTGGCCAACTGGCCTTTCTTAGGAGGACTAACATCACTATCCTTAGTCATTTTCTAACCCTTTGCCTATAGTGGCCAACTGGCCTTTCTTAGGAGGACTAACATCACTATCCTTAGTCATTTTCTAACCCTTTACCTATAGTGGCCAACTGGCCTTTCTTAGGAGGACTAACATCACTATCCTTAGTCATTTTCTAACCCTTTACCTATAGTGGCCAACTGGCCTTTCTTAGGAGGATTAACATCACTATCCTTAGTCATTTTCTGACTCTTTGCCTATAGTGGCCAACTGGCCTTTCTTAGGAGGACTAACATCACTATCCTTAGTCATTTTCTAACCCTTTACCTATAGTGGCCAACTGGCCTTTCTTAGGAGGACTAACATCACTATCCTTAGTCATTTTCTAACCCTTTACCTATAGTGGCCAACTGGCCTTTCTTAGGAGGACTAACATCACTATCCTTAGTCATTTTCTAACCCTTTACCTATAGTGGCCAACTGGCCTTTCTTAGGAGGACTAACATCACTATCCTTAGTCATTTTCTGACTCTTTGCCTATAGTGGCCAACTGGCCTTTCTTAGGAGGACTAACATCACTATCCTTAGTCATTTTCTAACCCTTTACCTATAGTGGCCAACTGGCCTTTCTTAGGAGGACTAACATCACTATCCTTAGTCATTTTCTAACCCTTTACCTATAGTGGCCAACTGGCCTTTCTTAGGAGGACTAACATCACTATCCTTAGTCATTTTCTGACTCTTTGCCTATAGTGGCCAACTGGCCTTTCTTAGGAGGACTAACATCACTATCCTTAGTCATTTTCTAACCCTTTACCTATAGTGGCCAACTGGCCTTTCTTAGGAGGACTAACATCACTATCCTTAGTCATTTTCTAACCCTTTACCTATAGTGGCCAACTGGCCTTTCTTAGGAGGACTAACATCACTATCCTTAGTCATTTTCTAACCCTTTACCTATAGTGGCCAACTGGCCTTTCTTAGGACGACTAACATCACTATCCTTAGTCATTTTCTAACCCTTTGCCTATAGTGGCCAACTGGCCTTTCTTAGGAGGACTAACATCACTATCCTTAGTCATTTTCTAACCCTTTACCTATAGTGGCCAACTGGCCTTTCTTAGGAGGACTAACATCACTATCCTTAGTCATTTTCTGACTCTTTGCCTATAGTGGCCAACTGGCCTTTCTTAGGAGGACTAACATCACTATCCTTAGTCATTTTCTAACCCTTTACCTATAGTGGCCAACTGGCCTTTCTTAGGAGGACTAACATCACTATCCTTAGTCATTTTCTAACCCTTTACCTATAGTGGCCAACTGGCCTTTCTTAGGAGGACTAACATCACTATCCTTAGTCATTTTCTAACCCTTTACCTATAGTGGCCAACTGGCCTTTCTTAGGACGACTAACATCACTATCCTTAGTCATTTTCTAACCCTTTACCTATAGTGGCCAACTGGCCTTTCTTAGGAGGACTAACATCTCTATCCTTAGTCATTTTCTAACTCTTTGCCTATAGTGGCCAACTGGCCTTTCTTAGGAGGACTAACATCACTATCCTTAGTCATTTTCTAACCCTTTACCTATAGTGACCAACTGGCCTTTCTTAGGAGGACTAACATCACTATCCTTAGTCATTTTCTAACCCTTTACCTATAGTGGCCAACTGGCCTTTCTTAGGAGGACTAACATCACTATCCTTAGTCATTTTCTAACCCTTTACCTATAGTGGCCAACTGGCCTTTCTTAGGAGGACTAACATCACTATCCTTAGTCATTTTCTAACCCTTTGCCTATAGTGGCCAACTGGCCTTTCTTAGGAGGACTAACATCACTATCCTTAATCATTTTCTAACCCTTTGCCTATAGTGGCCAACTGGCCTTTCTTAGGAGGACTAACATCACTATCCTTAGTCATTTTCTAACCCTTTACCTATAGTGGCCAACTGGCCTTTCTTAGGAGGACTAACATCACTATCCTTTGTCATTTTCTAACCCTTTACCTATAGTGGCCAACTGGCCTTTCTTAGGACGACTAACATCACTATCCTTAGTCATTTTCGAACCCTTTGCCTATAGTGGCCAACTGGCCTTTCTTAGGAGGACTAACATCACTATCCTTAGTCATTTTCTAACCCTTTACCTATAGTGGCCAACTGGCCTTTCTTAGGAGGACTAACATCACTATCCTTAGTCATTTTCTAACCCTTTACCTATAGTGGCCAACTGGCCTTTCTTAGGACGACTAACATCACTATCCTTAGTCATTTTCGAACCCTTTGCCTATAGTGGCCAACTGGCCTTTCTTAGGAGGACTAACATCACTATCCTTAGTCATTTTCTAACCCTTTACCTATAGTGGCCAACTGGCCTTTCTTAGGAGGACTAACATCACTATCCTTAGTCATTTTCTAACCCTTTACCTATAGTGGCCAACTGGCCTTTCTTAGGAGGACTAACATCACTATCCTTAGTCATTTTCTAACCCTTTACCTATAGTGGCCAACTGGCCTTTCTTAGGACGACTAACATCACTATCCTTAGTCATTTTCGAACCCTTTGCCTATAGTGGCCAACTGGCCTTTCTTAGGAGGACTAACATCACTATCCTTAGTCATTTTCTAACCCTTTACCTATAGTGGCCAACTGGCCTTTCTTAGGAGGACTAACATCACTATCCTTAGTCATTTTCTAACCCTTTACCTATAGTGGCCAACTGGCCTTTCTTAGGAGGACTAACATCACTATCCTTTGTCATTTTCTAACCCTTTACCTATAGTGGCCAACTGGCCTTTCTTAGGACGACTAACATCACTATCCTTAGTCATTTTCGAACCCTTTGCCTATAGTGGCCAACTGGCCTTTCTTAGGAGGACTAACATCACTATCCTTAGTCATTTTCTAACCCTTTACCTATAGTGGCCAACTGGCCTTTCTTAGGAGGACTAACATCACTATCCTTAGTCATTTTCTAACCCTTTACCTATAGTGGCCAACTGGCCTTTCTTAGGAGGACTAACATCACTATCCTTAGTCATTTTCTAACCCTTTACCTATAGTGGCCAACTGGCCTTGCTTAGGAGGACTAACATCACTATCCTTAGTCATTTTCTAACCCTTTACCTATAGTGGCCAACTGGCCTTTCTTAGGAGGACTAACATCACTATCCTTAGTCATTTTCTAACCCTTTACCTATAGTGGCCAACTGGCCTTTCTTAGGAGGACTAACATCACTATCCTTAGTCATTTTCTAACCCTTTACCTATAGTGGCCAACTGGCCTTTCTTAGGAGGACTAACATCACTATCCTTTGTCATTTTCTAACCCTTTACCTATAGTGGCCAACTGGCCTTTCTTAGGAGGATTAACATCACTATCCTTAGTCATTTTCTAACCCTTTGCCTATAGTGGCCAACTGGCCTTTCTTAGGAGGATTAACATCACTATCCTTAGTCATTTTCTAACCCTTTACCTACAGTGGCCAACTGGCCTTTCTTAGGAGGATTAACATCACTATCCTTAGTCATTTTCTAACCCTTTACCTATAGTGGCCAACTGGCCTTTCTTAGGAGGACTAACATCACTATCCTTAGTCATTTTCTAACCCTTTACCTATAGTGGCCAACTGGCCTTTCTTAGGAGGACTAACATCACTATCCTTAGTCATTTTCTAACCCTTTACCTATAGTGGCCAACTGGCCTTTCTTAGGAGGACTAACATCACTATCCTTAGTCATTTTCTAACCCTTTACCTATAGTGGCCAACTGGCCTTTCTTAGGAGGACTAACATCACTATCCTTTGTCATTTTCTAACCCTTTACCTATAGTGGCCAACTGGCCTTTCTTAGGACGACTAATATCACTATCCTTAGTCATTTTCGAACCCTTTGCCTATAGTGGCCAACTGGCCTTTCTTAGGAGGACTAACATCACTATCCTTAGTCATTTTCTAACCCTTTACCTATAGTGGCCAACTGGCCTTTCTTAGGACGACTAACATCACTATCCTTAGTCATTTTCGAACCCTTTGCCTATAGTGACCAACTGGCCTTTCTTAGGAGGACTAACATCACTATCCTTAGTCATTTTCTAACCCTTTACCTATAGTGGCCAACTGGCCTTTCTTAGGAGGACTAACATCACTATCCTTAGTCATTTTCTAACCCTTTACCTATAGTGGCCAACTGGCCTTTCTTAGGAGGACTAACATCACTATCCTTAGTCATTTTCTAACCCTTTACCTATAGTGGCCAACTGGCCTTTCTTAGGAGGACTAACATCACTATCCTTAGTCATTTTCTAACCCTTTACCTATAGTGGCCAACTGGCCTTTCTTAGGAGGACTAACATCACTATCCTTAATCATTTTCTAACCCTTTGCCTATAGTGACCAACTGGCCTTTCTTAGGAGGACTAACATCACTATCCTTAGTCATTTTCTAACCCTTTACCTATAGTGACCAACTGGCCTTTCTTAGGAGGACTAACATCACTATCCTTAGTCATTTTCTAACCCTTTACCTATAGTGGCCAACTGGCCTTTCTTAGGAGGACTAACATCACTATCCTTAGTCATTTTCGAACCCTTTGCCTATAGTGGCCAACTGGCCTTTCTTAGGACGACTAACATCACTATCCTTAGTCATTTTCGAACCCTTTGCCTATAGTGGCCAACTGGCCTTTCTTAGGAGGACTAACATCACTATCCTTAGTCATTTTCTAACCCTTTACCTATAGTGGCCAACTGGCCTTTCTTAGGAGGACTAACATCACTATCCTTAGTCATTTTCTAACCCTTTACCTATAGTGGCCAACTGGCCTTTCTTAGGAGGACTAACATCACTATCCTTAGTCATTTTCTAACCCTTTACCTATAGTGGCCAACTGGCCTTTCTTAGGAGGACTAACATCACTATCCTTAATCATTTTCTAACCCTTTGCCTATAGTGGCCAACTGGCCTTTTTTAGGAGGACTAACATCACTATCCTTAATCATTTTCTAACCCTTTGCCTATAGTGGCCAACTGGCCTTTCTTAGGAGGACTAACATCACTATCCTTAGTCATTTTCTAACCCTTTACCTATAGTGACCAACTGGCCTTTCTTAGGAGGACTAACATCACTATCCTTAGTCATTTTCTAACCCTTTACCTATAGTGGCCAACTGGCCTTTCTTAGGAGGACTAACATCACTATCCTTAGTCATTTTCTAACCCTTTACCTATAGTGACCAACTGGCCTTTCTTCTGATGACTAACATCACTATCCTTAGTCATTTTCTAACCCTTTACCTATAGTGACCAACTGGCCTTTCTTCTGATGACTAACATCACTATCCTTAGTCATTTTCTAACCCTTTACCTATAGTGGCCAACTGGCCTTTCTTAGGAGGACTAACATCACTATCCTTAGTCATTTTCTAACCCTTTACCTATAGTGACCAACTGGCCTTTCTTAGGAGGACTAACATCACTATCCTTAGTCATTTTCTAACTCTTTGCCTATAGTGGCCAACTGGCCTTTCTTAGGAGGACTAACATCACTATCCTTAGTCATTTTCTAACCCTTTACCTATAGTGGCCAACTGGCCTTTCTTCTGATGACTAACATCACTATCCTTAGTCATTTTCTAACCCTTTACCTATAGTGACCAACTGGCCTTTCTTCTGATGACTAACATCACTATCCTTAGTCATTTTCTAACCCTTTACCTATAGTGGCCAACTGGCCTTTCTTAGGAGGACTAACATCACTATCCTTAGTCATTTTCTAACCCTTTACCTATAGTGACCAACTGGCCTTTCTTAGGAGGACTAACATCACTATCCTTAGTCATTTTCTAACCCTTTGCCTATAGTGGCCAACTGGCCTTTCTTAGGAGGACTAACATCACTATCCTTAGTCATTTTCTAACCCTTTGCCTATAGTGGCCAACTGGCCTTTCTTAGGAGGACTAACATCACTATCCTTAGTCATTTTCTGACTCTTTGCCTATAGTAGCCAACTGGCCTTTCTTAGGAGGACTAACATCACTATCCTTAGTCATTTTCTGACTCTTTGCCTATAGTAGCCAACTGGCCTTTCTTAGGAGGACTAACATCACTATCCTTAGTCATTTTCTGACTCTTTGCCTATAGTAGCCAACTGGCCTTTCTTAGGAGGACTAACATCACTATCCTTAGTCATTTTCTGACTCTTTGCCTATAGTAGCCAACTGGCCTTTCTTAGGAGGACTAACATCACTATCCTTAGTCATTTTCTGACTCTTTGCCTATAGTAGCCAACTGGCCTTTCTTAGGAGGACTAACATCACTATCCTTAGTCATTTTCTAACCCTTTACCTATAGTGACCAACTGGCCTTTCTTCTGATGACTAACATCACTATCCTTAGTCATTTTCTAACTCTTTGCCTATAGTGGCCAACTGGCCTTTCTTAGGAGGACTAACATCACTATCCTTAGTCATTTTCTAACCCTTTACCTATAGTGGCCAACTGGCCTTTCTTAGGAGGACTAACATCACTATCCTTAGTCATTTTCTAACCCTTTACCTATAGTGACCAACTGGCCTTTCTTAGGAGGACTAACATCACTATCCTTAGTCATTTTCTAACCCTTTGCCTATAGTGGCCAACTGGCCTTTCTTAGGAGGACTAACATCACTATCCTTAGTCATTTTCTAACCCTTTGCCTATAGTGGCCAACTGGCCTTTCTTCTGATGACTAACATCACTATCCTTAGTCATTTTCTAACCCTTTACCTATAGTGGCCAACTGGCCTTTCTTAGGAGGACTAACATCACTATCCTTAGTCATTTTCTAACCCTTTACCTATAGTGACCAACTGGCCTTTCTTCTGATGACTAACATCACTATCCTTAGTCATTTTCTAACTCTTTGCCTATAGTGGCCAACTGGCCTTTCTTAGGAGGACTAACATCACTATCCTTAGTCATTTTCTAACCCTTTACCTATAGTGGCCAACTGGCCTTTCTTAGGAGGACTAACATCACTATCCTTAGTCATTTTCTAACCCTTTACCTATAGTGGCCAACTGGCCTTTCTTAGGAGGACTAACATCACTATCCTTAGTCATTTTCTGACTCCTTGCCTATAGTAGCCAACTGGCCTTTCTTAGGAGGACTAACATCACTATCCTTAGTCATTTTCTAACCCTTTACCTATAGTGGCCAACTGGCCTTTCTTAGGAGGACTAACATCACTATCCTTAGTCATTTTCTGACTCCTTGCCTATAGTAGCCAACTGGCCTTTCTTAGGAGGACTAACATCACTATCCTTAGTCATTTTCTAACCCTTTACCTATAGTGGCCAACTGGCCTTTCTTAGGAGGACTAACATCACTATCCTTAGTCATTTTCTAACCCTTTACCTATAGTGGCCAACTGGCCTTTCTTAGGAGGACTAACATCACTATCCTTAGTCATTTTCTAACCCTTTGCCTATAGTGGCCAACTGGCCTTTCTTAGGAGGACTAACATCACTATCCTTAGTCATTTTCTAACCCTTTGCCTATAGTGGCCAACTGGCCTTTCTTAGGAGGACTAACATCACTATCCTTAGTCATTTTCTAACTCTTTGCCTATAGTGGCCAACTGGCCTTTCTTAGGAGGACTAACATCACTATCCTTAGTCATTTTCTGACCCTTTACCTATAGTGGCCAACTGGCCTTTCTTAGGAGGACTAACATCACTATCCTTAGTCATTTTCTAACTCTTTGCCTATAGTGGCCAACTGGCCTTTCTTAGGAGGACTAACATCACTATCCTTAGTCATTTTCTGACCCTTTACCTATAGTGGCCAACTGGCCTTTCTTAGGAGGACTAACATCACTATCCTTAGTCATTTTCTAACTCTTTGCCTATAGTGGCCAACTGGCCTTTCTTAGGAGGACTAACATCACTATCCTTAGTCATTTTCTGACCCTTTACCTATAGTGGCCAACTGGCCTTTCTTAGGAGGACTAACATCACTATCCTTAGTCATTTTCTAACCCTTTACCTATAGTGGCCAACTGGCCTTTCTTAGGAGGACTAACATCACTATCCTTAGTCATTTTCTAACCCTTTGCCTATAGTGGCCAACTGGCCTTTCTTAGGAGGACTAACATCACTATCCTTAGTCATTTTCTAACCCTTTGCCTATAGTGGCCAACTGGCCTTTCTTAGGAGGACTAACATCACTATCCTTAGTCATTTTCTAACCCTTTGCCTATAGTGACCAACTGGCCTTTCTTAGGAGGACTAACATCACTATCCTTAGTCATTTTCTAACCCTTTGCCTATAGTGGCCAACTGGCCTTTCTTAGGAGGACTAACATCACTATCCTTAGTCATTTTCTGACTCTTTGCCTATAGTGGCCAACTGGCCTTTCTTAGGAGGACTAACATCACTATCCTTAGTCATTTTCTAACCCTTTACCTATAGTGGCCAACTGGCCTTTCTTAGGAGGACTAACATCACTATCCTTAATCATTTTCTAACCCTTTACCTATAGTGGCCAACTGGCCTTTCTTAGGAGGACTAACATCACTATCCTTAGTCATTTTCTAACCCTTTACCTATAGTGGCCAACTGGCCTTTCTTAGGAGGACTAACATCACTATCCTTAGTCATTTTCTAACCCTTTACCTATAGTGGCCAACTGGCCTTTCTTAGGAGGACTAACATCACTATCCTTAGTCATTTTCTGACTCTTTGCCTATAGTGGCCAACTGGCCTTTCTTAGGAGGACTAACATCACTATCCTTAGTCATTTTCTAACCCTTTGCCTATAGTGGCCAACTGGCCTTTCTTAGGAGGACTAACATCACTATCCTTAGTCATTTTCTAACCCTTTGCCTATAGTGGCCAACTGGCCTTTCTTAGGAGGACTAACATCACTATCCTTAGTCATTTTCTAACCCTTTGCCTATAGTGACCAACTGGCCTTTCTTAGGAGGACTAACATCACTATCCTTAGTCATTTTCTAACTCTTTGCCTATAGTGGCCAACTGGCCTTTCTTAGGAGGACTAACATCACTATCCTTAGTCATTTTCTAACCCTTTGCCTATAGTGGCCAACTGGCCTTTCTTAGGAGGACTAACATCACTATCCTTAGTCATTTTCTAACTCTTTGCCTATAGTGGCCAACTGGCCTTTCTTAGGAGGACTAACATCACTATCCTTAGTCATTTTCTAACCCTTTGCCTATAGTGGCCAACTGGCCTTTCTTAGGAGGACTAACATCACTATCCTTAGTCATTTTCTAACTCTTTGCCTATAGTGGCCAACTGGCCTTTCTTAGGAGGACTAACATCACTATCCTTAGTCATTTTCTAACCCTTTACCTATAGTGGCCAACTGGCCTTTCTTAGGAGGACTAACATCACTATCCTTAGTCATTTTCTGACTCTTTGCCTATAGTGGCCAACTGGCCTTTCTTAGGAGGACTAACATCACTATCCTTAGTCATTTTCTAACCCTTTGCCTATAGTGGCCAACTGGCCTTTCTTAGGAGGACTAACATCACTATCCTTAGTCATTTTCTAACCCTTTACCTATAGTGGCCAACTGGCCTTTCTTAGGAGGACTAACATCACTATCCTTAGTCATTTTCTAACCCTTTGCCTATAGTGGCCAACTGGCCTTTCTTAGGAGGACTAACATCACTATCCTTAGTCATTTTCTAACCCTTTGCCTATAGTGGCCAACTGGCCTTTCTTAGGAGGACTAACATCACTATCCTTAGTCATTTTCTAACCCTTTGCCTATAGTGACCAACTGGCCTTTCTTAGGAGGACTAACATCACTATCCTTAGTCATTTTCTAACCCTTTGCCTATAGTGGCCAACTGGCCTTTCTTAGGAGGACTAACATCACTATCCTTAGTCATTTTCTGACTCTTTGCCTATAGTGGCCAACTGGCCTTTCTTAGGAGGACTAACATCACTATCCTTAGTCATTTTCTAACCCTTTGCCTATAGTGGCCAACTGGCCTTTCTTAGGAGGACTAACATCACTATCCTTAGTCATTTTCTGACTCTTTGCCTATAGTGGCCAACTGGCCTTTCTTAGGAGGACTAACATCACTATCCTTAGTCATTTTCTAACCCTTTACCTATAGTGGCCAACTGGCCTTTCTTAGGAGGACTAACATCACTATCCTTAGTCATTTTCTGACTCTTTGCCTATAGTGGCCAACTGGCCTTTCTTAGGAGGACTAACATCACTATCCTTAGTCATTTTCTAACCCTTTGCCTATAGTGGCCAACTGGCCTTTCTTAGGAGGACTAACATCACTATCCTTAGTCATTTTCTAACCCTTTACCTATAGTGGCCAACTGGCCTTTCTTAGGAGGACTAACATCACTATCCTTAGTCATTTTCTAACCCTTTGCCTATAGTGGCCAACTGGCCTTTCTTAGGAGGACTAACATCACTATCCTTAGTCATTTTCTAACCCTTTGCCTATAGTGGCCAACTGGCCTTTCTTAGGAGGACTAACATCACTATCCTTAGTCATTTTCTAACCCTTTGCCTATAGTGACCAACTGGCCTTTCTTAGGAGGACTAACATCACTATCCTTAGTCATTTTCTAACCCTTTGCCTATAGTGGCCAACTGGCCTTTCTTAGGAGGACTAACATCACTATCCTTAGTCATTTTCTGACTCTTTGCCTATAGTGGCCAACTGGCCTTTCTTAGGAGGACTAACATCACTATCCTTAGTCATTTTCTAACCCTTTACCTATAGTGGCCAACTGGCCTTTCTTAGGAGGACTAACATCACTATCCTTAATCATTTTCTAACCCTTTACCTATAGTGGCCAACTGGCCTTTCTTAGGAGGACTAACATCACTATCCTTAGTCATTTTCTAACCCTTTACCTATAGTGGCCAACTGGCCTTTCTTAGGAGGACTAACATCACTATCCTTAGTCATTTTCTAACTCTTTGCCTATAGTGGCCAACTGGCCTTTCTTAGGAGGACTAACATCACTATCCTTAGTCATTTTCTAACCCTTTGCCTATAGTGGCCAACTGGCCTTTCTTAGGAGGACTAACATCACTATCCTTAGTCATTTTCTAACCCTTTGCCTATAGTGGCCAACTGGCCTTTCTTAGGAGGACTAACATCACTATCCTTAGTCATTTTCTGACTCTTTGCCTATAGTGGCCAACTGGCCTTTCTTAGGAGGACTAACATCACTATCCTTAGTCATTTTCTAACCCTTTACCTATAGTGGCCAACTGGCCTTTCTTAGGAGGACTAACATCACTATCCTTAGTCATTTTCTGACTCTTTGCCTATAGTGGCCAACTGGCCTTTCTTAGGAGGACTAACATCACTATCCTTAGTCATTTTCTAACCCTTTGCCTATAGTGGCCAACTGGCCTTTCTTAGGAGGACTAACATCACTATCCTTAGTCATTTTCTAACCCTTTACCTATAGTGGCCAACTGGCCTTTCTTAGGAGGACTAACATCACTATCCTTAGTCATTTTCTAACCCTTTGCCTATAGTGGCCAACTGGCCTTTCTTAGGAGGACTAACATCACTATCCTTAGTCATTTTCTAACCCTTTGCCTATAGTGGCCAACTGGCCTTTCTTAGGAGGACTAACATCACTATCCTTAGTCATTTTCTAACCCTTTGCCTATAGTGACCAACTGGCCTTTCTTAGGAGGACTAACATCACTATCCTTAGTCATTTTCTAACCCTTTGCCTATAGTGGCCAACTGGCCTTTCTTAGGAGGACTAACATCACTATCCTTAGTCATTTTCTGACTCTTTGCCTATAGTGGCCAACTGGCCTTTCTTAGGAGGACTAACATCACTATCCTTAGTCATTTTCTAACCCTTTGCCTATAGTGGCCAACTGGCCTTTCTTAGGAGGACTAACATCACTATCCTTAGTCATTTTCTGACTCTTTGCCTATAGTGGCCAACTGGCCTTTCTTAGGAGGACTAACATCACTATCCTTAGTCATTTTCTAACCCTTTGCCTATAGTGGCCAACTGGCCTTTCTTAGGAGGACTAACATCACTATCCTTAGTCATTTTCTGACTCTTTGCCTATAGTGGCCAACTGGCCTTTCTTAGGAGGACTAACATCACTATCCTTAGTCATTTTCTAACCCTTTACCTATAGTGGCCAACTGGCCTTTCTTAGGAGGACTAACATCACTATCCTTAGTCATTTTCTGACTCTTTGCCTATAGTGGCCAACTGGCCTTTCTTAGGAGGACTAACATCACTATCCTTAGTCATTTTCTAACCCTTTGCCTATAGTGGCCAACTGGCCTTTCTTAGGAGGACTAACATCACTATCCTTAGTCATTTTCTAACCCTTTACCTATAGTGGCCAACTGGCCTTTCTTAGGAGGACTAACATCACTATCCTTAGTCATTTTCTAACCCTTTGCCTATAGTGGCCAACTGGCCTTTCTTAGGAGGACTAACATCACTATCCTTAGTCATTTTCTAACCCTTTGCCTATAGTGGCCAACTGGCCTTTCTTAGGAGGACTAACATCACTATCCTTAGTCATTTTCTAACCCTTTGCCTATAGTGACCAACTGGCCTTTCTTAGGAGGACTAACATCACTATCCTTAGTCATTTTCTAACCCTTTGCCTATAGTGGCCAACTGGCCTTTCTTAGGAGGACTAACATCACTATCCTTAGTCATTTTCTGACTCTTTGCCTATAGTGGCCAACTGGCCTTTCTTAGGAGGACTAACATCACTATCCTTAGTCATTTTCTAACCCTTTACCTATAGTGGCCAACTGGCCTTTCTTAGGAGGACTAACATCACTATCCTTAATCATTTTCTAACCCTTTACCTATAGTGGCCAACTGGCCTTTCTTAGGAGGACTAACATCACTATCCTTAGTCATTTTCTAACCCTTTACCTATAGTGGCCAACTGGCCTTTCTTAGGAGGACTAACATCACTATCCTTAGTCATTTTCTAACTCTTTGCCTATAGTGGCCAACTGGCCTTTCTTAGGAGGACTAACATCACTATCCTTAGTCATTTTCTAACCCTTTGCCTATAGTGGCCAACTGGCCTTTCTTAGGAGGACTAACATCACTATCCTTAGTCATTTTCTAACCCTTTGCCTATAGTGGCCAACTGGCCTTTCTTAGGAGGACTAACATCACTATCCTTAGTCATTTTCTGACTCTTTGCCTATAGTGGCCAACTGGCCTTTCTTAGGAGGACTAACATCACTATCCTTAGTCATTTTCTAACCCTTTACCTATAGTGGCCAACTGGCCTTTCTTAGGAGGACTAACATCACTATCCTTAGTCATTTTCTGACTCTTTGCCTATAGTGGCCAACTGGCCTTTCTTAGGAGGACTAACATCACTATCCTTAGTCATTTTCTAACCCTTTGCCTATAGTGGCCAACTGGCCTTTCTTAGGAGGACTAACATCACTATCCTTAGTCATTTTCTAACCCTTTACCTATAGTGGCCAACTGGCCTTTCTTAGGAGGACTAACATCACTATCCTTAGTCATTTTCTAACCCTTTGCCTATAGTGGCCAACTGGCCTTTCTTAGGAGGACTAACATCACTATCCTTAGTCATTTTCTAACCCTTTGCCTATAGTGGCCAACTGGCCTTTCTTAGGAGGACTAACATCACTATCCTTAGTCATTTTCTAACCCTTTGCCTATAGTGACCAACTGGCCTTTCTTAGGAGGACTAACATCACTATCCTTAGTCATTTTCTAACCCTTTGCCTATAGTGGCCAACTGGCCTTTCTTAGGAGGACTAACATCACTATCCTTAGTCATTTTCTGACTCTTTGCCTATAGTGGCCAACTGGCCTTTCTTAGGAGGACTAACATCACTATCCTTAGTCATTTTCTAACCCTTTGCCTATAGTGGCCAACTGGCCTTTCTTAGGAGGACTAACATCACTATCCTTAGTCATTTTCTGACTCTTTGCCTATAGTGGCCAACTGGCCTTTCTTAGGAGGACTAACATCACTATCCTTAGTCATTTTCTAACCCTTTACCTATAGTGGCCAACTGGCCTTTCTTAGGAGGACTAACATCACTATCCTTAGTCATTTTCTGACTCTTTGCCTATAGTGGACAACTGGCCTTTCTTAGGAGGACTAACATCACTATCCTTAGTCATTTTCTAACCCTTTGCCTATAGTGGCCAACTGGCCTTTCTTAGGAGGACTAACATCACTATCCTTAGTCATTTTCTAACCCTTTACCTATAGTGGCCAACTGGCCTTTCTTAGGAGGACTAACATCACTATCCTTAGTCATTTTCTAACCCTTTGCCTATAGTGGCCAACTGGCCTTTCTTAGGAGGACTAACATCACTATCCTTAGTCATTTTCTAACCCTTTGCCTATAGTGGCCAACTGGCCTTTCTTAGGAGGACTAACATCACTATCCTTAGTCATTTTCTAACCCTTTGCCTATAGTGACCAACTGGCCTTTCTTAGGAGGACTAACATCACTATCCTTAGTCATTTTCTAACCCTTTGCCTATAGTGGCCAACTGGCCTTTCTTAGGAGGACTAACATCACTATCCTTAGTCATTTTCTGACTCTTTGCCTATAGTGGCCAACTGGCCTTTCTTAGGAGGACTAACATCACTATCCTTAGTCATTTTCTAACCCTTTTCCTATAGTGGCCAACTGGCCTTTCTTAGGAGGACTAACATCACTATCCTTAATCATTTTCTAACCCTTTACCTATAGTGGCCAACTGGCCTTTCTTAGGAGGACTAACATCACTATCCTTAGTCATTTTCTAACCCTTTACCTATAGTGGCCAACTGGCCTTTCTTAGGAGGACTAACATCACTATCCTTAGTCATTTTCTAACCCTTTACCTATAGTGGCCAACTGGCCTTTCTTAGGAGGACTAACATCACTATCCTTAGTCATTTTCTGACTCTTTGCCTATAGTGGCCAACTGGCCTTTCTTAGGAGGACTAACATCACTATCCTTAGTCATTTTCTAACCCTTTGCCTATAGTGGCCAACTGGCCTTTCTTAGGAGGACTAACATCACTATCCTTAGTCATTTTCTAACCCTTTGCCTATAGTGGCCAACTGGCCTTTCTTAGGAGGACTAACATCACTATCCTTAGTCATTTTCTAACCCTTTGCCTATAGTGACCAACTGGCCTTTCTTAGGAGGACTAACATCACTATCCTTAGTCATTTTCTAACTCTTTGCCTATAGTGGCCAACTGGCCTTTCTTAGGAGGACTAACATCACTATCCTTAGTCATTTTCTAACCCTTTGCCTATAGTGGCCAACTGGCCTTTCTTAGGAGGACTAACATCACTATCCTTAGTCATTTTCTAACCCTTTGCCTATAGTGGCCAACTGGCCTTTCTTAGGACGACTAACATCACTATCCTTAGTCATTTTCTAACCCTTTGCCTATAGTGACCAACTGGCCTTTCTTAGGACGACTAACATCACTATCCTTAGTCATTTTCTAACCCTTTACCTATAGTGACCAACTGGCCTTTCTTAGGAGGACTAACATCACTATCCTTAGTCATTTTCTAACCCTTTGCCTATAGTGACCAACTGGCCTTTCTTAGGAGGACTAACATCACTATCCTTAGTCATTTTCTAACCCTTTGCCTATAGTGGCCAACTGGCCTTTCTTAGGAGGACTAACATCACTATCCTTAGTCATTTTCTGACTCTTTGCCTATAGTGGCCAACTGGCCTTTCTTAGGAGGACTAACATCACTATCCTTAGTCATTTTCTAACCCTTTGCCTATAGTGGCCAACTGGCCTTTCTTAGGAGGACTAACATCACTATCCTTAGTCATTTTCTAACCCTTTACCTATAGTGGCCAACTGGCCTTTCTTAGGAGGACTAACATCACTATCCTTAGTCATTTTCTAACCCTTTGCCTATAGTGGCCAACTGGCCTTTCTTAGGAGGACTAACATCACTATCCTTAGTCATTTTCTGACTCTTTGCCTATAGTGGCCAACTGGCCTTTCTTAGGAGGACTAACATCACTATCCTTAGTCATTTTCTAACCCTTTGCCTATAGTGACCAACTGGCCTTTCTTAGGACGACTAACATCACTATCCTTAGTCATTTTCTAACCCTTTACCTATAGTGACCAACTGGCCTTTCTTAGGAGGACTAACATCACTATCCTTAGTCATTTTCTAACCCTTTGCCTATAGTGACCAACTGGCCTTTCTTAGGAGGACTAACATCACTATCCTTAGTCATTTTCTAACCCTTTGCCTATAGTGGCCAACTGGCCTTTCTTAGGAGGACTAACATCACTATCCTTAGTCATTTTCTAACTCTTTGCCTATAGTGGCCAACTGGCCTTTCTTAGGAGGACTAACATCACTATCCTTAGTCATTTTCTAACCCTTTGCCTATAGTGGCCAACTGGCCTTTCTTAGGAGGACTAACATCACTATCCTTAGTCATTTTCTAACCCTTTGCCTATAGTGGCCAACTGGCCTTTCTTAGGAGGACTAACATCACTATCCTTTGTCATTTTCTAACTCTTTGCCTATAGTGGCCAACTGACCTTTCTTAGGAGGACTAACATCACTATCCTTAGTCATTTTCTGACTCTTTGCCTATAGTGGCCAACTGGCCTTTCTTAGGAGGACTAACATCACTATCCTTAGTCATTTTCTAACCCTTTGCCTATAGTGGCCAACTGGCCTTTCTTAGGAGGACTAACATCACTATCCTTAGTCATTTTCTGACTCTTTGCCTATAGTGGCCAACTGGCCTTTCTTAGGAGGACTAACATCACTATCCTTAGTCATTTTCTAACCCTTTGCCTATAGTGACCAACTGGCCTTTCTTAGGACGACTAACATCACTATCCTTAGTCATTTTCTAACCCTTTACCTATAGTGGCCAACTGGCCTTTCTTAGGAGGACTAACATCACTATCCTTAGTCATTTTCTAACCCTTTGCCTATAGTGGCCAACTGGCCTTTCTTAGGAGGACTAACATCACTATCCTTAGTCATTTTCTAACCCTTTACCTATAGTGGCCAACTGGCCTTTCTTAGGAGGACTAACATCACTATCCTTAGTCATTTTCTAACCCTTTACCTATAGTGGCCAACTGGCCTTTCTTAGGAGGACTAACATCACTATCCTTTGTCATTTTCTAACCCTTTACCTATAGTGGCCAACTGGCCTTTCTTAGGACGACTAACATCACTATCCTTAGTCATTTTCGAACCCTTTGCCTATAGTGGCCAACTGGCCTTTCTTAGGAGGACTAACATCACTATCCTTAGTCATTTTCTAACCCTTTACCTATAGTGGCCAACTGGCCTTGCTTAGGAGGACTAACATCACTATCCTTAGTCATTTTCTAACCCTTTACCTATAGTGGCCAACTGGCCTTTCTTAGGAGGATTAACATCACTATCCTTAGTCATTTTCTAACCCTTTACCTATAGTGGCCAACTGGCCTTTCTTAGGAGGACTAACATCACTATCCTTAGTCATTTTCTAACCCTTTGCCTATAGTGGCCAACTGGCCTTTCTTAGGAGGATTAACATCACTATCCTTAGTCATTTTCTAACCCTTTACCTATAGTGGCCAACTGGCCTTTCTTAGGAGGACTAACATCACTATCCTTAGTCATTTTCTAACCCTTTACCTATAGTGGCCAACTGGCCTTTCTTAGGAGGACTAACATCACTATCCTTAGTCATTTTCTAACCCTTTGCCTATAGTGGCCAACTGGCCTTTCTTAGGAGGACTAACATCACTATCCTTAGTCATTTTCTAACCCTTTACCTATAGTGGCCAACTGGCCTTTCTTAGGAGGACTAACATCACTATCCTTAGTCATTTTCTAACCCTTTACCTATAGTGGCCAACTGGCCTTTCTTAGGAGGACTAACATCACTATCCTTAGTCATTTTCTAACCCTTTACCTATAGTGGCCAACTGGCCTTTCTTAGGAGGACTAACATCACTATCCTTAGTCATTTTCTGACTCTTTGCCTATAGTGGCCAACTGGCCTTTCTTAGGAGGACTAACATCACTATCCTTAGTCATTTTCTAACCCTTTGCCTATAGTGGCCAACTGGCCTTTCTTAGGAGGACTAACATCACTATCCTTAGTCATTTTCTGACTCTTTGCCTATAGTGGCCAACTGGCCTTTCTTAGGAGGACTAACATCACTATCCTTAGTCATTTTCTAACCCTTTACCTATAGTGGCCAACTGGCCTTTCTTAGGAGGACTAACATCACTATCCTTAGTCATTTTCTGACTCTTTGCCTATAGTGGCCAACTGGCCTTTCTTAGGAGGACTAACATCACTATCCTTAGTCATTTTCTAACCCTTTGCCTATAGTGGCCAACTGGCCTTTCTTAGGAGGACTAACATCACTATCCTTAGTCATTTTCTAACCCTTTACCTATAGTGGCCAACTGGCCTTTCTTAGGAGGACTAACATCACTATCCTTAGTCATTTTCTAACCCTTTGCCTATAGTGGCCAACTGGCCTTTCTTAGGAGGACTAACATCACTATCCTTAGTCATTTTCTAACCCTTTGCCTATAGTGGCCAACTGGCCTTTCTTAGGAGGACTAACATCACTATCCTTAGTCATTTTCTAACCCTTTGCCTATAGTGACCAACTGGCCTTTCTTAGGAGGACTAACATCACTATCCTTAGTCATTTTCTAACCCTTTGCCTATAGTGGCCAACTGGCCTTTCTTAGGAGGACTAACATCACTATCCTTAGTCATTTTCTGACTCTTTGCCTATAGTGGCCAACTGGCCTTTCTTAGGAGGACTAACATCACTATCCTTAGTCATTTTCTAACCCTTTACCTATAGTGGCCAACTGGCCTTTCTTAGGAGGACTAACATCACTATCCTTAATCATTTTCTAACCCTTTACCTATAGTGGCCAACTGGCCTTTCTTAGGAGGACTAACATCACTATCCTTAGTCATTTTCTAACCCTTTACCTATAGTGGCCAACTGGCCTTTCTTAGGAGGACTAACATCACTATCCTTAATCATTTTCTAACCCTTTACCTATAGTGGCCAACTGGCCTTTCTTAGGAGGACTAACATCACTATCCTTAGTCATTTTCTAACCCTTTACCTATAGTGGCCAACTGGCCTTTCTTAGGAGGACTAACATCACTATCCTTAGTCATTTTCTAACCCTTTGCCTATAGTGGCCAACTGGCCTTTCTTAGGAGGACTAACATCACTATCCTTAGTCATTTTCTAACCCTTTGCCTATAGTGGCCAACTGGCCTTTCTTAGGAGGACTAACATCACTATCCTTAGTCATTTTCTAACCCTTTGCCTATAGTGACCAACTGGCCTTTCTTAGGAGGACTAACATCACTATCCTTAGTCATTTTCTAACTCTTTGCCTATAGTGGCCAACTGGCCTTTCTTAGGAGGACTAACATCACTATCCTTAGTCATTTTCTAACCCTTTGCCTATAGTGGCCAACTGGCCTTTCTTAGGAGGACTAACATCACTATCCTTAGTCATTTTCTAACCCTTTGCCTATAGTGGCCAACTGGCCTTTCTTAGGAGGACTAACATCACTATCCTTAGTCATTTTCTAACCCTTTGCCTATAGTGGCCAACTGGCCTTTCTTAGGAGGACTAACATCACTATCCTTAGTCATTTTCTGACTCTTTGCCTATAGTGGCCAACTGGCCTTTCTTAGGAGGACTAACATCACTATCCTTAGTCATTTTCTAACCCTTTGCCTATAGTGGCCAACTGGCCTTTCTTAGGAGGACTAACATCACTATCCTTAGTCATTTTCTGACTCTTTGCCTATAGTGGCCAACTGGCCTTTCTTAGGAGGACTAACATCACTATCCTTAGTCATTTTCTAACCCTTTGCCTATAGTGACCAACTGGCCTTTCTTAGGAGGACTAACATCACTATCCTTAGTCATTTTCTAACTCTTTGCCTATAGTGGCCAACTGGCCTTTCTTAGGAGGACTAACATCACTATCCTTAGTCATTTTCTAACCCTTTGCCTATAGTGGCCAACTGGCCTTTCTTAGGAGGACTAACATCACTATCCTTAGTCATTTTCTAACCCTTTGCCTATAGTGGCCAACTGGCCTTTCTTAGGAGGACTAACATCACTATCCTTAGTCATTTTCTAACCCTTTGCCTATAGTGGCCAACTGGCCTTTCTTAGGAGGACTAACATCACTATCCTTAGTCATTTTCTGACTCTTTGCCTATAGTGGCCAACTGGCCTTTCTTAGGAGGACTAACATCACTATCCTTAGTCATTTTCTAACCCTTTGCCTATAGTGGCCAACTGGCCTTTCTTAGGAGGACTAACATCACTATCCTTAATCATTTTCTAACCCTTTACCTATAGTGGCCAACTGGCCTTTCTTAGGAGGACTAACATCACTATCCTTAGTCATTTTCTAACCCTTTACCTATAGTGGCCAACTGGCCTTTCTTAGGAGGACTAACATCACTATCCTTAGTCATTTTCTAACCCTTTACCTATAGTGGCCAACTGGCCTTTCTTAGGAGGACTAACATCACTATCCTTAGTCATTTTCTGACTCTTTGCCTATAGTGGCCAACTGGCCTTTCTTAGGAGGACTAACATCACTATCCTTAGTCATTTTCTAACCCTTTGCCTATAGTGGCCAACTGGCCTTTCTTAGGAGGACTAACATCACTATCCTTAGTCATTTTCTAACCCTTTGCCTATAGTGGCCAACTGGCCTTTCTTAGGAGGACTAACATCACTATCCTTAGTCATTTTCTAACCCTTTGCCTATAGTGACCAACTGGCCTTTCTTAGGAGGACTAACATCACTATCCTTAGTCATTTTCTAACTCTTTGCCTATAGTGGCCAACTGGCCTTTCTTAGGAGGACTAACATCACTATCCTTAGTCATTTTCTAACCCTTTGCCTATAGTGGCCAACTGGCCTTTCTTAGGAGGACTAACATCACTATCCTTAGTCATTTTCTAACCCTTTGCCTATAGTGACCAACTGGCCTTTCTTAGGAGGACTAACATCACTATCCTTAGTCATTTTCTAACTCTTTGCCTATAGTGGCCAACTGGCCTTTCTTAGGACGACTAACATCACTATCCTTAGTCATTTTCTAACCCTTTACCTATAGTGACCAACTGGCCTTTCTTAGGAGGACTAACATCACTATCCTTAGTCATTTTCTAACCCTTTGCCTATAGTGACCAACTGGCCTTTCTTAGGAGGACTAACATCACTATCCTTAGTCATTTTCTAACCCTTTGCCTATAGTGGCCAACTGGCCTTTCTTAGGAGGACTAACATCACTATCCTTAGTCATTTTCTAACTCTTTGCCTATAGTGGCCAACTGGCCTTTCTTAGGAGGACTAACATCACTATCCTTAGTCATTTTCTAACCCTTTGCCTATAGTGGCCAACTGGCCTTTCTTAGGAGGACTAACATCACTATCCTTAGTCATTTTCTAACCCTTTGCCTATAGTGGCCAACTGGCCTTTCTTAGGAGGACTAACATCACTATCCTTTGTCATTTTCTAACTCTTTGCCTATAGTGGCCAACTGGCCTTTCTTAGGAGGACTAACATCACTATCCTTAGTCATTTTCTGACTCTTTGCCTATAGTGGCCAACTGGCCTTTCTTAGGAGGACTAACATCACTATCCTTAGTCATTTTCTAACCCTTTGCCTATAGTGGCCAACTGGCCTTTCTTAGGAGGACTAACATCACTATCCTTTGTCATTTTCTAACTCTTTGCCTATAGTGGCCAACTGGCCTTTCTTAGGAGGACTAACATCACTATCCTTAGTCATTTTCTAACTCTTTGCCTATAGTGGCCAACTGGCCTTTCTTAGGAGGACTAACATCACTATCCTTTGTCATTTTCTAACTCTTTGCCTATAGTGGCCAACTGGCCTTTCTTAGGAGGACTAACATCACTATCCTTTGTCATTTTCTAACTCTTTACCTATAGTGACCAACTGGCCTTTCTTAGGAGGACTAACATCACTATCCTTAGTCATTTTCTAACCCTTTGCCTATAGTGGCCAACTGGCCTTTCTTAGGAGGACTAACATCACTATCCTTTATCATTTTCTAACCCTTTACCTATAGTGGCCAACTGGCCTTTCTTAGGAGGACTAACATCACTATCCTTAGTCATTTTCTAACCCTTTGCCTATAGTGGCCAACTGGCCTTTCTTAGGAGGACTAACATCACTATCCTTAGTCATTTTCTAACCCTTTGCCTATAGTGGCCAACTGGCCTTTCTTAGGAGGACTAACATCACTATCCTTTGTCATTTTCTAACTCTTTGCCTATAGTGGCCAACTGGCCTTTCTTAGGAGGACTAACATCACTATCCTTAGTCATTTTCTAACCCTTTGCCTATAGTGGCCAACTGGCCTTTCTTAGGAGGACTAACATCACTATCCTTTATCATTTTCTAACCCTTTACCTATAGTGGCCAACTGGCCTTTCTTAGGAGGACTAACATCACTATCCTTAGTCATTTTCTAACCCTTTGCCTATAGTGGCCAACTGGCCTTTCTTAGGAGGACTAACATCACTATCCTTAGTCATTTTCTAACCCTTTGCCTATAGTGGCCAACTGGCCTTTCTTAGGAGGACTAACATCACTATCCTTAGTCATTTTCTAACCCTTTGCCTATAGTGACCAACTGGCCTTTCTTAGGAGGACTAACATCACTATCCTTAGTCATTTTCTAACCCTTTGCCTATAGTGACCAACTGGCCTTTCTTAGGACGACTAACATCACTATCCTTAGTCATTTTCTAACCCTTTGCCTATAGTGGCCAACTGGCCTTTCTTAGGAGGACTAACATCACTATCCTTAGTCATTTTCTGACTCTTTGCCTATAGTGGCCAACTGGCCTTTCTTAGGAGGACTAACATCACTATCCTTAGTCATTTTCTAACCCTTTGCCTATAGTGACCAACTGGCCTTTCTTAGGACGACTAACATCACTATCCTTAGTCATTTTCTAACCCTTTGCCTATAGTGGCCAACTGGCCTTTCTTAGGAGGACTAACATCACTATCCTTAGTCATTTTCTGACTCTTTGCCTATAGTGGCCAACTGGCCTTTCTTAGGAGGACTAACATCACTATCCTTAGTCATTTTCTAACCCTTTACCTATAGTGGCCAACTGGCCTTTCTTAGGAGGACTAACATCACTATCCTTAGTCATTTTCTAACCCTTTGCCTATAGTGACCAACTGGCCTTTCTTAGGACGACTAACATCACTATCCTTAGTCATTTTCTGACTCTTTGCCTATAGTGGCCAACTGGCCTTTCTTAGGAGGATTAACATCACTATCCTTAGTCATTTTCTAACCCTTTGCCTATAGTGACCAACTGGCCTTTCTTAGGACGACTAACATCACTATCCTTAGTCATTTTCTAACCCTTTGCCTATAGTGGCCAACTGGCCTTTCTTAGGAGGACTAACATCACTATCCTTAGTCATTTTCTAACCCTTTACCTATAGTGGCCAACTGGCCTTTCTTAGGAGGATTAACATCACTATCCTTAGTCATTTTCTAACCCTTTGCCTATAGTGACCAACTGGCCTTTCTTAGGACGACTAACATCACTATCCTTAGTCATTTTCTAACCCTTTGCCTATAGTGGCCAACTGGCCTTTCTTAGGAGGACTAACATCACTATCCTTAGTCATTTTCTGACTCTTTGCCTATAGTGGCCAACTGGCCTTTCTTAGGAGGACTAACATCACTATCCTTAGTCATTTTCTAACCCTTTGCCTATAGTGACCAACTGGCCTTTCTTAGGAGGACTAACATCTCTATCCTTAGTCATTTTCTAACCCTTTACCTATAGTGGCCAACTGGCCTTTCTTAGGAGGACTAACATCACTATCCTTAGTCATTTTCTAACCCTTTGCCTATAGTGGCCAACTGGCCTTTCTTAGGAGGACTAACATCTCTATCCTTAGTCATTTTCTAACCCTTTACCTATAGTGGCCAACTGGCCTTTCTTAGGAGGACTAACATCACTATCCTTAGTCATTTTCTAACCCTTTACCTATAGTGGCCAACTGGCCTTTCTTAGGAGGACTAACATCACTATCCTTAGTCATTTTCTAACCCTTTGCCTATAGTGACCAACTGGCCTTTCTTAGGACGACTAACATCACTATCCTTAGTCATTTTCTAACCCTTTGCCTATAGTGGCCAACTGGCCTTTCTTAGGAGGACTAACATCACTATCCTTAGTCATTTTCTAACCCTTTACCTATAGTGGCCAACTGGCCTTTCTTAGGAGGACTAACATCACTATCCTTAGTCATTTTCTAACCCTTTACCTATAGTGGCCAACTGGCCTTTCTTAGGAGGACTAACATCACTATCCTTAGTCATTTTCTAACCCTTTACCTATAGTGGCCAACTGGCCTTTCTTAGGAGGACTAACATCACTATCCTTAGTCATTTTCTAACCCTTTACCTATAGTGGCCAACTGGCCTTTCTTAGGAGGACTAACATCACTATCCTTAGTCATTTTCTAACCCTTTGCCTATAGTGGCCAACTGGCCTTTCTTAGGAGGACTAACATCACTATCCTTAGTCATTTTCTGACTCTTTGCCTATAGTGGCCAACTGGCCTTTCTTAGGAGGACTAACATCACTATCCTTAGTCATTTTCTAACCCTTTGCCTATAGTGACCAACTGGCCTTTCTTAGGACGACTAACATCACTATCCTTAGTCATTTTCTAACCCTTTACCTATAGTGACCAACTGGCCTTTCTTAGGAGGACTAACATCACTATCCTTAGTCATTTTCTAACCCTTTACCTATAGTGACCAACTGGCCTTTCTTAGGAGGACTAACATCACTATCCTTAGTCATTTTCTAACCCTTTGCCTATAGTGACCAACTGGCCTTTCTTAGGAGGACTAACATCACTATCCTTAGTCATTTTCTAACCCTTTGCCTATAGTGACCAACTGGCCTTTCTTAGGAGGACTAACATCACCATCCTTTGTCATTTTCTAACCCTTTGCCTATAGTGGCCAACTGGCCTTTCTTAGGAGGACTAACATCACTATCCTTAGTCATTTTCTGACTCTTTGCCTATAGTGGCCAACTGGCCTTTCTTAGGAGGACTAACATCACTATCCTTAGTCATTTTCTAACCCTTTGCCTATAGTGGCCAACTGGCCTTTCTTAGGAGGACTAACATCACTATCCTTAGTCATTTTCTAACCCTTTGCCTATAGTGACCAACTGGCCTTTCTTAGGACGACTAACATCACTATCCTTAGTCATTTTCTAACCCTTTACCTATAGTGACCAACTGGCCTTTCTTAGGAGGACTAACATCACTATCCTTAGTCATTTTCTAACCCTTTGCCTATAGTGACCAACTGGCCTTTCTTAGGAGGACTAACATCACTATCCTTAGTCATTTTCTAACCCTTTGCCTATAGTGACCAACTGGCCTTTCTTAGGAGGACTAACATCACTATCCTTAGTCATTTTCTAACCCTTTGCCTATAGTGACCAACTGGCCTTTCTTAGGAGGACTAACATCACTATCCTTAGTCATTTTCTAACCCTTTGCCTATAGTGGCCAACTGGCCTTTCTTAGGAGGACTAACATCACTATCCTTAGTCATTTTCTGACTCTTTGCCTATAGTGGCCAACTGGCCTTTCTTAGGAGGACTAACATCACTATCCTTAGTCATTTTCTAACCCTTTACCTATAGTGGCCAACTGGCCTTTCTTAGGAGGACTAACATCACTATCCTTAGTCATTTTCTAACCCTTTACCTATAGTGGCCAACTGGCTTTTCTTAGGAGGACTAACATCACTATCCTTAGTCATTTTCTAACTCTTTGCCTATAGTGACCAACTGGCCTTGCTTTGTGTGACATTGATTTTTAAATATACAAATATTTGCTTTTGCCTTTTTGAACATTTAAATTTGGTTTCTAAATTATTTTTTTATAATGTCACTATAAAATCATTTTCCTATTATTTGCTTCCCTTTTTTTTTTTAATTAATTTGTTTTGAAAGAAATAGAAAAACTTTTTTTTATTTAATTACATTATCCAGTCAATTAGAGATCAATATCAATGATTTATTGAATTTTTTTTTTTTTTTTAAATAAATATTTTAGTCGTAAATCTGATATTTTCAGGAATGAAGAGTATGTATTATTGATAAGGATATTGAAGGACTTGTGTGAATATTGCTAATGATTTTTATCAAATATTGATACAATGTATTGTATATAATTTCATCATAAATTTTATATAATAAAGATATAAATATATAATAATATATAAATTTTATAAATTATTATATAATAAATTTCATAATTTTATCATAAAAACCAAACCCTCCTGAGTTGAGGCTTTGTAGCGTTCAGGTTGGAAAGGTTGGTTACCCCTGGCATAAAACACAGTTGTTACTGACATCAGAAGGACACATCTCCTAAAAACTTTTTATGTTGTCCATAATGCAACCTTAAAATTTAAAAAAAAAATGTTTTCTGATTTAGACGTATCTTTTCTTTTTCAGATATTCCAAATGATGTTCCTTCATTAGAACTGGTTGAATGTCCGTCAAGCCAGCCAAAATTCTCCCTTTCTTCAGACACGGATGAAGTTGACATGGAAGGCAGTAGTGATGGCTAGAACAACACTTTTTTTGTTGTTATAAAATTCGAGCAAACTAATATTGAGTCAAGAGGAGATAGGAATTTGTATGATGGGTTCTTTTAGAATTGTTGGTTAAGGACTGGGATCTCCGTTTATCTGGTTGCTCTATGTAAGACAATTTTTTTTTTTTTTCTGGATGGTATGTTATATCATAATTGTTTATGTTGTAAAAGTATAGAAAACGGCCATTATTCCCTTCAAACTTTGCTTTTCTGACCTGGATAGAACTATGGATGACAAATTTTGTTCCTGGATATTCGCTTTTCTGGCCTGGATAATGATTAAAGGGATGGACTGCAGGATTGTAGTAAGCAAGTTCATACTCCAGTCGCACTATTACGTTCACTTTCGGGTGAATACCCTTGGGAAAGGTATGAAGCCCCTTATCCTCCCAGCTATGGGTTAAATAGTACCACTACTGTTCTTCTAGGAGAATAGCTTTGGCATTAAATAACCTACAAAGGTTGATATGCCATTAAACAAAGAAACCCAACAAAACCAAGATAATGAAATTTAGAAATTAACCTTTTTTTTTTTTTTTTTAAATATATAAAACCAGGTAAATTTGCTCATTTTCATTCACATAAGGTCTGAATAAAATAACATATATATATATAATGTAAAGGATAAATTCATCCCTTTTGGTTGGTTGGCTTTTCAATTTTTCTCAAAATTTATAAGAATGAGCGGTAAGTGGCAGAAAATTCTTTATTTGCTACTCATCATTGTTTGCAAAAAGGAGATTTATCGGCTGGTTTGTCAAAACTGCACTAGGCACTGGTCAGCTCTACAAAGAAATAAAAACAAATTGACGAAACACATTTACAGCTGTCTCTGACTTATCTTAGACAAGGAGCACGACGCTTTGTAATATAAACGGCTTGAACTGTTGTTGTCGTCCATCTCATTTGATGTCAAAAAATTGATTCTTTACTCTATTGCTTATATTCTTCTTGTGACCAACAATGATCTGTGCATATATATATATATATATATATATATATATATATATATATATATATATATATATATATATATTATATGAGACTTTACATCTTCACATAGCGCTAATACCCTTGGAAAAGACATGCATCTATTCTCCCTCCAGCTATGGATAAATAGTTGGATAGACTGGCTCTTTAATCTCAGTATGAGAAACAGTCTAGGAGAAGGGAAACTCTGAATTTAAACTCTGCTTATATATATAAGAGAGAGAGAGAGAGAACATGCTCACAACTACATGCATATGCAACACCAGCAAAAAGAGGTTCTAGGGTCACACTAGAAAGTTCTGAAAAGTGGGTAAATTTGAAATTTTTAATGACTCGGGTTATGAAGGCAAAGGTTTAAGAGAAAAATGTTTTTTCTATTTAGACAAAAACAATTGGTAAATAACATTTTCTGCCCAGGAAAAAAAAATTAAAGTAATATTATATAGTTTTTTTAATTTTATTTTCTATCCCCATTTCAGAGCTTGTATTTATTTCTTTTCTTTTTTTCAATTCATACCTCCAAATACAAAATTGTTATTTGAATAATTTTTTTTGTGGGGGGGGGGTCAAATCTTAGCACTAAAAAAAAAAGGGGGAAGCAACTCTTAAATTTATTTTCTCATAAACCCCTAATTTTAAAAAAAATGTATTTAGAATCTCTCACTCCCATTGGTTTTCAATTTACTCACTCAACCTCGCTCAAGGTTGACAATAGGAGTTGCAGCTTTTTTGAGCAGGTGAGATCGATTTTGTCTATTCTTAATATACCAGTGACAAGACTTTCATTAAGGTAAGATGTTCCTTACTAGGGAGAAGGGAAGCATCAATGAAAAGTAAACTTAAGGCCAACTTTGTTATTTAAATAACAGAGTTAAATTCAGAGTTATCTCCCTTTACCTATTGCAATCTTTTTAAAACTGCTTTTTGATTATAAACTGTTAAACAAAAACAGGAATGTAAAATTACAGGGAAAAATGATTAAAAATTACTTGTTCATATTTTTTTATCTTTTTTTATTTGTGTGTATGTCAAACAAATATTTCAGCCACCCTTTATGTGTGTATAAAAAATGGTTGACCTCTTTCACTTTTTAATTTACAGAAATTTAAATCGTGTTCAAGATGAACACGTTGTGTTACATGGCTCTAAGACCATTCCTTTCTTGTTAGGCTGAGAACTTTCAGCAATTCCTTGATCTCCTCTCTGAGAAGACTTTGTAGGCACTCTGACAGCTTTTTCACTAACAGACAATTTCGTCTAAAGTAAGTTCATCATTTTAAAATATATTTTTCCTGATATTTAAAAATAAAAAATGTTTTTAATACTCATTTATCAGGCTTGACTAATAACATTGGACAACAGTATTTTGTTTATTTATTAATTGTTAAAGTACTCAAAGTACACAGGTTTGAACTCCAGTTGAGCTATCACACTCACTCATTTGACCAATACCCCTATCCCGCTCCCTGCTATGAGTTGAATATTATTATTATTATTGCTGTTCTTCTACATGGATGGCTTTTGCATTAAATAACTCACAAAGGTTGATATGGTATTAAACAAAGAAACCAAAGCCTTACTTAAATGGTAAAAATTTTGCATAGGTGTTTCAACCAATGGAAAACTTGTGGTAATGGGTGTGCTAAATGCCTAGGAGACTCTTGTATTAAAAGATACAACTTCAGCCTCTGCTTTTTGAGTAAAAAGATTTGGGATCCACTATGCTAAGCTGTATTTGTAGTTGTCAATAGATTCTTCCAGCTTTGCACCTTAAAGCATTCCTCTTGTACTGGACATTGTGAACCCTTGTACATTTTTATAAAGCCATCAAGGAATTGTGTTTGTCCAAATATTTTGGACATCCTCATTAAGTCCTACTCTGCTTTTTTCTTTTCCTTTCAAATGAACGGCCGACGTGGTCATCACACCAGTTAGTTTTTTGTTTTTTGCAACAACATACGCACCAACTGGTGTTGGGGGTGGGTCTTGTCTTGATTCCTCTACGTCCAAGTCCGGGGCTTTGTCTGTCACGTCTCGGACATTTAATGGTTGTGGTTGAACAACTAGCTGAAGAGATTCTTTCTTGTTGAAATCTGTGTTCATCTGCTTTGGTTTCTCCACCTGGCATTCTTCATTTTGCATTCTCTCTGTGCAGCAATCTGCAAAATAGTTTAGAAATTCAATTGCAAGGTGTGTTTGGGTGGGGGTGGGGATACAATAAGTGAACCTCCCCCACCACTAACTGGTGGGGAACATGAGATTTTCTAGAAGAAAATTAAGACAATGACTTTTCATTTTTTTGTTGTTGACAACAAGTTATTTTGCTTTATATGTGTGAGTGTGTAAAGATGGAGCACAAAATCTTATTGGAATATGTTTATAAATAGGTTGGCATACGATAACTCTAGATATTTCATCTAATGTCACCATATTTATTGACATATTCCAATGAGTGTTGAGGCTTTAACAAGTTGAAATCAAGGAGTATTTTTTGTACTCTGTCACTCTCGTTATATATATGTGTGTGTGTGTGTCTTAAAGTTTGTTGTTGGTCCAATAAGAGTAAAATGAATAAGTCTGCAAATTATTTTGAATTTGGTCAAGTTGTTTGTTTGGTTTTTTTTGTTGTTGTTTTAATGATGATCATACTTTACTTGTTCGACTGGTGTTTTAGACATTTCAGTCTATGTAGATGTGGCGTTTTGTTGTTGTTTCCAGACATCTGCTTTGAATTGTTTGTTGCTATGTTTTTGGGGATTTGTAGTTCTTTATAATGGTATTTTTTCTGCTAATTAGAATTCCTTATTTATGAGCCACAAAAGGGCTGGATTTTTATGCAACTTTTGGGGTGATTTCTCTTGAAATAGAGGTATTGTTGGGTATCAGTGATTTGGCCAGTTTGATTTCTAAAAATGGTAGTTTAAAGCTGTGTCTCATGGTGAATTAATGTTACCCAATGAGCATTTCCAAAATAGAAAACTTTTTTCATGATTTTATTAATTTGGTTTTTATATTACTTTTTCCTTTTAAATATACTAAAGGTTCGGGTAGAATATACATTAGAGCCATTTTAGTTGCCATAGCTGTTCTTTGCGTTTAGATGTAATTTTTGTTGCTGAATTAGAAAGAGTTATTAATGAGGATGAATTGTATACTATCCACTCGGGCAGGATATCATTTTTTAAGCGGACTTTAACAGGTTTGAATTCAGAGTTTTCCTTCTCCTAGAATAGTTACCTCACCAAGGCTGAAGAACCTCAGTCTATCCTACTATTTATCCATAGATAGAGGGAGAATAAATGGATTCATACCTTTCCGAAGGGGTATTAGTGCTATGTGAAATGCAATCAGCCTCATCCAGGATTTGAACTCGTGTCGTCATGTCTATTTCCTACGACGATAACCATTACACCACGGGCACCTCCATAAATTGTATACTATCAATAATAAATCTTGGGTGTAATGTTATTTTTCTATTCAAAATGAGATGGCTTTTTTTTTTTCCTAATTCTTGGGAAATATTACCTTATAGGTTTGTGATATCAAATGTAACCATAAGTGTTTTAGAATCAATGTTCTGTGGTATGGACTTTCAAAAGTGGATGTCATCTTTAATTTAGCTTTTTATCTTCTATAGGAATGAATGGTTTGTAATAGAATATCTGTTGGTTTTTGAATCTGTTGGCTCGACCCGATGGGTCTAAATTTGTGGTCACTGGGGTTTGGATTTTTGATAATCCATAAAAATTCCTGGAAGAAGTAAGAACATTTTTTTTTTTCTTTTTAGTTAACATTTCATCGGATATTGTGCAGAATTTTGTCAATTTTGATATGTTATAATCTATATTTGTATTGATAAATTCATTGTTACTTTCATCCCTTAGATTTTTGTTAAGTTCTTCATAGATTGGATCTAATGTTAGTTTAAATCTAGCTACATGCACAATGACTTGCTTAAAAACACATTCTCACATCCCTTGAAAAATATGCAACACACACATATTTACATTGACTAAAAGACCAAAAATCTTCATGGATAAAAAAATGCTTGATGAGGACTGAAATGTGCAAAACACTCATAGCACCGGTATATGGAATAATAATAAATAAATTTGAAATAATTTGCTGACCTATTCATTTTTTTAGATGATTTTATTCATAGAATTATTTGCCAATGTTAAATGTTTTTTTTTTTTTAGATCTTTATCAAAGTGTATGAATGAGTTATTAGATGAAGTGAAAGTGTTAAAACATTCTATTTTCATTCATAGCATTCTGTTTCAAATTTGTGTGATGTAATTAGTGTTCCAAAATTAATTTTCTATCTACTTATTATAAACATTCCATTATATATCTATATGGTATAATGGTTATCGCCATAGGAAATGGACACGCCGACACGAGTTCAAATCCTGGACGTGACTCGATTGCATTTCACATAGCACTAATACCCTTGGGAAAGGTATGAATCCAATTATATTCTCCCTCCAGCTATGGGTAAATAGTAGGGCAGACTAGGTTCTTCAGCCTTGGTGAGGCAACTAGTCTAGAAGGAAAACTTTGAATTCAAACCTGTTAAACTCTGTGTCATATCCTTCCCAAGCGGAGGGGTTGGTTAATATGATATGTATGTAGATTGATAAAGATAAACAGTTGAATTGAACAGAGATAAAAAGAAGGTTAACATTGATTAAGCCAAATTCAGTTGCAAACGTAAAAAAAAACAAACTTATATAACTTTGAAATTAACTGTCTCTAACTCTTTTTAAAGACAATTCCCACATTGAAGAATCTAGAGAAGGGGTTTATGAAATTCCATGTCTGGATTGTACTCAAAAGTATGTGGGTAAATCTTCTTTTAGTTTCAATAAAGAAATTTCCAAGCACAGAAAAGACTTAAAAAAAAGAAACATAATAACGATTTTGTCAGACCTAAATCAGAAACTAATCACAGCTTTAATTTTAAAGATGTTTATGTACATGATAAAAAAAAGATGCCAGAAAATTGTTGAATCTAATATCATCAAACAGAGACCTGTGCCAAATTGGTGCTGAAAACTTTTTAAAAAATCACTTATTTTCATTTATAGCTAAATAAGCAGGTACGTGAATTGAACAAAGCTAGAAAGAAGGCGGCGGCTAACATTACATAGACTAATGTGACATGGTTTTTTTTTTGGTTTTTTTAAAATAAATGTTGTAACACTAATTACATTAAACAAATTTTTAAAACATTCACATCTTTTTCTTGATGAAGGTCTAAAAACTGAAATGTTTAACATTGGCAAATAATTCTCTGAAGACATTGTGTTTCTTTTCATACTATCAGATTTATTTCTAGTTTTTCACAAATAAGATATATATATATCTCAACAGTTAAATATGTTTGATTAAATAGGACAGACACTTCTCATGTCTGCTTTGATCTGTTGAGTCATACCAAAGACTCAAAAAATTGTACTTGATGCTAGCTTGCTTAACTCTCAGCATTTTAAGGTACAGATCAAAGGTAAAGTGGAGCAATCTGTAGAAGCTATTGAAAAGAGTGCCGTTGGGTCACCCTCAATTATGGTCGCTAACTTTACTTATATGTTGTTTGACTTTTGGAAGGTGCCAAATTTTTTTTCCCAGTTATATTCGACCATCTTTGGAGTAACGTTGTCAAACAACAATCAATGAGTCATAGACATTTATATAAAAAGTAGAAATGAGAGGGGAATTTACAGAAGGAGAGAATTTTACTTGAGGTAAAAGGAAGACTTGGCAGGAAAAGTGCTAGAGGGGCATTTTAGAATGTGGCTGTATCCCTAAATTCATTCCATTACAACTCACAAAAAGTGTCTGACCTATTCAATAAAGTGTGTGTGTGCATGTCTTATAATAAATACTTAATAAGCTGAGCAATATAATATATATCCCAAACTCATTTAACAAATAAGGGAAATTTTATTTTTTAAAAACATTTCCCCATAAATGTACTCAACATTGTTTGAAATAAGTTCATGACAAAAATTATTTTAATCTCACAAAAATATTTCTATTCAAAATGATGGCAAATCAAACAGAGTGCTTCAGGCTTGAACAGAGGTCTGTCATTGACTTTTTGGTGGCAGAGAAGTGCAAACCATGTGGGATGTGTACAGAGAAGAATGTTTTAGTCCAGAAAAGGTTTACAAATTGGCTAAACGTTGATTTGCCACTCTACAGCGGTCAGTAAAGAAGGTCATCCTGACAATCGTCTGTGATATGAAAGGACCCATCACTATTAATTTCCTTAAAAAAAGGGCAACTGTAAACAGTGCTCCCTATTGCAAATAGCTTAGGCAATATTCACCTTATTTATTGAATGACCCTCATACATAAAAACTCAAATCTCTCAAAATTTTCCATTTACTTGAGTTTCAATCTTCAGGTCACCCGTAAAACGGAATAAATAAATCTTTCCACGTTTATTCTAGTTGTTGCCGACCTGATATTTTTGTGATTTTATTTTTTATATTCAAGGAGAGGCAGAAAAGTTGACCTTATATCAGCTACTGGGTCACTTTTTGACCAATGGGATCTAAGCACGGCAACACTGATAGAAGAAGCGTGTGGACTGCAAGAGGCACTGTTAAAAAATAAACCTCCTTTGATCAGCCGACCCTCACATATAAACATGTTTGGAAACATTTTACTAGAGAAGATATAAAAACAAGTCTAAATTAGTTATTCGGACATGATCCTCAAAAATCTAATCATCTTCATTTTAAATGACTCAATAAGAAACCAATATTGGATGCCACATTTAAAGAAATCTGCAGTCCTGATTTGAAAGATCATTTTCAACTGTTTTTGTTATGAAATGTTCTAATGATCAAAACAAATGAAAATCTGGTGAGGATAGAAAATGTGAAAGAACCTAACAATCTTATCTCGAGTTTGACGATATTTTCAGACTTAAAAGGTTTTCTATAATAAAATTTTGAATTCTTTAAGAAAATTCTTACCTAAAGTTGTTTTTTCTTTCTTCTTTTCTTTCTTATTTATTTTTGCAACAAAAAAGGTTTTGTGCGGGTTGGATCGAGGTACATAGAGTCCAAGGTCTGAACGACTTTTACCATCAATCAAATGTGCCCTAGATGAAAAAAAAATGTATATATATGTGTGTATATATACACACACACACACAAGAAAAAAATATATACTTATGTATAGTATTTTCTTTCATCTTTTCATTTTTAGATAAAGTATTTCACTTATCATTTTGACCTGTATTTTTTTTTTTATTTTTTGCAATTCTTTCATTATCTTTTCTAAATTAAAAGATGAAAGAAAATACCAATCAAAATAATTACTTCCTCCTTTTCAATGCATTTCTTTAGTAAAGTCATTATCAATGCATTTATATAATATATAATAGACATATTTTATCTGTAATGTTTCTATTAATTCCTGACCACTGACAATCCCTTTCTTTCTGACTTTCAATACATTCCTATTGTAAAATTATTAACTGTGGATTTGAATCATACAGATATAACCTTATTCTAATCAGTAATGTTTCTATTAATTCCTGACCACTGCCAATCCCTTTCTTTCTGACTTTCAATGCATTTCTGTATCAATATAATTAAAAATATATTTACATTCTACATAACAGCCTTCATCTATCAGTATTGCTTGCATTAATTCCTGACCACAGACAATCCCTTTCTTCCTTGTTTTCGATGTATTTCTATATCAAAATCAATAGCAATGCATTTACCTTGTACATATAAAGTAAAGTTGGCGACCTTAGTCGAGGATAACCCAAAGGCTCCCTTTTCAATAGCCACCACATCGAGGTGTAGGGGAGGGCGCTATTCCTTTCCCTGGATTGCTCCACTTTACCCTTGATTCCCACTTTATGATGCTAAGTGTTCACCAATGGTCTGGTCGACTGGGGTTCAATCCCAGATCGAGTGATACCAAAGACTCAAAAAATGGTACTTGATGCCACCTTGCTTAACACTCAGCATTATAAGGTAAGGATCAAGGGTAGAGTGGAGCAATCCAGGGAATGGAGTAGTGTCCTCCCCCTACATCTTAGTAGCTATTGAAAAGGGAGCCTACGGGTTACCCTCAACTATGGTCACCAACTGCCCTATTCTATCACAATAATGGTCCTTTTTCATACTTCCAGTTATCCCTCATAAAATCACAACTTCAATTCATCTTCTAGAGTAGAGATGTCAGTGTCAATATTAAATCTAAAAAAGAAATTAATATGGCCAGGGTCACTTTATACTTACCAGTTATATCGTCCACCTGTGAGGTAACCATAGTAAGAGTTATCTGCCCCTTCTGATATTGGCCGGGCTCTACAATCAGGAAAAATATGGTTTCATTTATTGTCATTTATCAAGATTAGAGGCATGTTTGTAATAACATTTATTGTCATAGGAAATGTCAACCTGAGTTCAAATCCTGGGTGAAGTTGTTAATATTTCATCTCATTAGTGTTGATATCTTTGGGAAAGATATACAACCAACTTATCCCCCTTCAGTTAGGGATAAATAGCAAGGCAGACTGGGCTATTTAGCCTTGGTAAGGTAGCCTATCCAGAAGGAAAACTCTGAATTCAAACCTGCCGTATTCCACTTAAAAATCAACCTTATCACATCCTGCTTAAGGCATAGAGATCAGGTAAATACATGTCAGTCTGTTTCATGCCTTTGGGTTAGAAATGGTATGACTTTGGCATTAAAATAACCCAGGAAAATTGATGTCTTCAAAGAAAAATACCAAATAACTATTCTTAATACAAATAATTTACATATAGTTTCATGGTTTCAAGTATTCCTATCTAATACTAATAATTTTTAACCAAATCTATTTGATCTTCACCAACATGACCAAGATAATCGTCAGAAAAATGTGTGGAATAATCTTGAATTATCGTCTGTTTTTCAAATTATTTTATTTATTTTATTTTGGTGAAATGAGGAGTTGCTTCCCTTGTATAAAAAATCTTTAAATGACAACCTACAAATTATGTCGATGAAATTGTAAAGATTGTCATTAAAAAAAATTGTATTGATTGTGATATTAGACAGGGGGTTTATATAATTTGAATATGAAGGTTAGTTGGTTACTTGCTTCAGTGACATATCAACCTTTGTGAGCTATTTAAAGCCAAATCTTATTTTTTTTGTATACAATTGTAGAAAAAATTTTCATTAACTATTTTTCTCAACAACCTTCAAGCACCTATAATAATATGAAAAGATTTGGGTGTTGTTTTTTTTTACCATGAGAGAAAATTAAAGAATACAGTTGGAATTTAATTGTATTGGTGCTAGGGTTTGACTTGACCAATTGATCATCTCAGACCTCTCTGACTACCCATCTACTCCAATAAAGGCCAAAGTGTACTTTTACTGGTCACATGATTAAAATTAATACTTGTGTCATGAACCACCAGGATCCCATATTCAGGCATTGCAGATCACCATTCATGGCTAACAGGTGGTTCTATTGGGGTGAAGGTAGGCTCTTACCCTTCAGCAGAGACGTACTCAGTGTATTTTATAGTCCCAGGTGAGAGGGCAGCTATATGAAGGAATGGGATATATATATGTATATATATATATATATATAGTTGTGAAATGAGGAGAAAACTGAAATGATACTCAAACATGTTAAATTACAGACATGAAATATAAATTATCTGAAATTTTTCCCCAAAGTGATTTAAAATTACAAATTTCTCAAGTGGTAGCCGTTAAATTTCTTTTTTTTCTCTTTTTACCTTTATGAATGATTTTTTCTTCTTTTTTAATAATTACCATAAACTGTAATGTACAAACCAATCTTTTAAGTCTGAAAAAAAATCTCTCCCCCAAACTAGGGATTGATTTATACGAGAAGGCTAAAATGAAAATGTTAAACACGGAATGGTCAAGCAGTAGTAAAGGTTTTGATTTTAACCCTGTCAATCCCTAGTTTGTAAAGATTTTTTTCAGGTTTAAAAGATCATTCTGTGTGCTGTAATTCATGGTACATGAAACCATATAACTGTGTGCAAATTATTTGTATTAAGAATAGTTACTTGAAGCTCTAATTGTTTACTAAGGATTATAATTATTATTAGTTACTTGAAACCATATAACTTTGTGCAAATTATTTGTATTAAGAATAGTTACTTGAAGCTCTAATTGTTTAATAAGGATTATTATTATTATTAGTTACTTGAAAGCATATAACTGTGCAAATTATTTGTATTAAGAATAGTTACTTGAAGCTCTAATTGTTTAATAAGGATTATTATTATTATTAGTTACTTGAAACCATATAACTGTGTGCAAATTATTTGTATTAAGAATAGTTACTTGAAGCTCTAATTGTTTACTAAGGATTATTAGTGTTAGTTACTTGAAACCATATTATTGTGGTTGGTTGGTTGGGTTTATGACATATCAATGCCAGATCCTGTTTATATATATATTAAGTATGTTCTGTTGGAAATTATTTATGGAGTCACATTTTACTTGCCTTGTGATTAACAGTAAAACAACCAATTACAGACCGCTATCAGCACATTTGTTGTACCGCCATATATACACGCATTCTTTAAACTAACATCCCTCTTTTTTGCCCTTTGATGTCAACACTGAATCTTCTGCCGAAACAGGTTATGAGTCCAAGTAGCTAGGTACATACGAAGATCATTCCACGAGGATACTGTTCGCACATGGCATGGGGACCCAGAATTCTTCTACTTCAAGCCTTTGAATCTGTAAGGACCAGCCAGCCACAAAAACTATATGGAACTAAAAGAACTGTTACCAAGTTGAATGCTATAGCTAAGTCTGCAGAAAACACCTCTTTTTGCAATTATTTTTCTTTTCTTCATCTTTCTCTAAATATGAACCCTTTTTTCAACCGATCGTTGCCTTGTTCCTTTTCTCTTGTCACGTCTCGTATTACAGTAAGCCTTATTTTTCCTTAAAATGCAGATGTAGATTTTGTCTTATTTTCAACGAGTAAAATCCCAACACTTTGTAAGCAGGTAGAGTGTGGATAACATTTTAAATAAGCCAGAGCTCATTTGTTTAGATGGCTGAAATAAATTTTTTCTATTGTAGGGAAGCTCTATGGACCACTTTGTTTGATTGGGTATAAAACCTATCAACCCTTGTTGTTTATTTAATGCCAAATCCTCTTTATATATATATATGATTTATAAACACATTTTGTTGATTATATTTTTTAATAAGCCAGAAATTTTTGGCACACAGTTAAATGATTTCAAGTATTTCTATCTAACACAAATAATTCTATTTACTATTACTCGTTTGTTTACACAAAGTTAAATATATATGATTTGTAAGTGAATAGTTTGTTGGTAATTTCATTTTTAAATGAGTTACAACTAATTTGTTTGTAAACTAGTGTTGCTATTGTTTCTACTCAGTTAAATGGTTTCAATTATTGCTAATACTAATAATTCTATTCAATATTAATTATTTGTTTGCCGTGAAGTGGTTACAAGTATTACTATTCAGCACTATTCATTCATTTGCACACAGTCAAATGATTTCAAGTATTGCTATTGAATACGCATAATTCTATTCAACATTACTCATTCGTTTGTACACAGTTAAATGGTTCCAAGTATTGCTATGTATCACTAACAATTCAATTAAACATTAATCATTTCTTTATGCACAGTTAAATGGTCAAACAGTTCTATTTCAAACAATTCGATTCAGCATAAGTTAACAAAGTTAAATGGTTTCAAGTATTGCTATATATCACTAACAATTCAATTAAACATCAGTCATTTCTTTATACACAGTTAAATGACCAAAGTTCAATTTGATCCATAGATAAGATTGTATTAGGTACAACCATTCCAGACCAGAGTGGACCTGGGAGCAATGGCAATGAAAGAGTACTCCACATTCCCCAAAGGTCCAGCATTACTGGAGTCTTAACATCAGATTGTTTAGTGTCATATCTAGGACACTTATTGGGAGGAGGTCTTACCCTGCTGCAGAAATGCAATCAGTTTATTCTACAGCCTCAGCTGATTGGGCTCCATATAATTGTGTGCAAATTATTTGTATTAAGAATACTAACTTGAAGCTGTAATTATTTACTTAGGATTCAAAAGACATTGAACTACAGACTTGAAACAGAAAAGCTTTCTTTGTAACATTAGAATAATATCAATGGATTTTTACAATATAAAATGTTCAGCTTTTTATTAAAAGCTAAAAGAAATACTTAGCCCATTGGTTAGAAACCTGATGACTATCAAGAATAGTTACTTAAAACTATATAATTATGTATAAATTAGTAAGAATAGTTACTCAAAGCTGTAATTATTTACCAAGGATTCAAATTATTAATTACCTGAAACACTATAGTGTAAAGATGTTAGACAGTGGTTGTATGTAATTTGCACATGAATGAAGGAGATAGATATATAGTGATGCTACTAGGAGAAATGATATACAAAAAAGACATTGAACTATAGACTTGAAACAGAATACCTTTCTTTGTAACATTAGAACAAAATCAATGGATTTTTACAATACAAAATGTTGAGCATTTTATTAAATGCTAAAAGAAATATTTAGTCATCAGATTTCTAATTCATGCTTTTAAGATGACATTTAAAATTTGCTCTGGTTTCTTAAATAAATCTAATTATGGCTGGACTTGGGGAGCTCATTATATAAAAAGAATAAAATAGATCTCGTATGATATTTGGGGTTCTCTGTAATTTGTATTTGAAAGGAATGGAATAGATATATAGTCAAGGTATTAGGTGAGAATAAGAATATACAAAAAGAGGATACTGAACTACAGACTTGAAACAGAATAGATAATCAACTGATTTTTAGTTAGAAAATGTTGAGATTGTATTATATTTGAGTAAATCTAGTAATGCATTGACATTTATTTGTTTTAGGTGAAGCTCTGTCAATCAATCTTAATAATTTTGCCTTGTATTATCCTTTATCTTTGTATTTCTAGTTACTTTTACAGATTTTACGGTATATTAATAGTTGAATGTAATTTCTATATGAAGGAATGGAATAGGTTTGGTCTCTTGATTTAATGTTATATCAACCCTTGTGGGTTATTTAATTCATATCTTTTCCATAAGTATTAGTCTGAAAGGGAACACAGTCCTGCACGACACCGTGGGGACTCCTTTCCAGGAAGATTTTCAAACCAATTACTAAAAAAAAAAAAAAACCTACAAAATTACATAAAATACCTGTTATGAACCTCCCTTATTGTCCCCAGCTATGGATTGAATAGTATCACTACTATTCTTTTACAAAGATGACTTTAGCATTAAATAACTCATGAAGGTTGATGTGCCATTAAACAAAGAGGCACACACACACACACAAATACTATTTTCTGGTTTGATCATGAGGACACAACTAATGTCTTGGATAGAAATAGCTCAGTCTTTTTGACACTAGCTTGAATTGAGTTTTCCTTCTCCTAGACTGGTTGCCCTACCAAGGTTTAAAAGCCCAGTCTGCCCAACTATTTACCCCCAAATGAAAGGAGAATAGTTGAGTTCATGCCTTTCGCTATGCAGTTTGAGCTCTGATAACCATTACACCACAAGTCCCTCCACATTTTTTTTTCTAAGAATTATTGTGTGAATATATATATATATATATATATATATATATATATATATATATATGTAGGTGTGTGTGTGTGTGTGTTTTGCAATGTCCTGGGAATTATATTAAACTGTGTCTGATGGGTCTACAGTCATAATGCTTTGGGGAATGTAAAGTACCCCTTGATTGGAATATATATATATATATATATATATATATATATATATATATATATCTCATTATCTGAATATTTTTACTTACCTTTCTGAATATATGGCTTTTTGAAATACTGGTGTTTTCAGTTGAACTAAAAAAATAGAAAATATTTTTGTAAATTATTTAAAGTTTAAAAGAAAAATAACATACAAAAAGTTTTTTTTTTTTAATACAACTGCCAAAATGGAATCTTTGTTATAAACATTATCTCATAATTAATAGATATTTAAGCTAGTCACTGCTCCATGGAGAGTTATTTAAGTATGACTTAGTCTGGCACAAGGGTACAATAAATATAGCGCTTAGGATCAACCAACAGTAGTAATGGTTTGCTAAACAAAACTTCTTTGATAACCACTGCTCTATGATGAGATACCTATAGTTATTCACTAAACTAAGTCTGGCCCAAGGTCACATGGAACACAATGAAAATAGTCTGGCACAAGGTCACATAAAATACTGTGAAAATAATCTGGCACGAGGTCATATGGAACACAATGAAAATAGTCTGGCACAAGGTCACATATGAAATACTGTGAAAATAGTCTGGCACAAGGTCATATGGAACACAATGAAAATAGTCCAGCACAAGGTCACATGAAATACTGTGAAAATAGTCTGGCACAAGGTCACATGGAACACAATGAAAATAGTCTGGCACAAGGCCACATATAGAACACTATAAAGACAAAATTTACCGCATTAATAAACTGTTATCATATATCACTCTGGGTCAATAAAACTTTTGGACTCAGTTTTGTATTATTAAATTTCCATCATTTAATAAACTGAACAAATTGGCAATCAAAAAAGATGAAGTAAAAAAAAATATTCTTTTAAAACTAGCGAGTAAAACAGATTTGAGATTTTTAAAGATTATTTTTATCATTTCAGTCAAAAATCAATTCCTCTGAACCATGTTATTAGAAAGATTTCATTTCTTTTTTTTATCAGCCTGAAATGACTAGCCGCATTATTTTTTTTTTATTCTTTTTTATTTTTGTGTATAACATTCAAAATGATGTTATACACAAAATCTCAGCATAATTTCTCTAAAGCAAAACATTTTAAGACATAAAAATACAACAAAACTATAAAAGTTTGTGAGTTAAAATGATTAGTGAAAATAATTTGATTCAGGATGTTGAATCCAACAAAAATCAAAGAGAAATGATTTGTTCTGAGGGAAATTTTTAGTTTTTCAAAATAGATTTGAAAGAATAGCTCTTTGGGCTGAGCCCCAAAATCCTGAGTACTGGAGTCACCATTTGTGTATATATATATATATTTTGAAACACTAAAAATTTCCCTCAGAACAAATCATTAAAATAAAGATAATTCCTACATGGCCAAGAGTGCGTCTACCTAGGTTTCATCAAACAGTTCTTCAGGATTGCTCCAGCAAAGTGGGTTAGGATGAAATACATTTTATAGGTTAAAAAGACCCCTCCCAATACAAAAATTAGCATATTAAAAATAAAATAAAATAAACTTTTATTCGAGAAACTGTCAAAAAAAAAGTTCTCTTATCTTTTATATTCAATCTTGGCCATGTTGGAATTATTTTCATAATATTAACTCTATCTCGCATATTGAGCACTTTATTACGTTTTAGCTTAGGTAATTCTGTCGGTGTTTTTTCTTTTGACTAGACATACATGCAGCTTGATTATTTTCAAGTAGCACGTGTGTTTTTCGTCTTTTCTTTTTTTACAAAACTTTTTTTCCCAGATATCAGTTTGTAGAATTTGCAAATTGTACAATCTAGGATTTTCTTTCACACCAACAGAATTATACATTAGATATAAAGATTAATATATATATATATATATATGTTGTATTTTGACCTTCGACCCGGGCAAATATGCCACTCCAAAGTGATGCACCGGAAGGAAGAGACATATCCCAATGGCCAGTAATCGAAAGAAATCGCGTAGGCGGGATTTGGCTGATGAAATGGGACAAGGTAAAAAATCCCATGGTACACTCATAGATTGATGCACTGGAAGAGAGTGACCTGTGAACTGCATGACAGTTATTTCCACTTGATGACAATCAAACATGCCATTCCAAAGATTGAGTGGGCGTTGAATTCTTATATAACTCGGTCAAGACAAGAAGTCAGAGAGTTGGAGTTAAAGACGAGATGTGGTAGGGAAAGCCATGCCAGGCTGAAGGGGCCCTCGGGGCTCCCGATGAATTGGGGTCCAGAGAAGTTGCTGATAAGATGCAGTAAAGAAAGCCATCATCCAGCAGAGAGCCTCTGGTTGAGCATTAGGAGAACAAGAAAGACATAACGCTGATGGCCATAAGAGTGGGGTCAATATATTGCAGTCTTTGTTCAGTCTCCAACTCCCTCTCACACGCAAATCTTGGGTAACCCTTTTCGAATCCTTACAATAAAGTGAGAGGTACATATTTTTCTAAAGAAGTCTTTGCTCGTCCTTTATTGTTGTGTCGTTGTGATTCATTCTGCATGTATATGCATGTGTATATCTAGATGTATATGCATACGAGTATATAACATATATATGGAATATCTAAAAGAGCTACAAAATACCTACCTAGGTTTCTGCTTCTTTTTGGTATACTAATTTTACTTAGTGTATTGAAATACTTTTACATATTAACTTAGATGACTGTTGGTATTTTGTCTTTTGACTAGGCATTGCAGCGCTGGTTGATTATTTTCAAGCATAATAGATGTTTTTAGTCTTTTTTTTTTCTTCTTTTTTTTTCCAGATATTGGTTTGTTATATATATTTTTTTATTTACAAATTGTATTATCTGTTTTTTTTTCATACTACCAGAGTTACTGAAATAGTTATAAAAATAAAAATAAAATAATATGTGTATGTGTATGTGTGTATTTCATTGTAAATTATTTGCTGTTTTAAAAACTATTGGCCTAGCGGTTAGAGTGTTCGCCAATGGCCCGGGAGACTTGGGTTCGATCCCAGGTCGAGTCATACCAAAGACTCAAAAAATGGTACTTGATGCCTCCTTGCTTAATACTCAGCATTATAAGGTAGGGATCAAGGGTAAAGTGGAGCAATCCAGGGAAAGGAGTAGCGCCCTCCCCTACACCTTGGTGTAGTAAGCTATCGAAAAGGGAACCTTCTGGTTGCCCTCGACTAAAGGAAGACAACTTTACTTACTTACTTAAAAAAAAAAAACAATTATCTTCTAGCAAAAAAAAATCACGTACGCCACAGCTCAAAGCGTGCACAAATATGTCTGACATATAAAATGAGATCAGGAAGAGAGAAACGGGCAATTGGGAAGATCGAACTCGCATCCTCCTGATCGTGAGTCGTGTTTGACATCAGCACGCATGTAAATTACCACATTGTGTGATTGATTCAGATGTGGATTTTTGGCATGATTACTTAAGTCCTGCCTGAATACACCAAAGACAGTGACGTTTGAGTCTCAGCAACACACGACAAGAGATGAGCTTGGGTGCAGGACGGCTGGAAAAGATTGTTGAGGAAAGAAAAGGAATATTTACCAGGAGATTCGTACTGCAGCTGAAGCACATCGGCAGACACAACTGTATATGAAAGATTATATCAAGCCTGGAATGAAAATCATTGATATTTGCGAAACCTTATGAAGAAATTGATTTCACGTGTTCTTATTGTTGCTGAGGAGGCATACCATCCACCCCGCCCCTCTTCTTTCATATTTATAAATGAGAGAGAGAGAGAGAGAACCCCTATGAACAGTACTTAATACATTTGTAGTCATTTAACCTTACTTCTGAAATGATGTTTCAATAGATCTCTAAAACTAGGGCCTCAGCCCAGGATGCAGTTTTATGACATACTAAGGACACCTGTTTTTATTGGAAGTGGGGAGAAGGTTTTAACCAGCTTCAATCTTATTTTGCCTTTGACAGAGTGTCCTCAAAAAGAACGAAAGCAGTAAAAATAGCTTTAAAAAAAAGATGGAGAGAGAACTATAAATATTATTAAAAATACTGGTTGTCATTTAGCCTTACTTCTTAAAATCTGGGCTTTTAGATGTTTCGATAAGGCACTTGTTGAAGCTGCCCTTTGGCGGGATCGTAATAACCTGTAAAGAAGAAAAATAAAAAGCTTGTAAGAGAGAGGCACCAATTTATGCTGTGTGACACGACTGATGACTAGACAACAGAAGTAGACATTTGAGGAATTAAAAGGAAATATTTTGACTGATCAATAAGCAATCTACTTTTATACCAGCAAATAAGGTAATAAAATTTAAATATTTTTGGCCAAAGCGATAAAAAGTAAATGTATTTAATCACTGTATTACAAAGGTAGGCTGAAAAGTTCATAGGTTGAAATCATATCTGCTGTTGATGATTATTTTGATCAATGAGATTCAAGCACTACAACACAGTCAGAAGAAATGTGAAAAATAAATCTCCTTTGGTCCCATTCCATGATGCTGTAACATGACGGACCAAATATAAATGAGGTTAACACTCTACACGCAGATATAAACAAAGTTTTATCTTACAAGACTCAAATATGAATAGGTGTTACATTATGGGAGTACAAAGTGACTCCTTTGTTTTTGTAGATACGAGAATTTATTACAAGTCTGCAACATTCATATTGTCGTCAACAAACTCAAGAGAAATAGAATGATAAGTATTACCAGTTTTCATTAGAAAAGCTAAGAGTCTCATTCGTGGGAGACAAGTGATCAAAATACTGACTTCACTTCTCTTCAATCTCTGTCTATATTTCTGAGATGAGGTATTATGTACATTATTTACATTTTTCGGACTATTGTCCTCATCTTTGTCGCCATGTTTATCACAACGTTTCGGCCGTTGTACGCTCCGGCCTTCTTCAGGTGGTTGGAATGCCGAACTTAACCCTTTATTTCGCTTACCGGGGTAGACTGTTCTATTTCCACGAGCCATGTGATATGAGCACTGGTAAAAATGGTTGCTGAAGACATTAGGTTTATAATACCCAGAAATTCATTCACAGATGTCCTCAAGGACACATGGTTACAGTGGATAAAGGCATTGGTTAGATCCAGTGACATACCCAAAGAGTGTAAGTTCAATACCCGGTGAAAGCAGTGGAGAACTTTCAGAGGGGAAATTAACAGGAGATAACTGATAACTGACATCCATTAAACATGCCTCATGGAACTAGAACAGACTACCCCGCTTAGCAAAATAAAGGGTTAAGTTCGATATTTCAACCACCTAAAGAAAGCCAGAGCATACACCGGCCAAAACATGATAAACATGGCGACAAAGATGAGGACAATAGTCCAAAAAATATAAATAATGTTCACTTTTCTTCTTCCCTAATCAAGACCTACCCCCCCCCCCCAGGTCTGCTCAAAGGTCTGATGTGAACCCACCAACCAACTGCTCCCCATTGCTTTGACTGACTCAGAACTAACTCTGAAATCTTTTTATATTTTCTTCTATTTCTCTTAATTACTGTTTACGTAATTACTAAAAACTTTCCATAAATACATCACCACTGGATCAGTTGCCATTGCATTCAAAATGTTTATCTCAAATATCCTGTCTCCCAATTTCAAAACAGAACTTTATTATGACATGTTGACATCTGGTCATGGCATGTGTATGCATACGACCTTTCAATGCAAATTACACTTCAACTCAAAATTTTTAACTTAGCTCACAATTCATTCCTACAAATAAAATAATTAACTAATATAATTAATTACCATCCTTAATTATATTACAAATGGTATCCTGGTCAGCCTGAGAACTTTTCAGCTGACCCCTATTATTAAGGATTGATTATAAGTACAGAAAAAATAATGTTTTTGATGTAGGTTCGATATTTATTTTAACTGTTCTTTCTCCTTGGTCAGTTAAGAGTTTTGACTTTAAAATCTAAATTCTTGTTCTTCAGACTAATTGCAGTCTGTCCATTTTGTTATGCTGGTGGGAGAGCTATGGTCACTAACACCCCCAAAAAATAAAGCTAACCAAGACATTTAGAGGGCTGCAAATCTTTTGAATAAGTGTTAGTGTTGAGGATGAACCCAAATTGTAACTAGACATGAATAGCTTTAGTTAGGCTTATTTATTTAATGGCATATCAACTCTTTATGGGTTATTCTATGCCAATATTTGATTACACTCATAACTATATTTTCAATGGTAAATTGTATTTATTAAAAATAGCATTTTTTTATTTGTCTATAATCATGTTTGCTCAGATATATGGTTTTTAAGTATTCCTGTCTAATACAAATAATAGGGGTGTCCTCATGGTGTAATGGTTAAAGTGATGGACTCCGGAATCATAGTAAGCGAGTTTGAACTCCAGTCGCACTATTATATTCACTTTTGGACAAATACCCTTGGGAAAGCTATGAACCCCCAAATCTTCCCAGCTATGGCTTAAATATCATCATTGCTGTTCTTCTAGAAGGATGGTTTTGGCATTAAATAACCCACGAAGGTTGATTAGCCATTAAACAAAGAAACCAACCCTAATACAAATAATTTGCATACAGCTGAATGGTATCAAGTATTCCTAGCAAATACTAATAATTTATAACAATTATATGGTTTCAAGTATTCCTATATAATACCAATAATTTGTTTACAACTGTATACAATCCAATATTCCTATCAAATACAAATAATTTGCATACAGTTTTATAGTTTCAAGAATTCCTATCTATTGCAATAATTTGGCGTATAGATGTATGGCAACAAGTATTCCAAACTGATACTAATAATTTATACACAATTATATGGTATCAAGTATTTCTATCTAATATAAATAATTTGCATAAAGTTATATGGTACCAAGTATTCCTAACTGTTATTCATAATTTATACATGTTGTAAAGTAATTATTTCAATTAAATAATCATTTGTTTTCATAGTTATATGGTTTCAAATATTCCAATATAGCACCGATAATTTTCAAGCAATCATATAATTTCAAGTAACTAATAATTAATAATAATAATCCTTAATAAACAATTAGAACTTCAAGTAACTATTCTTAATACAAATAATTTGCACACAGTTATATGGTTTCAAGTAACTAATAATAATAATCCTTAGTAAACAATTAGAGCTTCAAGTAACTATTCTTAATAGAAATAATTTGCACACAGTTATATGCTTTCAAGTAACTAATAATAATAATCCTTAGTAAACAATTCAAGCTTCAAGTAACTATTCTTAATACAAATAATTTGCACACAGTTATATGCTTTCAAGTAACTAATAATAATAATCCTTAGTAAACAATTAGAGCTTCAAGTAACTATTCTTAATACAAATAATTTGTACACAGTTATATGCTTTCAAGTAACTAATAATAATAATCCTTAGTAAACAATTCAAGCTTCAAGTAACTATTCTTAATACAAATAATTTGTACACAGTTATATGCTTTCAAGTAACTAATAATAATAATCCTTAGTAAACAATTCAAGCTTCAAGTAACTATTCTTAATACAAATAATTTGTACACAGTTATATGCTTTCAAGTAACTAATAATAATAATCCTTAGTAAACAATTAGAGCTTCAAGTAACTATTCTTAATACAAATAATTTGCACACAGTTATATATGGTATCAAGTATTTATATCTAACACCAATAATTTTCAAACAAATCTAGTTGACCCATATATTGAACCCTAACAGGTATTACCAGTCGGGGTCAGAGTGGACTTTAGAGTAATGTCAACAAAGAGGATGACTCTACACTTCCCAGAGCTCCAAAATTGGAGCCTCACCACCAAATGCAGTTTAAAGTCATATTCAGGACACTCTTTGGGAGAGGTGTAGGTTTTACCCTTCAGCAGATGATGCAGTTTGACCAATAAGGGTGAATAAATAATTTACTTTAAGTTGAAAATGGTTTCAAGTATTCCTATCAAACACTAATAATTCTATTTAATATTAATCATTTGTTTGCACACATTTAAATGGTTTCAAGTATTCCTATCTAACACTAATAATTCTATTTGATAGTAATCATTTGTTTGCACACAGTTATAAGTTCATATATTTCAATTGAATATGAGTAATTTTCAAACGGATCTATTTGGCCCAAAGATGGGACCCTAATAGGTACTACCACTTCAGAGTGAACCTGGGAGTAATGTTAATGAAGGGGTGATGCCCCACTTGCTAGAACTACAGCACTAGGGGGCCTCACTACTGGATACAGTTTAGTATCATACCCAAGACTCCCCGCTGCTTTTTTTGAGAGGAAGGGTTTTTACACCCGTGAAAGGGCTGCACTCTATGTAAGCTTGGTACCTCAAACAAGGGGGAGAGCAATAAAAGGGCTCTCATAAATGGCAGTAAGCAAGTCAACCTTTTAAGCTTGAAAAAATATCTCTACAGAACAAGAGGTCAACGGGAGAGCTAAAAATCCAAATGTTTACCACAGAAAGGTCAAGCAGTAAAGGTTTGCATTTTAGCCTTGCTGTACAAGTCAACCCCTAGTTTTATAGAAATTATTTCAGGCTTGATTTGTACGCAGTAATTTTCGGTAACGTAAAAGAGAAACAGATTTTAAAGAGTCATTTTTATTGAACTATAAGCAGCAACATGATACAATTAGAGTCATAAATATTTGACTGGATTGTTTTATTTGCCTAAACTTAAAGCAACAATATAAATCAAACTTACGATGTTTTGGTTGGACAGCCAAAGCGAAGATCGACGTCATTGAATATTTCTGTTGACAGTTCGACGTCATTCAAATAATGGTGTTGCCTGTTGTGAGGGAAATACAAAACGTTTTTGCCTTGTACATTAGCGCTTGACATCTCATTTTTGTCTTCGATGAAGCCCTGTCATCAAGAAAACAGAAAAAAACAAGGAAGTTTTCTAAAATAGAACCTCAGTTTCAAACAAAAGGATTTCTACAATTTCAGAAAAATATACAAAGCCAACATTGATACATTTTTAATGTTTAAAACTTTTTTTGTCAGATCAATTAAAAGCAGAGATTACATTGAACGTTCATCTTCATTTTCAGTGTGTGGTTTGTGATTTTTAAAAATGTGTTTACTTTCAGACGTTGATGTCATTATGTGCTTACAGTAATCATTTCTCGATGTTATGTAATCGCAAGGGAATGGTGGTTCCGTATGCATTTCATTCATGCTGAAGACTTTTCACTTTTGACCAAATCCAACTTGATGCATATTGTGCCGTGGTCTGAAGACAGTAACATAAATATTCAAACTAGTGTATGTGCATTACAAATGACTGTTTCCGCAAACGACATATGAAGCAGATTATTTGTATTAAGAATAGTTATTTGAAGATATAATTGTTTACAAATGATTATATCGATAAATATAAAAATCTAAATCCAACCAACTCATATCTTGAAAGAAAAAAAACGTATATTTACAAATATTCTGTAAATATACAAACCATATTTCTACTTTATAAATTGTTGGGTATCACCTACCTTTTCAGTATAATGAGCTAGGCCATCTACCATATATGGCAATAGCTCTAATACCAAAAGGTTCCAGTCCAGATCAGTCTGAGACCAGTCTATGTCTACAAGTCTGAAGAGTCATTCCTATTGTTGAAGTATATCCTTACTCTATCATTAATCCTATGTTCCTACAACTAACAGTCTCTCTCTTGTAAATACTCTTTCCTGTAAATATAACTATTTTCCTCACATATCGTGGTTTGTCTTATTATTACTACTACTTGTGTTCACTAATCAGAACACAACATGAATATTGCAGTTAAACTCAAGACACTGAAAAACCTACAAAGGGTTAAAATGCCACCCAATGGACAAACCAAACCATTTAAGATGTTCCAATTTGGAGAATAAAGCAATTTCCGGTCCAATTAGGCTACTGCTTTCCAAATAATTTCTATCTAAGAATAAATTAAAGAAAAAATTCCTACTCAAGTGGAGATAATTTTTAGCCTGTTAACTGCTAATTACAGTCGAGTTGTCTTCATACGAAACTAAAGATAATTAGCAGGTGTAACATTTTTATTGCATTTTTTGCTTCAAGTTATTAAAAATTATCCCACTAATTGGAAGAAAGGATTTTTTTTCTGTTAGATCAACTGATTGATGTTGTTCATTCCTTCTTTTTTCTGTCCGACCAACTCAATATATGATAACGATCAGGAGGTGAGCTTAGAGTAATGGTAATCATTGTAAAAATAGAATCAGAGACCCGGGTTCAAATCCTGGACTTTGCATTTCACTTTTGTGCTAAGGCATGAACCCATCCGGCTAGAGGTAAACAGAAGAGCAGGCTGGATTCTTTAACTTTGTTTAGGCAACCAGTCTGGGAGAAGGAAAACTGAATTCAAACCAGCTGTACTCTGCTTAAAATTTGTTCTCCATAAGTTAACTTTATTACATATGGAGGTGCACTTAATATAGTGTTTGTACTTCACTTTGTGCTAATGCCCTTAGGAAACGTGTAAATCCATTTCAAGCGATAAGTAAAATAGTAGGGCAGACTGTGCTCTTAAGCCTTGGTTAGACAACCAATCTCAGAGAAGGAAAACTTTTAATTCAAATCAGCTGTAAAAGGAAAGTTGTCAACCTTAATGGAAGGTGATCTGAAGGCTCCCTTTTCAATAGCTACTATACCAAGGTGTAGGGGAAGGCGCTACTCCATTCCTTGGATTGCTCCACTTTACCCTTGATCCTTACCTTATAATGTTGAGTGTTAAGCAAGGCGGCATCAAGTACCATTTTTTGAGTCTTTGGTATGACTCGACCTGGGATTGAACCCCTATTTCCCAGACCATTGGCGAACACTCTACTCATTAGCTGTAGTCTGCTTTAGTTATTGAACATCTATATTTGGCCATAGATTAGGGCCTAACAGGTACTATCAATCCAGATCAGTGGACCTGAGAGTAATGGCAACAAAGAGGTACTCCACATTCCTCAGTTCAAGGACTGGAGCCTCACCATCAGATGTAATATAGTTTTATACCCAGGACACTTAATGGAAGAAGTCTTATGACTCTGCAGAAGTGCAGTCTGCATATTCTACAGCCCCAGCCAACAGGACAGTACTTTAAAGCAAGTAAACATACCTATGTCATATAATGACTTGATATGGATTTTATGTTCATTCCTGGTGACCCCGTGTGCTTTGACAAGCTGTCACGTTGTGATTAGTAAACAGGGGGGATGGCAGTGTGCCGGGGTAGGCCAGTCGAGCAGGTATGCAACCGGAAGGAGACCATGTGATATGAGAACCATCCGGTCAGATTTAGACAGCGTCCAGTCAGAATCAAGAGTTGAGCCGGGGATACGCAGCCGATCAGAGGCGTTAGGTCATCTCTGATGACATGGCTTGCAAGGGGGTGCAAGCGTTGGCACCCCCTGGCTCTAGGAAAAAGATATGGGGCAAGAAGAAGTCCCCTCTCTGAGTATATGTTTCTCCATCTATCTCTCAAACTTACAACAAACTGTGTGCCCCTTTCCAGAATAAAATGAGAGAGATATATTTTTATAATTCATTTTGTTAATTGAAGTTCGTTCATTATCTTTGATCATGTTCTTGGTTGGGTCTCTGAGAAGTATACAACACCTAGGTAACAATGCTGCATTTTTGGAGGTAAGGATAAGTTTTGTTTTGCTTAATGTGCTAGCAACTAGATGGCGGATTTTTTTATGGTTTTTATTTCCAACTTCAGTTATTAAGAATTTACACAATTCAAACTGACTACTTACATTTCTCGTCTGTCTTTGTTGGCTGCTTCTGAAAGTCACTCTCTCACGAGTCCAAAATATCATTTCCTTGACATGTTGAAGAGAATGGATATCCAAACAAGTTTCGCTGAGGGCTGAAAAAAATTTTTTTTTTAATTTTTTATTTCAATCAGACCCACAAAAATAATTCATTAATATAGTTGTTTAAACCTAACCTGATTTTTTTTTCTTCTCTTGTACTCTCATCACTGTATTGATTTATTTGTTTAATGGTATATCAACTCCTTATGGGTTATTTAATGCTGAAATTTGCTTCTTTTGAAAGATTTGGTTTGCTTTATTTGTTTTAAGACATATCAATACCTTATGGGTTATCTATATTTACCGACCCCTCCGCTTGGGCAGGATATGACACAAGGCCAATTTTCGAGCAAACTTTAACAGGTTTGAATTCAGAGTTTTCCTTCTCCTAGACCAGTTGCCTCACCATGGCTGAAGAACCTAGTCTGCCCTACTATTTACCCATAGCTGGAGGGAGAATAATTGGATTCATACCTTTCCCAAGAGTATTAGTGCGATGTGAAATGCAATCAGTCTCGTCCAGGATTTGAACTCGTGTCGCCGTGTCCATTTCCTACAACGATAACCATTACACTACGGGCACCTCCATCTATGGGTTATCTAATGCCGAAAAATGATTCATTTGTAACGGTTTGGTTGTAATTATAACTATCTATAATTTCAACGTTCATTTTTCTAAAAACCCTTTGTTTTTTTTTTATTTGAGAATAATAATTATTTCTTTGCCCACAATTTTATTTTATCAAATATTTCTAACAGAAATAATTTATACACGAATGATCCGGGAGACCTGGGTTCAATCCCAGGTTGCGTCTAACCAAAGACTTGATACCTCCTTGCTTAACATTCAGCAATATAAGGTACGTACGAGTGTAAAGTGGAGCAATCCAGGGAAAGGAGTAGTGCCCTCTCCTACACTTTGGTGTAGTAGCTATTGAAAAGGGAGCCTTCTGGTTGCTCTCGACCACGGTCACCAACTTTACTTATATTGTTTAAAATGGCACAAAAATTTAGGTAAACACTCACTGCCAAACCGTTACAAATTAAATCAATGTCATCTTATTAATTTGAATCTTACATCATTGAATTAATGCTTCATTGCTTAGCTCATGTACACTGACTAGCTTGTTGTGCATACAACAAAAAACTATATGATAAAGCTGTATTTTTATCAAATATTCCCACTGAGGCACACTGGGCTAAGAGTAATGACGATTCTAACTCTAGAATTATGTTTGACTCTAAAGTTAGGGTTTGGTGGTGGTATGCCTATTGTTATTCTTTTTTTGCAGCATTTTATATATATATCGTTATCATCATGTCGTGCCGCTAGCACGGATATCCCTGACCCTCTCTCGCCACTTCTCCCTATCATTCATTGCTTTTGGCAGGTCTTCAGGGCTACATCCCGTATCCTCACATAGCTGCTGTATATATGTTCGAGCTGGTCGTCCTGCTTTTGCTTGGCCATATGTGGGGGGGGGGCATGTGTGTGTGTGTTTGGGCAGCATTTCTTCATTAATACATATTCGGTTAAATAGTAGAGACATCTTTTGCCTACATATTTTTATTTTAATCCATTCAAGTCACCTTATGGATGTTATAATATCCGGCTGGAATTGGCTAGTAAATTTTCCATGGTTAATTTGTTCCAAAGTACTTTCAAACCCATCATAGGCCGTCTTCAGGGGGTGTGTACATGGCAAAAGCAATACAACCTTTGCAAATACTATACACTTTTGTAAGAATTGTGACTGAGAGAACTCCCCCCACCAGGTGGATTAATTAATTAATGATTCTAAGGGATTAGAATGAATTTATTAATTAAATGGATAAAAGGGTAGATTTAGAAATAAGTATATGGAGAAAAAGTAAAGAAAATTCCTATTATTATTTTTATTTATCATTTTATTTTCTATCTTATTTAATTTATTTATTTATTTTGGAATGACGTTCTTGGAATTGAGTCTTTAGTAGGTAAGGTGATGGTTTGGGGAGTGGAGAGATGGATTTGTTGATTAAATCCTGTGATAAAAGGGTAAATGAAATCTTGTGTGGTCTAAAGCAGTCCAGATGGATGAAAAGGGAGACAGGATAAGTCGATTTTTATTGATTTAATAATATTTGTCTGGACAGATATCAGCGGGGGCATCCAGATTTCATTTTTAGTACCTCTTAAAAAAATGGCCTTCTGAAGTTTTTAAAAGATATACAAAATATCAGTTGGTCCAGGCAATTTACATATCATTATTCATGGCCGTAACCAAAAATTCTTGATACCACACCCCCAAATTATATAAGCAGTGCGCAGAGTCCAGTCGGCAGTTGAGGGTGAAATCAGGAATCAGTTCAGAGCCCATTCAGTAGTTGCGTGAAAAGTCGGAAATTAGTTCAGAGCTTGGAGTTGAGTTGAGTTTGCAGTCAACTTCAGAGTTGAGAGTTCAAAGTGAGAGTTCGATAAGACAGAACGACTTTGTGAATTGTGCTGGCCCGATTAGAATTAATAGTTGACATAGGAACTTTGCGAATCCCAATATTTGTCACTGCCTCCCACCAGACACGACTTGACACAAGGTCAAAAGCCCGAAGGCCAATTAAAGTGGGGATAAAGGGGAGGGGAAGGTCGGGAACGAGCCGAGACTCGAACCCTGCTTGTCTGTGCTGCTCATCGGCTCACTTAGTGCAATGTGAGCCTGATGAGGCAAGCAGTTTCACGAACCCAAATGTGGGTCCGGGCACGTATGCCAGTTAACGGCTTAAACTAGACGCTTGGTCTAGTGCCGTACAAAGGGGACAAAAGTGCAGCTCGCCCACCCGAAGGTTGCCCAGCCGAAGCTGGGGGCCTATTCGGCCCCGAGTCTGCTCTTGGTTTCGAGCACCCATCCGGCACGAATGCCAGACGGCCCAGCTAAAAAGCCGGGGGCAAAAGCCGAGATAAACAAACTTTTAAAAGTAACCAAGAATCAATAATAGCCTCCCTTACACCTTCTCTAGATCTGTCACTTTCTAAAACAAACGAATAAGTTTTGTGTGACCTTTTTCTTTTGTATTCTATGCATTTATGTAAATTATTCTATGGCGAGATAAAGACAATAGCTTTGAGAAATTTGTATTATACAAAAATCGAAAGTGTTGCTTTTCTTTTTCTTGTGTTCTTATGAATCGCAACAGGAACTATTTTCTCCATTAACAGCGATTTTTCTTGGGCTTAGATTTCAGCCAAAATTAGATTGACTCCCACAGTTGAAACAATCTGAGGTAACTAAAACACCACTATTCGGATCAAAAATTTACATGGCGAATGGTGGCAGTTATATCAATTCAACAAGAAAAGTCGAGGGATTTGATTTCAGTGAAAATTACCAGGTTAAGCTAGAAATATTGGCCAGGGCTGGATCCTACGTCAGAAATTAAGTGTTAAGTGTTTTATTTATACTGATATATTCATCAATGGTCTGGAAGACTGGGGTTCAATCCCAGGTCGAGTCATACCAAAGACTTTAAAAAAATAGTACTTGATGCTGCCTTGCTTAACACTCAGCACTATAAGGTATAGATCAAGGGTAAAGTGGAGCAATCCAGGGAAAGGAGTCGTGCCCTCCCCTATACTTTGGTATAGTAGCTATTGAAAGGGGAGCCTTCAGGTCACCCTCGACTACAGTCGCCAACTTTACTTATTTAATGTTGTAGCACTTTTTTTTTAATTTAGTTCCATGAATGGCAACAATACATAAAGATGTTTGAGTAAATTAGCTCTGGTTTTGAAATTAATTTTACTGAGTTTGGGACTTTTATTTCTAATGTGTAGGGCTTTACGCATATCATTAAAGATGATGTTGATTTAGAGTTGAGTTTTTATAAGCTTTTTTTATGTTTGTGAGCAAAATAACTCAACTGAGGATGAAGGTGACCATAGTCGAGGGCGACCCATAGGCTCCCTTTTCAATAGCTACTACACTGAGGTGTAGGGGAGGGCACTACTCCGTTCCCTGGATTGTTCCACTTTAACTTTGATCCTTACCTTATAATGCTGAGTGTTCAGCAAGGTGGTATCAAGTACCATTTTTTGAGTCTTTGGTATGACTTGACCTGGGATTGAACTCTGACCTCCCGGACCATTAGAGAACACTCTACTCATTAGGCCAATGGCCTGGTCAATTGCCCAAAATCTCTGATCTTATAATTTGAATACATCTACTTCTGAACTTTTTTGGTCACTGTTGAGGATTTGGTTATGACAACGTCATTGATTATGTGATCATTGAATATTTTGAATGCGAATATTCACCACATGCAGTTGACATTGTGTTTGAACGCATAGAAATCACAAATCAAGATCATGTGACTACAAATCACTGAGGCTGTAGAATTATGCGATTACGTCGGATGTAATGAAGTATTGTAGCTCTTAAATTGAATGAGATTTTTATTAATTGTGGGCTGTCTGGGTTTTTTTTTTTTTTTTTTTTTTTTTTATAAAAATGGCTTCAAGTATTCCTTGATCACATGAAATATTTCATAATCTATGGCATGGCCATACTGCGCCTACCTCAAAGGTCAACAGCACATATACTTAAGTTACAACATTAGAGATTTCGAACAACAACTAAAATGCCTTCATCCTCAGTTGTGACTCATCACTCATTAAAAGAATAATATAAAAAAAAACTCAATTCGAAATACTTGTCTATCATCTTTTAATAAATTATACCTACAAGAAAATCTGATGTTAAATACACACACTCACTATATAAATATATATATATATCTCAACTAGTTAAAAAATACATTCTCACACACATTTAATCCACCCAATACCCTTGAAAAGGTATGTGTGTACATACATATGCATACACAAGTTAATAACACACTCACACACTAATAATACATACATCCATTGGATTCTCTTATAGTATATATATATATATATATAAACACAAACATATTAATAACAAAAAAACATATATTTACATAGACTAGAGGTAAAAAGAAGTGAAAGAACAAAAAAAAGTAATTAACAAAGCAATAAAAAGATTTTCACGGTCAATTAACTCTAATGGGACAATCAGATACAAAACCCAAGTTAAACAAAATCAAAACAATTTATCAAAACAATCTTTACTATGAAGAAATTCAATGCACAATCAAAAACGTCTGATAAAGATTAGAATTTCCAAAATGTGTTGTACAAGTATATTAAATAAAAACTGAATTACCAAAATTGAAATCACTTGTAGAATTATTCATTTTGATATATAGATAGATAGATAAGGAAGCGCTAAAAAGTTCTCAGTCCAACCAAGAGAGAAATGACTTTTCTTTTTATCTTTTTAAATATTTATAAAATATTTCTTAAGGGTTTGTTGTAACTTAACAAAAGTTTTCTGAATGAGAAATAACCAAAATGGAGGTTGGAAATGAAATGGAAATCTTTATAACATTAAAAAAGAACAATACTTGTCAGTGGCGTGAAGAAGGTAACTGTTGTAACCTAAGCAAAGTTTTCTGAATGAGTAATGACCGAAATGGAGGTTGGAAATGAAATGGAAATCTTTATAACATTAACAAAATACAATACTCGCTAGTGGCATGAAGAAGGTAAAGGACTAATTGGATATTTGTACCCCCTCACAATAATATCCAATGTATTTATGAGGAATGGGACATACCCATTATTGTTCATAGGTAAGGTATATAACTATACACATACATATATATATATATATATACACATGTTGTAACTTAAGAAAAGATCACTGAATGAAAAATAACTAAAATGAAGGTTGGAAATGAAATCAAAATCTTTAAAAGATTAACAAAATACAACTCTTGAATGAAGAGCATGAAGAAGGTAAACCAATCCCCTACTAAGTCAGCATATTTATCTACCCCCTCACAATAGTGTCAAATGTATTTATGAGGAATGGGTCACAGGTAAGGGTATATAACAGGGTTTAAGAACCTTGAGAAATGGTCTGCTAATTACATTAAACTGTGTGATGAATTTGTGAAATAGCCTAAGGTTCATGCCTCTAAGTCATTCCTGTTCTGATTGTGCTGAAAACCTATCTGCCTCACTTCATATATAAATCTATTGACAAATGAATAAAGATCTATATATATATATATATATATACACACGTGGTGCTTTCAGTAAGTTTCCAGACTTTTTTGTACAGGCATTTAAAATTGTCATCGACTCTTGAGAATTCACTATGTTATTACTATACATCTTATGAGATGACTGACCAATTTTTATGATTTCAGCTTCAAATGAACAACTACAGCAGCAATTGGAATACACCCTACTAAAACCTGATTGTCACAGCTGGTGAATTTCAAAAATGCGATCTGGACGTGAGGACACTTTAGAAGAACGATATGCAATAAAATTCTGTTTTAAACTTGGAAAAAATGCCACAGAAATGTATGGAATGCTTCAGACTGCTTTTGGAGCATCTTGCATAAATAAAAGCATCAGTTTTTGAGTGGCATAAGAGATTCAAGGAAGGCAGGAAGTTTGTGAGGGATGATGAGAGGTGTGGGAGGAGTAAGGAAGTCAATACACCACAGTTGATTGGCCAAAGGGTTAGGGTTAGATTTAGGGTTACTATGTTGAGGTTTTAAGGGAGTTCAGGAAGAGATTCCGTCAGAAGAGGCCAGCACTCTTCAAATTAGGTCAGTGGCATTTCCACCAGGACAATGCACCAGTCCACAACTCCATCCTTGTCACAGATTATTTGACCAAGATGGGCATCAAGACAGTTCCTCACCCTCCCTATAGTCCAGACCTTGCTCCCTGTAACTTTTGGTTATTCCCTAAGCTCAGAGGCTGTCGATATGAGACAATTGAGGAGATAAAAAAGTCTGTGACGAAGGTCATTGACTCACGAGAGGACTTCCATGGGGCTTCCAGTGTTGTATGGTCATATGCAGATTCATGCAGAAAGTATCACAACGACACCATAATTAACTGACGAGCGAAGGCTTCTTTAACAAATATACCTCTCAACTTTATTGTAAGAGTTCAAAAAGGGTTACTCAAGGTTTGCGTGTGAGAGGGAGTTGGAGACCGAACAGAAACTGTAATATTTTGACCCCCACTCTTATGGCCGTCAACGTTGTGTCTTTCTCGTTCTCCTGATGCTCAACCGGAGGCCCAGAGGCCCACTTTGCTGGATGATGGCTTTCTTTACTGCATCTTATCAGCAACTTCTCAGGTCCCCAAACTCCATCAGGGTTCCCAAGGGCCCCTTTGGCCGGGTGTGGCTTTCCCTACCACATCTCGTCTATAACTCCGTCTGATATCTAACTGGAACTCTGACTTCTGTCTTGACTGAGTTATATAATAGTTCAATGCCAACTCAATCTTTGGAATGGCATGATTGATTGTCATCCAGCGGAAATAACTGTCATGCAGTTCACAGCTCACTCTCTTCCAGTGCATCAGCCTATGAGTGTACCATGGGAATTTTTTTTACCTTGTCCCATTTCATCAGCCAATTTCCGCCCACGCAATTTCCTCTCATAACTGCCATCAGAATGTGTCACCTCCTTCCGGTGCATCACCTTGAAATGGCATTTTTGGCTGGGTCGAAGGCCAAAATACAACACCAGAAGTTGTTGGAACGGTACAACAAGTGCATTGTAGCCGGAGGAGATTACTTCGAAGGGGACTAGAGTTTCATGTGTGTACTATCAATAAAAGTGCCCATACGAAAAAAGTCTGGAAACTTATTTAATGATCCTTGTATATACACAATTCTATAATCCAGTTTTGTTTGATTATATCAAAAATTGATCTGTTAATGAAAAGAATTCTCATTATCTTGTCTATCTTATGAGGCAAAAGTGGTCTACAAATATTTGAGACATTTAATCAAGAAAAAAAAAGCCAAAAGAAAGAACGTTTATCATAATTGCTACTGTCTCTTTCAAAGTTGGTCAGGAAATAATCAACAAAGATGGATTTATAAGAATGAGATGTCTTTTATTCTGGTACTAATTATAGCCAGGGAATATACCAAGCGTTCATTGACAGTCCAACTAATATTTGCAGATGATTGGGTGAAAGAATCCGGACCCTTAAACAGGGTCAGTTCATACAACTCCCAATCAAGGAAGGAGAAAGCTTGCTTGGGGCTCCTAGAAGAAGGAGTTTCATATAAATTTTTATGAACTCTAATTTATGAAAATTGAAATATAGTGTGAGGGGAGCTGTATCACAGATTGGCAGTGGAGTTGCGGAGGCACTCAACCCTAGCACTGGGTCAGTATTTTTGGATATTTTTGCTCAAAGTAAATATTACATTTTATTCTGTTTCAGGTGAATTTATACCTATTATCATCATAATTTTTTAATGATGTCATTAAATTAAACAATAAAGAATAATTTGATAATGCAGCGAAAAATTATTATAATTCAAATGTATAAAATTATTCAAATTTGTTAAATTTACTTCGAAGAGGTAAACTTAGAGGGTAATAATTGACAAAAACAATTTTTATTTATATGATAAATATATGAAAATAATTCATTCTTATTAAAAATCATAAAAAGAGTTATTTGCATATTTTTTTAGAACATATAACTAATTTACATGTGTATGTATATAAAAGACATCGTGGTTAATGAACTTCAGTCAGTTTTATTAAAGTTTTTAATAATTATTCATAAGCAGTACTTAGTGATATTTCATTTGGGTTGTAAGATGATCATTATTAAAAATCAAGAATGTAGAGTGAGTTTTATTAAAGTTTAGGATAATTATTCATAAGCAGTACTTAGTCATATTTCATTTGGGTTGTAAGATGATCATTATTAAAAATCGAGAATGTAGAGTGAGTTTTATTAAAGTTTAGGATAATTATTCATAAGCAGTACTTAGTCATATTTCATTTGGGTTGTAAGTTCCAAGTATTGCTATGTATCATTAACAATTCAATTAAACATCAGTCATTTGTTAACACAGTTAAATGATCAAACAGTTCTATTTCTAACATTTCAATTTAGCGTAAGTCAAAAAAGTTAAATGGTTATTGCTATGTATCACTAATAATTCAATCAAACATCAGTCATTTGTTTACACACAGTTTAATAGTCAAAGTCCTATTTCTAACAATTTAGTTGAATGTAAATCATTTGTTTGCACACAGTTTAAATGTCAAACATTTCTATTTGACCCCTTTCACATCTGTGTTTTGGTTGGGTGGGTTTTATAGCATATCAACCTCTGTAGGTTATTTAATGCCAAATCCATTTTTATGCAAATAATCAGTTCTATTTCAAACAATTCAGTTTAGCATGTGTACACAGTTTAATTGTCAAAAACGTTTCTATTTCAAGCTATTCAGTTAAGTCAAACAGAGCTAATTCAGTTTAGTATAAGTACAGATTTTGTTTACACACAGTTAAATCTCAAAACAGTTCTATATTGAACAATTCAGTTTAGTGTAAGTAGAGTTTCAATGTCAAAAACAGCTCCATTTCAAACAATTCAGTTTAGCATAAGCACGCAATTTAAATGTAAGTACACAGTTTATTTATCAAAAACATTTCTATTTCAAGCTATTCAGTTTAGTCAAACAGTTCTAATTCAACCAATTCACCTTAGCATAAGTATGCAGTATAGTTCTATTTAACCCATAGATAGGGCTCGATCAGGTGCTACCACTTTGAGCCAGAGTGGACCTGGGAGTAATGAAGGAGTACTCCACATTCCTTAAAACTCAAGCATCACTGGAGCCTCACCATCAGATTGTTTAGTGTCATATCCAGGACACTTGTTGTGGGGGGGGGGTCTTACCCCACTGCAAAGGTACAGTGGGTATATTCTACAGCCCCAACCGACAGGGCAATACACAGAGTTAATGTCAAAACAGTTTTATTTTAGATAATTCAGTTTAGCATAAGTACACAGTTTAGATGTCAAAACAGTTCTATTTTGAGCAATCTAGTTTAGCATAAGTATGCAGTTTTAATGTCAAAACAGTTCTATTTTAAGCAATTCAGTTTAGCATAAATATGCAGTTTAAATGCAAAAAACAGTAAAGTCAAGAAACCACGGTTTAGTTCTATTTAACCCATAGATAGGACCCTTATCAGGTGCTACCACTCCGAAGCAGAGTGGACCTGGGAACAATGGCAATGAAGGGGAACTCTGCATTCCTCAAAGGAACCTCACCATCAGATTGTTTAGTGTTATATCCAGGACACTCGTTGAGTGGGGGGGGTCTTACTCCTCTGCAGAGAAGCAGTCAGTGTATTCTACAGCTACAGTCAGGGCTGAATCAGAGATTCCCACATAAATATGTCTTCGCCCCAATATGGACACACATATACATATATATACTTATGGTCACCTCATAACCATACACATGTGTACACCTGCATGCACATACATACACACATCCATACATTCACACACAGCTAAGCCTATATATAGTGTCACACCACTCTTGGTCTGAGTGGACCCGGGAGTAATTTCAGTGAAGGGTTACTGCACATTCCCCAAAGTTCCAGCACTAGAGCTTCACCATCAGATGGTTTAATATGATGCCCAGGACACTTGTTGGGGCGAGGGGTCTTACTCCTCTTCAGAGATGCAGTCTGTGTATTCTGTAGCCCTAGTTGACTGGGCTAAGTTGTGAATAGGAAGTAAAATTAAGATAAAAGATATACAAGTCAAAATTTAAGCAAATACCTGAAAGACTTTTAGATGATTAATATCAGGTGTAAAAGCAAGAAAAATAAAATTAAAGAAATATGGGTTGAAAAAAATAATAAAGAATTGTAACTACTAGGTGTAAAAATAAAGTTTGGTTTCTTTATTTCAATGGTATATCAACCGTTATGGATTATTTAATGCCAAAGCAATCCTTGTAGAAGGACAGTAATGATATTATTTAACCCATAACTGAAGAGATAAGTGGATTCATGCCTTTTATTTGGTTTCTTTATTTTAATGGTATATCAACCTTCATGGGTTATTAGATATCAAAGCTATCCTTGTAAAAGAACAGTCGTAATACTATTTAACCTATAGCTGAAGGGATAAGAGGGTTCATGCCTTTGATTTGGTTTCTTTGTTTAATGGTATATCAAACTTTATGGGTTATTAATGCCAAATCTATCACAGTAGTGATACTATTTAACCAATAGCTGAAGGGATAAGAGGGTTTGTTCCTTTCCTAAATGTATTTGTTTGATGTACAAGCACAACTGGAGTTTGAACTTACTTACTATAATGTTACAGGTCAGCACATTAGCCACAATGGCAAGGAGCCTCTCCACACTCAAGAGAAATACCATTAAGTGTAAAAGCAACAGAAATAAGATGAAAGAAATTCTAGTCAAAAGTAAATAATGGCTGACAATACTTCATGTAATGATATAATCAGAGAAACAGTTGTATTTTTTCATTAATGATATTATATTTCAGCCTATGATATGAAAAAGCAATTTATTTTCCTATCATAAAATTGGTCTGAATTGTTCAATCATATAATCGTATGATTTATTAAAAAATTCACTGTCAAAGTTGATTTAAATTCAGATAAGAAGAATCAACATGCAATCATCTCATAAATTCAGGTTGTTTCATGTTAACACTAGATATTTTTAAAAAAAAATGAAAAACTGCATGTCTTTCATATGACTTGGGAAATCCCAGTCAGATACATATACGTATTTACTCAAGCCCTCCACCATAGGCAGGATGTGACACGAGGTCAATTCTAAATGAGTTATAGGGTTTTATGCCATATCAACCCTTGTAGGTTATTTAATGCCAAATCCTCTTTATACATATATATTAGATATATATGATTCGTAAAAACTTTTTAAATGAACCTAAACTCATTTTAACACAGTTAGATGGTTTCAAATATTGCAGCGTAACAGTAGCATTTCAATATAACATCAGTCATTTGTTTACACACATTTAAATATGATTTGAAAGTAATTTTATTTTTGGTGCTTGTCTTGTTTCATTAAAAATAATACTTTTAGGATGAAAGATAAAAATTTTTGAGGGTGACCAAATGCTTTTGACTGGTAGTATATATATATATATATATTGTTTTTTTTCATCATACAACATGTGAAAGCACGTGTGATACCCTGCCCTCTTCAGCTGCTAACCAGGTGTGATAACACAGTTTTAGTAGCCCAAACAAACAATCAATCAAAATTCTATAAAATTAAGCCTATTTCCAAATTGATGAAATTATGCATGAATAAATACTATTATATATATCATATAAATATACTATAATATATATTTGTATGAATGTTTGTATTTACTAAAAGTTTTAGTATGGCATAGTGTATATATATATATATATATATACACACACTAGAGTTGTGTGTTATCATCACACAAATACAATATTAGAAGCGATAGATAGGAATGGATCAGTATACATAGAATGAGAGATAGAAACATGAACAGATATATGAAAGCAGATATATGAAAACAAAAACAGACATGAATAAATATATAAAAACAGATATGAATATGAAAACAGATATGAAAACAGATATGAATATGAAAACAGAAAACAGAAACAGATATGAATAAATATATGAAAACAGATATGAATATGAAAACATGAACAAATATATGAAAACATGAACAGATATATGAAAACATATGAATATGAACAGATATATGAAAACATATATGAATATGAACAGATATATGAAAACATATATGAATATGAACAGATATATGAAAACAGAAACAGATATGAACAGATATATGAAAACAAAAACAGATATAAACAGATATATGAAGATATGAAAACTTATGAATATAAACACATATATGTAAACAGATATGAACAGATATATGAGACCAGATATGAACAAAAACAGATACGAACAAAAACAGATAATAAACAGATACATCGAAAGGAACATATTGAGTTTGAAAGGGAACAGATTTGTATTAAATGGCGATTTACGAATTGAGAAAGACTTATTCAGATCGAGATAAACATATAAACAAAACTCAGATTGATTTGGGGAAAGTTAAAAATTGAAGCAACAAAGTTCACTTCAAGAAGAATTTTAAAAAAAGGGGGTGGGGATCACTTACCTCGAGAAAGTGAATTATTATTTGTCTGTTGCTTACACGATTGTCTTTTATCGTTATTCCATAGCATTCGTGTAGCCTCGTCTGAAAGGTTCAAATATTGCACTTGAAACTTGTAGTTCTTCATGTTGGCCGACAAGGACATCAAGAACTCGTTCAAATATAGCTTCTCCAATTTTGATTTTGAAAAAAGTCCAATCAAAAATATAAGAAATAATCGAAGGATCAAATTAGATTTCAGTCTTTCAAAATTTAAATCCCGTTATTTAGAATCACCAGTGAGCCGAAAAATATTTGGTCAATATTTATTATTATCATTATTATTGTTGTTTTAGTTTTAAGCAACAACTTAAAAAATAAGAAAAACACCTGTTAGTGTTTGAGGGAAATGTCGTTTGTCAATCTGGAAAGAAATAAATAAAATACAAATTGTTTATTTACAGGTAAGTATTGTTGTTGTTGCTGACTTTTTTATTGTTATTGAATTCCTTCTTTTGTTGAAGTTGTTCAGATAACCAGGCATACCATTGGATAGCATTGTTGGCTCGGTTGCTCTTATCAACGGCAGGCAAGCAGACAGACAGGTAGGTAGGTAGAGAGATAAGTAGGGTAGTATCTGGGAGTAAGGAATGGGTAGGGTGACAGGTCCTCAATAATGTAAGATACACTACAAAGTAACTGTGATACATTGGAGGGAGGGTCAATGGAACCTTATGTATTAATGACAAAACTTCAAGATGAACATCAAATGAATTTTATATCAGATTGATCAATTAGCAAAGTACACTGACTACGATCATGACTGAATGACACAATACTAGCTGGGGTATCTCTCTACCTAAGGTCAATAAATGATTACTGTAAATGATCCCATATATAGATCAATGTGCGAAAAGATTCCAAAATAAAGGGTGTATCAACAGGGGATCTGGAATTGAGATTTTGAAACTTAACTTTGGCAATGAGCTATAGATCAACTTTAAATCGCCCAGTCGGTTTGGGGGGTGGCTATAGAATACACCGACTACATCTCTGCAGGAGGGTAAGACTCCTCTACTGAGTGTCCTGATAATGACATTAAACAATCTGATGGTGAGGCTGCAGTAATGCTGGAGATTTGGGTACCCTTTTATTGCCATCGCTCCCAGATCCACTCTGACCTGGAGTGTTAGCATCTGATAGGGTCCCATCTATGGGTCAAATAGAACTGATTGAAATTAAACTGAGTACAAGCAAATGACTTATGCTAAACTGAATTGACTGAAAAAGAACTGTTTGATCATTTAACTGTGAATAAACAAATGACTGATGTTTAATTGAATTGTTAGTAATACATAGCAATACTTGAAATCATTTAACTGTGTGCAAACAAATGATTAATTGCAAATAAAATTATTCGTATTAGATAGAAATAAGGGAAACCATTTAACTAAGTGCAAAAAATGAGCTCAGGTTTGTTTAAAAATGTTATCTACAAAATGTTTAGTAATCATATATTCAATATAAATGTATAAAAAGGATTTGACATTTAATAACCTACAATGGTTGATATGCCATAAAACCCAACCAAACCAAATCCTATGTATTTAATATATATGTATAAAGAAGATTTGGCATTAAATAACCTACAATGGTTGATATGCCATCAAACTCAACCAAACCAAATCAAACCAAACCCTATATATCTAATATATATGTATAAAGAGGATTTGGCATTAAATAACCTACAATGGTTGATATGCCATAAAACACAAATCCTATGAAGGGGTTTATACTTTTCCTATGGGTATTAGTCTAAAAGTGAACGCAACTGATAGTTTGAACTTGTAATCCAGCACATTATCTATTACACCATGTGGACACCCCCACCCCCATCGTAACTGCTGATCATTCATCTTAAAACTAATTAGGCTCATTGCAACTTATAATCTTATTAATAAGGTTGTTCAGAATTTAGATTTTAGAATAAACTTTTATTCCTAAAATAATGAATTTAAACCATGTTTTAATCAGTCAAAATACGATCCCTGAATGTCTATGCATTTCTGCCGTTGATCAACAAAGTTATTTATCATATTTACCCAACCCCTCTGCTCAGGCAGGATATGACACAAGGTCAATTTTTAAGCGGAGTTTAACAGGTTTGAATTCAAAGTTTTCCTTCTCCTAGACTAGTTGCCCCACCAAGGCCGAAGAACCTAGTCTATCCTACTATTTACCCATAGTTGGAGGAAGAATAAATGGATTCATACCTTTCTCAAGGGTATTAGTGCTATGTGAAATGCAATCAGTCTCGTCCAGGATTTGAACTTGTGTTGCCGTGTCCATCCCCAACGACCATAACCATTACACCACAGGCACCTCCACAAAGTTACTTATGCCTCTACGATAAAACTCTAAAGGTTTTTATTTGGTTTTGTTTTGTGGCATATCAACCCTGATAAGTTATTTAATGCCAAATCTTTTGTATTCATTTATTTATTAAGTATATATGATTTTAAAGCCAACAGGTAACATTTTAAATAAGCTAGAGCTCATTTATTTGCGCACAGTTAAATGATTTCAAGTATTCTATCCAACGGTAGTTTTATTTTCACACAGTTAAATGGTTGGGTTTTATAGCATATAAACCTTTATTAATACCAAATTCTTTTTATAAAAATATTTATATATTGCATATATATGGTTTTCACACAGTTTAATGGTTTCAAGTATTCCATTTTATTTTATTTTATATCATCTAGATTGAAGTTGACAATTATGTTGTCAATTTCAGTATCCATACTGTCTATATGATAGAATCTATTTAGGGATTTGGTTGATTGGTGGCCATTGCGTTGTTAAATTCTTTTAAGTGATTTTTGTTCTTGATGTTGAGGGGCCCTCTATTCTGTTTGGCTGGGGGCAATTTGAATGCACTTCCTGGTCTTTCATCGTTCACTTTGGTGTTCATCTCTATTTTTCCAGATTGGTCAACAGGAACTTTTGGTTTTTCTTAGACTCAGTCTGGCTTTTTGGGAGACAAGTTTTTTTAGTCTGGTCTTGGACAGATGGACTTTGTTTTATAGGAGATTTTCTATTTTTAGGAGGTGTAGTTTGTGTTTGAGCAGTTGGTTTTGTGTAGTTTTCCCTTTGATTATTTCTTTAGATTTCTCTTTATTTGTTGTGACTTCTTTTCATTGAATTTGTGCTTCTTTTTGCTGAATTTCAGCCAAGTGTGCGTTTTTCAGCTGCTCCTGAAACTTTGGCCAATCATTTGGTTTCACAAGAGGTCTTTATTTGTTTTCTTGATTACTTTGTTTGATTGGGTCCATCAACCATGAAACAGAGGCATAAGTTTTCTCTTCCATATAGGAACCTACAATTCTCTTAGCTTCCAAAAAATTCACATTTCTTTTGTATTTTACTTTTAGTATTTCCTTCTCTCTTTTATAAATGTCACAAGATCTTGAGAAAGCAGAGTGATTTTGTTGATAGTTTGGACACTGAATTTCATTCGAGCAATCAAAACAGTTCTATTTCAAACAATTCAGTTAAACATAAGTACACAGTTTAAATATCAAAAACAGTTCTATTTAAAAAAATTCAGCTTAACATTGAGGTGTTTAATTTTTTGTATGGATAAGCTTTACAGTTTGTCGTATGAAAAGTCTTCATTTTGAGGATGTTTTCAGCCTGCCTCTGACTGTCAACTTCCTTGAGCAGACTGCCGTTACTTGTTGTTTTCACATTTCTAGGAGTAGCTCTCGCTGCAATCATTTTTTCAATTAGAAAAGAGGAGAATTTAGTGAAGCAGATCTCTTCCAATGATTTATTGACAGTGAATTTGAGGAAGTCTGCCACCTCATTCTCTGAATCCAATGCAAAGAGATTTTGTCTTTTTCATTGAAGAAGCCACAGGTAATGTTTATTTTTTGCTGGTTCTGTGCTCCACTATTTATCATGAAGTCCAACTTGTGTTGGAAATTGTTATGGGGAGATATGTAATCACCACCGGAACAGTTTAAATAAGGAACCATGTCACCGGTCACCGGACAGAGAAACATGGAGAGACACCCTGGACAGAACACGTGAAGAACATGCTCTCTCTCTGTAAATATTACAATAAACTTCTTCTTTATTTATTCAAACACATAGTACCTATTATTTCCTTTCACGGAATACTATCTCTTGATTATCCTTATATTATTGCCACCTCAGGATATATCAGAAATGTACCAAGGGGAAAACACGTTTGCCTTGGTTGAGATAGAGATACACTACCAGTAGGAAGAAGGGTTTCATGCCCTTGCCAATATCAGGTTTACAGTAGACGTGATTAATTACTGTGTAAATTAGCAATGGTCAAATACCTATTGACCCTAAGCCATTGCCTTCTAGCACCTAAAAGATAAAGGTTAAGAGCTTGCTACAGGTGGAGTTGACCAATATGGTCAGGACAAAACATAGAGGTCCAAGGGTTTGATATGACGAGTCAACTGATCAGATGGGCCCTGTCCGACTGCCCGTCTAGCCCAGTAAAGGCTAAAGTAGTGTGTTGCAAGTCATTTGACAACTTGGTTGCCAATATAAGAACTGCTCAACCACCAGGATCCTGTTCTGAAGTATCATGGGTCATCACCTATGCCAACAGGTGCCCTCATTGTGTGTATGCGTGTGTGTGTGTGTGGGGGGGGGTCCTTGCAGTCAGTGTATTCTACAGCCCCAGCTGATAGAGCGGAAAGGTTTTGATGCCAAGAAATCTTTAAATGCAGCTTCTATATCTCCTTTGGAATGGAATTTTTTTTGGCATGAATAAAAAAACCCATGTCCACATGCTTGAAAAAATGGTTGTTAGTGGGTGAGAGAACAGGAGAATACGGTGAACAAGGCAAAATCTCATATCCTAAGTTAGTGAGCTTCTAAAGCATCATTCAGTCAACGTGTGGCCAAGCATTGTCACGAAACAAAATTATGACCAAACTTGAAAAGTGAATACCTCAGTTCTTTTATCATGTTCACGATTAGGGGGCCTATAACCTTTAAAATCAAATTCTGAAAGAAAATTAACAAAGAGAGCAATTTAATCATTAGGAATTATCAAAATAATGTCAGAACAAAATTTAAACAGGTCATACGAAAATCAGACATCCTTTTTGCAACAACCCAATGCTAAGCTTTCATCTAAATTTGGCACACATTGGCCTTAGATTGCTTTGAGTACCTGCTGTTATAAAGTGGTCACCCATCTAAGTACTGACCAGGCTCATTGTTGCCTAACTTTGGTAATCTTATCGACTAAGCTTTTATTTAATCTGGCACATGGGCCTTAGGCTGTATACAGTACCTGCTGTTACAAAGTGGTCAGACATCTAAGTACTGACCAGGCTCAGTGTTGCTTAACTTTGGTGGTTGGTTAGTTTTATGGCATGTTAACATTTGTTGGGTTATTTAATGCTGAAGTCAATCTCTATTCCAAACAGTTATTTGATTTTAAGTAACTATTTCTATTTAAAAATGATAATTATTTGTTTGCAAACAATTATATGGATTTAAGTATTCCTATTTAATACCAATAATTTTCAACTAGATCTATCTACGTCAAGCAAGAAGTCAAAACTTGGATCACAGACACTTCGAGACGAACAGACATTTAACTGACTTTCCTTCTACTGTGCCTGCTTTATAAATGATGTTAGCAACCAGTTTTGACAAAACTTCAAGAGAAAACATCAAATGAATTTTATAACGGATTGATCAATTCAAAATATATAACAATTAAATCATAAATGAATGATACAATACTAGCCGGGGTACCTGTCTACATAGGATAAACATTAAATGAATTTTATAACAGATTGATCAATTCAAAATACATGACAATTAAATCATAAATGAATGATACAATACTAGTTGGGGTATCTGTCTACATAGGATAAGTAAATGATTAGAGTAAATAATCACATATACATGAACAGGTTAGAAGATAAAGGGTCTATCAACAGCATTCAATGCAATAAGGATTAATAAGTTAAGTAGAGTAGTATTAGGGTAGGAACAGATTGATTTTAATAACATATCAACCCCATGGGGGGTAGCTTTGTTTAAACAGAAAACTACTCAACTTTTCCCTTCCATTGATTTTTAGTCTCAAATAACTAGAATTTATCTCTCAAATCTCACGTGACTACCTTTCCTTTGATATTTGGCCTGTCAATTAGGCTTCTTCAAATGTCTGACACATCCGCCATCCAGAGTGCTGAGGATGGTGTGAGCCATCATGTTAAATGTTTGTTGGCACAAGTGAAGATAGATAGTCTCGGCATGTAATTACTATATCGAAATGATGTCTGACTTTCTGACACGTATCTATTATTCCATGAGAAGAAGGAGAAAGAGGAAAAATCCATAATGGTAGGAGTAGGTTGGTTGGGTTTTTGACATATCAACCATTGTAGGTTATTTAAAGCCAAATCCATTTTTATGTAAATAGTCAGCTCTATTTCAAACAATTCAGTTTAGCATGAGTACACAGTTTAATTGTTGAAACAGAGCTAATTCAGTTTAGTATAAGTACAGATTTTGTTTACACACAGTTAAATGTCAAATCAGTTCTATATTAAACAATTCAGTTCAGCACAGGTATAGTTTCAATGTCAAAAACAGTTCCATTTCAAACAATTCAGTTTAGCATAAGTACACAGTATAAATGTAAGTACTCAGTTTACTTGTCAAAAATATTTCTATTTCAAGCTATTCAGTTTAGTCAAACAGTTCTAATTCAAACAATTCAGTTTAGTATAAGCATGCAGTTTAGTTCTATTTAACCCATAGATAGGGCCCTATCAGGTGCTACCATTCTGGGCCAGAGCGGACCTGGGAACAATGACAATGAAGGAGTACTCCACATTCCCCAAAGCTTCAACATCACTGGAACCTCACTATCAGATTGTTTAGTGTCATATTTAGGACAGTCGTCTTACCCTTCTGCAGAGAAGCAGTCGGTGTATTCTACAGCCCCAGCTGACAGGGCAATGCACAGAGTTAATATCAAAACAGTTTTATTTTAGATAATTCAGTTTAGCATAAGTACACAGTTTAGATGTCAAAACAGTTCTATTTCGAGCAATCCAGTTTAGCATAAGTACACAGTCTAAATGTCAAAACAGTTCTATTTTAACCAATTCAATTTAGCGTAAATACGCAGTTTAAATGCAAAAAACGGTACACTCTAGAAATCACGGCTTAGTTGTATTTAACCCATAGATAGGACCCTCATCAGGTGCTACTATGCTGGGCCAGAGTGGACCTGGGAATAATGGCAATGAAGGGGTGCTCCACATTCCCCAAAGCTCCAGTATTACTGGAACCTCACCATCAAATTGTTTAGAGTCATATCTAGGACACTCATTGGGGGAGGGCCTTACCCTTCTGCAGAGAAGCAGTCAGTGTATTCTACAGCCTCAGTCAACTGGGCAAGATAGGAGTAGGAGAAAACTATTTGAACCCAAGTTTTACCAAGTTGACATTTTGTAAGTGATCAGACCTAATAAAAAAAATATCAAAGTTATTTCTCTTGAGGAACAGAAAGGGAATTGCCTCTCATGAACAGTGCAGTGTGAGAGTGTAGGGACCAGAACAATTGACACACATGAGGAACAATGATAACAAACATGAAATCCACCATGACACACATTTGACTTGTGCACACAAATATAAATTGTTCTTTTCCTGGTCAATAAACACGTGGTTGATAAATGTCTCTTTTCAATTTTGTTTAAATATTTTATTTGCTTGTAAAAACACTTTCTTTATATAGTAATTTACCCACACATGCATGAACTCTCCCAGATATCCTATTTACCAACCCCTCCGCTCGGGCAGGATATGACACAAGGTCAATTTTTAAGCGGAGTTTAACAGGTTTGAATTCAAAGTTTTCCTTCTCCTAGACTAGTTGCCTCACCAAGGCTGAAGAACCCAGTCTGTCCTACTATTTACCCATAGCTGGAGGGAGAATAATTGGATTCATACCTTTCCCAAAGGTATTAGTGCTATGCGAAATGCAATCAGTCTCGTCCAGGATTTGAACTCATGACGATAACCATTTCCTACGACGATAACTCTCCCAGCTATAAATAGTAGCAGGTATTGCTCATAGGCAGAAGACAATATTCCAGCAGGCAGTCTTGACAGTTGGACCGAAACATCTCACTGGTAATCTTCTTATTTGTATATGTTCCATCACTGTTCTTTGTTAATATATTCTACTCTTGCATGTTTATTTCTGGCCCCTAACAAGGCCACAACATTTTATTTCTTTTGTTTTACCTTCCTTTCATTTTCTTTCTTCCTCTCAGTTTTTTAATTTTTATTTTCTTCTTATTTATCCATAGACGAACCAGACATGCAGGACATTGCTGGAGAAGCAGGGATGAGCTCATAAGTGATGTTCTCCTATGGACCTTGTCATATGGCCGAACAAAAGCAGGACGACCAGCTCAAACCTACATACAGCAACTCTGTGAGGATTCAGGATGTAACCCTGAGGACCTGCCAGAAGCAATGAATGATAGGGAGGAGTGGCGAGAGAGGGTCAGGGATATCCATGCTGGAGGCACGGCATGATGATGATGATGATTTATCCATCTTTCTTCGTCTTTTTTTTTTTGTTTTTCCTTCTCTTCCTTTTTTTCTTCCTCCTCCTTTTTTTTCTTCATAAACACTTATACCACTATTGATTTGATTTCAGTTTGGGAACTGAACTAACAAAAAATATCAAAGTTATTTCCCCTAAGGGATAGAAAGGTAGGTAATTTAATGCTAAAGCCATTATTATTGAAGAACAGTAGCGATACTGTATAACCCATAGCTAGAGGAGACAATGGTGGTGGTGGTGGGGGTAGAAATGACCCCCCCTCCTGGTATTAGTCCAAACATGAACATAATAGTGCAACTAAAATTTAAATTAACTATGATGTCGCACTCCAGCACTTTAACCATTACAACATGGCACCCCCACCAATTTATTTGGTAATGAATGGAAATTAAATTTAATTACAAGGTGGTGCAATCAAATAAAAAGTTTGAGAACCCCTACTCTAAGAGAATAAAACAATTTCCAGTCCAATCTGCAACTAAATAATAAGTTTCAGAGGTTTGTGTTTGTGCTGAATGTTATTTTCTTTTGCATCCATGTTCATGGTATATGTTGTATACCAGAACCTAGAATGTTTTGGTATACTAGTACATATGGATTAATTGTTTGCAGTACAGTACTAAGAATTGGTATGACCTAAACAGTTTGTGTAAAGGTCTCTATATGTCTTGACCCCATTGCTCTAAACAACAGTAAACAAGTAGTCATGGACCAGTTCAACTACACCCAGAAAAGGCATGACAAACTAATCCACAACACTACTCTCTAGAGATTTATTTCCTACTGGAAATAAAGTTTTTTTCTTCTGGATTTGATATCTAACAATTTCATAGAATTTCTTTTCCTTTTTGTCGAACGTCTTTCTTCAGTTGCAACGCTTTGTGGGACTGGCACTTTGAATACGTCATACAGCACCTCTATCTAAACTTCTTGCCTAGTTAGATCGTAAACATATCTTTGTTGCAACAGTTTAATATAATAATCTTCCTAATATCCCTGCCTGGCATACAATGTAAACAAGTCATCCAATCCTTTTCATGACCACACCATCCTGCCAAAAACATTCATCCTTACAATACGACTTGGAAAACTCCTCGTCTCCAACATTAAATGATTTGGTTTTGTAGTCTAGCTTATTGCAGCACTTCTTTTTTTTGTATTGGTAACAACTTATCAAAAACAGTTTTTATTTTCCAGGCAAACATCAGCTCAGCAGGGGACATGTTCGACATAATACTTCTATTAGATGTCACTTGATACACTCACAGGAATTGCTGTATTTTTTTTCTCCTCATTATTCACACCTCCTGATTATTTTAGGGCCTTTTTGAAGGTGTCTATGAACTTTTCTGCCTGGCCATTACTCCTAATGATATGCAAGAGGGGTAAAATGCTTGATAGTGAAAGCTTTGCAAAACTTTCTGAATTCACCTGCAGTGAATTGACTTGCATTGTCTGAAATAATTTCATCTGGCAAACCATACCTTGGGAACAGTTCATGCAAAAATTTAATCCTATTTACCAACCCCTCAGCTCGGGCAGGATATGACACAAGGTCAATTTTTAAGTGGAGTTTAACAGGTTTGAATTCAGAGTTTTCCTTCTCCTAGACTAGTTGCCTCACCAAGGCTGAAGAACCCAGTCTGTCCTACTATTTTCCCATAGCTGAAGGGAGAATAATTGGATTCATACCTTCCCCAAGGGTATTAGTGCTATGTGAAATGCAAATAGTCTCATCCAGAATTTGAACTAGTGTCGCCATGTCCATTTCCTACGATGATAACCATTACATCATGGGCAAAAATTTTTATAGTCACTAAAGAAGTTAGTTTTCTGTACTTTAAAACTTTTGGCCATTTACTAAAACTATCCAACAATACGAAATAATGTGACCCATTAAGTGGTCCCGAAAAGTCAATATGGAACTTAGGCCATGGCATATCTGCTTTTTGCCATGAGGGTGAGTTTACTGCCAGAGCACAACCTCAACAGGTACCCACCGTCTTTTCTATGTCTTTATCTATAACCAGCCAAAACAGATCAGATCTCATGAGGGACTTCCTTTTAGACGTCCCTGGATGCACTGAGTAGAATTCACTTTTGAAGAAGCAAAGAAATAACCATGTGGTCTACGTACATTAAAATTCCACCACAAATGAAATAATAATTGCATCCAGACAGGTTTGTTTTATTCTTCTCTTGGAATCTCACTTAGCTTTTCATCTTCTTCATAAAATCATCTGTTTCTGACTTTACTTTTATTTCTTTCACTGTCACAAGTAATTCCGCATACTGTGTTAACCAACACTTCTTTTATTTCACTTTCTGCCTTGCCCAGTCGGCTGGGGTTGTAGAATACATTGACTGCACCTCTGCAGAGGGGTAAAACTCCCCCAATGAGTGTCCTGATATGACACTAAACAATCTGATGGTGAGGTTCCAGTGACACTGGAGCTTTGGGGAATGTGGAGTACCCCTTCATTGCCATTGTTCCCAGGTCTACTCTGATAGGGCCCTATCTATGGGTTAAATAGAACTAACTGCATACTTATGCTAAACTGAATTGTTTGAAATGGAACTGTTTTTGACACTGAAAATCTACTTACACTAAACTGAATTGTTTAATATAGAACTGTTTTGACATTTAACTGTGTGTAAACAAAATTTGTACTTATACTTAGCTGAATTAGAAATATTTGAATCAACTGATTAGCTTGAAATAGAAATGTTTTTGACAATTAAACTGAGTACTCATGCTAAACTGAATTGTTTGAAATAGAACTGACTATTTGCATAAAAATAGATTTGGCATTAAATAACCTACAAAGGTTGATATGCCATAAAAACCAACCAACCAACCAACACATTCTGCCTTCAGAGCCACAATTAGTGTCTTGATCACAGTATTTCATAATCAAACTTGAAAGACCTTCAGTGGACCACTGTTCTAAATGGCAGTAAACAAATAATCATGGACCAGTTCAACTACTCCTAGAAAAGGTATGATAGGCTAGTCCACAACAATATGATAAAGATAACCATGAAATGTTAATTAGAATCCTTCACTCCTCAATATCATCATGGTGAACAGTTAACTATGAAAAGTTAATTAGAATTTTCCATAAATCATCATCATCATGTCGTGCCACTAGCACTGATATCCCCGACCCTCTCTCGCCACTTCTCCCTATCATTCATCGCTTCTGGCAGGTCTTCAGGGCTACATCCTGTTTCCTCACACAGCTGCTGTATGCATGTTCATGCTGGTCTTCCTGCTTTTGCTTGGCCATATGCGGGGGTCCATAGTAGTACATCACTTATAAGTTCGTCCTTGCTTCTCCAGCAGTGTCCTGCATGTCTGGTTCGTCTAACTTGTATAGTTTTCGTGATGGGAGGCAAGTGGCCATATAGTTGGTGTCTTGTGGGGTGTTGATCAATATCATCAAGGACTACTGTTAACTATAAAATGTGAATTAGATTCCTTTGAACACAGAAAAATAAATGTATCACATTCGTAAAAAAAAAAAAAAAAATGATGTCATGTACATAAAAAAAGGTAAAAAAAAAAGTTATTAAAATTTTATATAGTAAGTAAAGTTGGCGACCATAGTCGAGGGTGACCTGAAGGCTCCCTTTTCGATAGCTACTACACCAAGGTGTATGGGAGGGCACTACTCCTTTCCCTGGATTGCTCCACTTTACCCTTGATATGTACCTTATATTGCTGAGTGTTAAGCAAGGAGGTATCAAGTACCATTTTGAAAGTCTTTGGTATGACTGGACCTGGGATTGAACCCCAGTCTCCCAGACCATTGGCGAACACTCTACCTGTATGTATGTAGTTGGTTAGTATAGACCAACTTAAATATAAAATAATCCAACAAGACTTAACATTCTGAAAAACCAACAAAAATTGATTGCTAGTATTGAATAGAAATACTTGATCTAACGGCAAATTTTTAGCATAAAAATAATTACTTGTTTGTTAATGATTATTATTAAATAGGAATGGTTACTTGAAACCATGAGTGTGATTTCAAGTACCATTTTTAAAGTCTTTGGTATGACGCGACCTGGGATTGAACCCATGTCTCCCGGACCATTGGTGAACACTCTATCCACTAGCCAATGAACGCGAAATGGGACATTAGTTTAAAACTTGATTTTAATACAGATTTGATATCCCATTTTATTTCCAGATTATTTTTTATCCAAATATTACTTATAGTGATATTTTTTTGTGGTTGACTTTCTATTATTATTCCTGAAAGAAAACAAAACAATAAAATATCAAAAGAAACAAAAAATGGTAAATTCCTCCACAAAATCAGAATATTTAGGAATGTTAATGATTTTTAATCTCAAAAATAATCTGTCATTTTAAAACTTTTCACAGAAAAATAAAAGTATGACATTCTTTAAAACAAAAACAAAAAAAAAAAAACAATGTCATGTGCATGAAAAAAGAAAAGGAAAAAAAAAGATATTAAAATTTTATATTAATCATCAATATTTTTTTGATCAATGGGGACCAAAAATAGAGAATAAAATTCCAGACCAGGCTTGAACTCATATCTCTTTTACTTCTAGAAGTCTGCCTATATATGGCAGCTGCTTTAAAAACTAAGCTAGAAGAACTCTTAAGCAGCAGATCACATCTTACCCTTAAAATCATCTCCCACCCTGATTGGTCGGCACTGTATTTGTTATTGTTTTTCTAGTAGTAGTAGTAGTAATATTGTCTTGATTTTAATTTTATTAGGACAAAGCATTGTCAACAACTACTAATATACACAACTCGTATTTCTTTCAGCTTTTCATCAAAACCAATGCAGTGAATTCTGTAGTGAAAATTCTTCAGACATTAAAGCCTCTTCTTGGCATTCTTGTTAACAAAACATTTAGGTATGGTTTCAAGTATTCTTATCTAACACTAATAATTTTATTTAACATTATTCCTTCACTTGCACAGTTAAATGGTTTCAAGTATTCTTATCTAATACTAATAATTTATGCATAATTATATAGTTTTAAGTAACTATTCCTATTTAATGGTAATATGTTTTAATCAAGATGGTGCTGCCACCTCATTAAATGACAAACCTCTGAAATTACTATACATATACCAATTCATATACATTGGCAGTAATATCTCATCTACTGAAAACAATATCAACATATGCATTTATTTGCCCATAGTTAAATGGTTTCAAGTACTGCTAACTAATACCAATAATTCTATTTAATACTGATTATTTATTTACACATAATTGAATGGTTTCAAGTATTCCTATCTTAGCGCTGTCTAGCACCTTTAAGATAAAATAGGGTTGGATACTTATTTGCCACAAGAGCAATTTCGAAGAATATGGTTGGGGCAATCATAGAGGTGCTAAGGCTTGACACGACCAGCTGAATGATCAGTTCGAGCCTCTTTGACCACCAGTCTAGCTCAGTAAGAGCTAAAGTAGAGTGTTGCAGCTCACATGGCCACTTTGGTTATCTGGTCACTGACAGCTCAGCCACCAGGATCTTGTTCTGAAACATTACAGGTCACCAGCCACAGTCAAGAGATAGACTTGTTGGGGACGGGAGAAATTCTTACCCCCCTGCAGAGATGCAGTTGGTGTATTCTGCCACCCCAGTTGACGAAAAGTAACTGAAACAGAAATAAAAAAACTAAAAGTTAATAATGGTAGACAATATCTAATATTAGTGCCTGATAATCTAATATTGACTTCTACTGGTCGTAGACTAATGATCTTTTGTAAGCTGAGACAAAAATGAACTGAAAGATGAAAGTATCACAAATCAAAATAAAGAATTAATAATGATTGACAATGGTTCATTCAAGAAAAAGAAAGTCAATATTATTGTTGCTACTAACAATTGGTCTTGTTATTTACCAATGGTGCAATTACTAAATGGTCACCCATCAAAGTACTGGGCAAGCTCAATATTGCTTAACTTTGTTGATCTGGCAAAAAACAGATGATTTAAGTGTAAAAACTTGACCATAAGCCATACTACTTATAGAAATTTACATAATGAAAGTCCAATACGGTGTTTTTGTAAATCTACAGAGTCAATCATGATTTCAATTCGGTCTCCGAGTTCAAGTTTTGACCTATTCTTTTGTGCCAATAAATCCGGTTTCATTTTGCTGATGTGCAAGAGTCCATCACTGCCAACCCCAATGTCGACAAAAGCTCCAAAATGTGTCACATTTGACACACGTCCACTCAGTTTCTGGCCAACTACTAAATCCTTCAGGGAGGTGACTTCAGTCCGGAACAATGGCTTCTCATACTCTGTTAAAAAAAAAAAAAAAGAAAAAAAGTTATAATGACACATGGATTTTTCTAGAATGATCAAGAAATGCAAAACAATTGTTAAGAAGTTTCTTAAAACTCCATCATTCTGATTCTCAAGGTGGTTTTATGACACATTGACTATTCTATAATGGTCATGTAGTGCCAAACAAGGATTTAAAAGTAGATTCTCAAAGTCTCTACTCCCATCCACAAAGTTCTGATTCTGTGGTTTTATGGCACATTGACTATTCTATAATGGTCATTAAGTGCCAAACAAGGATTTTAAAATAGATTCTCAAAGTCTCTAATCCCACCTGCAAAGTTCTGATTCTTTGGTTTTATGGCATATTGACTATTCTATAATGGTCATTTAGTGCCAAACATGGATTTTAAAATAGATTCTCAAAGTCTCTAATCCCACCTGCAAAGTTCTGATTCTGTGGTTTTATGGCATATTGACTATTCTATAATGGTCATTAAGTACCAAACAAGGATTTTAAAATAGATTCTCAAAGTCTCTAATCCCACCTGCAAAGTTCTGATTCTTTGGTTTTATGGCATATTGACTATTCTATAATGGTCATTAAGTACCAAACAAGGATTTTAAAATAGATTCTCAAAGTCTAGTCCTATCTGCATTCTGAATGTAGTTTCATGTATAAACAGGTTTTGGCATTAAATAACTAACAATGGTTGGTATACCATCAAACCAAAGCAAATCCTTGTGACAAAGTGTTAGTAAGATGTCTTTAAATATTCCTTTTGATTCACTGACCAAGTTGGAATATCATTTGTACAATGATCAGCGTACTTTGATTTCTATAAAAAAGAATATAAACTTGATTTTTGTCAAATTTCTTATATTAACTTTTCAGGGACAAATTAACTATTGTTATTTTTATGTTTATATATACTTTTAAAATAATATGATAAAAATATTCTTTTACAATAATGATATTTATTCAATGTTATTTTGTCATACAAGCAACAATATATATTCGTTATTGGAAAATATAGGAGACAGTCTTTCCCATAACAATATATATTTAGTATTGGAAAATATAGGAGACAGTCTTTCCCATAACAATATATATTTGGTATTGGAAAATATAGAAAAAAGTCTTTCTCATAACAATATATATTTGGTATTGGAAAGTATAGGAGACAGTCTTTCCCATAACAATATATATTTGGTATTGGAAAATATAGGAGACAGTCTTTCCCATAACAATATATTTTTGGTATTGGAAAATATAGGAGACAGTCTTTCCCATAACAATATATATTCGGTATTGGAAAATATAGGAGACAGTCTTTCCCATAACAATATATATTTGGTATTGGAAAATATAGAAAAAAGTCTTTCTCATAACAATATATATTTGGTATTGGAAAGTATAGGAGACAGTCTTTCCCATAACAATATATATTTGGTATTGGAAAATATAGGAGACAGTCTTTCCCATAACAATATATATTTAGTATTGGAAAATATAGGAGACAGTCTTTCCCATAACAATATATATTTAGTATTGGAAAATATAGGAGACAGTCTTTCCCATAACAATATATATTTGGTATTGGAAAATATAGAAAAAAGTCTTTCTCATAACAATATATATTTGGTATTGGAAAGTATAGGAGACAGTCTTCCCCATAACAATATATATTCGGTATTGGAAAATATAGGAGACAGTCTTTCCCATAACAATATATATTTGGTATTGGAAAGTATAGGAGACAGTCTTTCCCATAACAATATATATTTAGCATTGGAAAATATAGAAAAAAGTCTTTCCCATAACAATATTCAAAAGAAAACTTTATATATCAAAACTTTAAAATGTAAACATATCAGTTGTAACTATCAGTTAGTACTCATTTCTGAACTAGAAAGGCCACCTGGTATTGCCTGGGAGGAGGAAATAAAATTACATTGAACAGTATAAGAAGAAATGTATTTTATAATATGTTTCTTCTAATTTTCTTTCTTTATTTTTGGTCTAGTTGGGAAAAATTCTGTTAAAAGCACTTAAAATGCTTCAGCAATTGTATGGAGATAACATGTTGTGCATATGTTTTAGAGTGGTACAAGAGGTTCAAAATGTGGAGCAAGGAAGTAAAAGATAACTCCTGGAGTGGGAGGCCTTCAACAAGTAGGACCAAGGTCAATGTTGAGCAAGTAAGCCAGGTGGTATGTGGTAATCGTCAGTTGATGATTCAAGTCATTGTAAGTCAGCAGGACATGAAAAGGACTGTGTTTAGTAGATTATGACATGCCTGAAAAGTAACGGGACTGGTTGTACTGAGTATGCAGCACCTTCAGGCAAAGGGGAACATTGCCATACTTAAACAGCTTCCCTGTTCACCTGATATTGCACAGTATGACTTTTTTTTTTTAATGGCAAAGCGGACCATTGCTACACTCAAACAACTTCTCTATTCACCTGATATTGCACAGTGTAACTTTTTTCTTTGCTGCAAGCCCAAAAGGATCCTCAAGGGACCCATTTTGAAAAGGGTTGTAATAATAGAGCATCCCAGAAAAATTCTTCCAGCAGTGCATAGAAGGATGGCAGAAAAGGATTAAAAAAATGCATTAAACTCGAGGGGGTTACTTTGAAAGGGACCATGTAGTTTGTTGTTTGGAATTGAAATAAACTGTTTGTGACACCAGTTCCATGACTTTTTTCAGACACAACTCCCATGTCGGTCAGTTTTAAACATATCATCAAAGCCAGCCCATACTGAAACAGTATTTTGTCTCTAAAAAAAATTAACAATTGATGCAATTATTAAGAAACACGGTACTATTAGTTTGGCTTCTGTTAGGGATTAAAACTAACAAAGCAAAAAAAATCAAAGTTATTTCCTCTGAAGGAATAAAAAGGTAGTTGCCATCTGTGGACAGTGCATTGTGGGATTGTAGAGACAGGGAGGAACGTAGACACCAGTGACAGAAGGATAGACTTTAATCTGACCATAGCACATGGCGGTCGGATATTTTGACTGGTGAACACAAAGATTAAAACGGTTCTTTTCCTGATCAATAGATGCATGTCTCTGCCCATGGTTAATAAACCTTATTGTTTTGTTGTATGCCCATAAGTCTGTCTCTTTACAATTTGTTTACATATTTTTTTTGTTCGTAAAAATGTAACACTTTCTTTGTTTTATGGGCATATCAATGTTCATGGGTTATTTAATGACAAAGCCACCCTCGAAGAAGAACAGGAGTGGGGTTAAACCCATAGCTGGGAGGGATAAGGAGGTTTATATCTTTTGTGAGGGCATTAGTCCAAAAGTGAATGTAATAGTGTGACTGGAGTTTGAACTTGCTTATTATGATATTGCAGTCCAGAATGTTATCCACTACGCCATGGAAACTCTTCTCAAGGAAATATCTAGATGAAGCTTGCTAAACAACAGGTGCAGTATAGAAGCCAGGATGGCAACCATTTATATGAACGTATAGAAATGGGCTCTTAAGGTTTTAAAAATTGCTCGCTCTGCAGGTCCTAAATTAAAGGTGCTAGAGCAATTAAGAGCTGGGGACCATAAGAAAAAACACAGTATCTTCAGAAAAAGCATTGATTATTAAGAAAATCTTCTTCAATGATTCCAGCAGGTATTGTGTGGAATATTAATTCCTTAAAATAATATATATTGTTAGTTTAAAGGTATATCAACCTTTGATGGCTATTTAATGCCAAATCCTGTTGATTATATATAAGATGATTTGTAAGTGAATGATTTGTAGGTAACTTTATTTTCAAACAAGTTAGAGTTGATTTACTGGCTCATTGGCATAGTGGGTAGAGTGTTCACCAATGGCCTGGAAGACCGAGGTTCAATCCTAGGTCGAGTTATACCAAAAACTCTAAAAATGGTACTTGATACCTCCTTGCTTAACACTCAGCAATATAAGGTATGTATCAAGGGTAAAGTTGAGCAATCCCGGGGAAGGAGTAGCGCCCTCCCCTACACCTCGGTGTAGTAACTATTGAAAAGGGATCCTTCAGGTTGCCCTCGATGACAGTCGCCAACTAGAGTCCATTTGTTTGTACACAGTTAAATAATTTCAACTATTACTATTTATTGAAGGCACACAGTGAAATGGTTCCAATTACTATAGTTCTATTCAGTATTAATAATAATTCCTAGTAAAAGATCAATCAGTTCTATTTGATCCCTAGATGGTACCCTAACAGGTTCTATGATGCTGAATCAGAGGGTTCATGAGAGTAAAGGTAATAAGAAGGTACTCCACATTCCACAAGCTCCAAGACTGGAGCCTCACCATCAGATACACTTTAATGCCATACACAGAACACAAAATGGTTTGGGGGTGTCCTCGTGGTGTAATGGTTAAAGCAATGGACTGCGGAATTGTAGTATGCGAGTTCGTACTCCAGTCGTGCTATTACATTCATTTTCAAGCAAATACTCTTGGGAAAGGTATGAATCCCCTTATCCTCCCAGCTATGGGTTAAATAGTACCACTACTGTTCTTCTTGGAGAATAGATTTGGCATTAAATAACCTACAAAGGTTGATATGCCATTAAACATAGAAACCGAACCAAATAAAATGGTTTCAAGTATTGCTATTGAACACTTGTTACTGATAAAGCAATACTTGAAACCAATAATCTTGTGCAAATGAATGAATAATATTGAATAGAATTATTATTCAATATCAATCATTTGTTTGCACATAGTTAAATGGTTTCAAGTATAGTAAATGATTAGATGGTTCTATTTGACCTATAGATGAGACTTAACAGGTACTAGCACTCCAGGTCAGAGTGGACCTGGGAGTAATGGTAATGAAGGAGTACTCCACATTCCTCAAAGCCCAGGACTGAAGTATCACCGTCAGATGCAGTATAGTGTCATATCCAGGAGACTCATGGGGGGGAGGTCTTAAAACTTTGTAGAGATGAAGTCAGTAAATTCAGAAGCCCCAGCTGATAAGGCTGGATTTTCATAAAGAATAGTTGATTATTATCATTATTATTATTACTAAATAGGTTTGATTTCTTTGTTTAATGCCATATCAACACTTATTGGTTATTTAATGCCAAATTCTGTTTATACATATATATGTATATATCAAATATGATTCGTTTATAAATAGCAGGTCATATTTTAAAATGAGCCAAAGCTAATTTTTTGGCACACAGTTAAATGGTTTCAAGTATTGCTGTTTAGCAATTTAATCTAACATCAGTCGTTTGTTTGCATACACTTATATGGTTAAACAGTTCTATTTGACACATAGATGGGACACTAACAGGTACTACCACTCCGAGTCAGAGTGGACCTGGGAGTAGTGGCAATAAAGTTGTATTCCACATTCTCCAAAGCTCTAGGACTGGAGCCTCACCCTCAAATTGTTTAGTGTCATATCCAGGAAACTTGGGGGAAAGGTCTTACTCACATCAGAAATGCAGTTGATGCATTTTACAACACCGCCTGACTGGGATCTCATGGGATATTTTATGTCAAAACCATCTTTATAGAAGAACAATAGTGGTAATCTTTATGTCGTAGTTGGATGGGATAAGGAATTCACAACACCTTTTCAAGGAGGGCATTCATCCAAAAGTGAATGTAATAATGTGACACAACTTCAAACCTTCAAACTTACTCACAACAATGTCGCAGTCCAACATGTTAGCCAATAAGCCATGCTAACTCCCTCATTTTTGACTTTTAAGAAAATTCAAACAATAAAAGATAATTACGCAATTATTATGAAAATAAAATTAATTTTTTTCAATTATTCGCGGTTTTCAAAGACACAAAAATTTTTAAAGATTTAATTTGTAATCAATTCTTGTTTTTCTTTTTTTCAACATGAAAAGATAAAATATGAAAAACAGGAATATTAATAATTGCCATTCTATTATAGTCATTTAATTCTTTCTTTAATTAATATTCATAAAAAAATTTATTTAATTCTTTCCCTTCTCTTTCAGCTGATTTGTTATCATTTCAGCAATTTGGCACCATTGTACTAGTTGATTTGATTTCAAAAGAGTGAAAGACAAGGGAGATAATTGTAGTAAGATATGTAAGATCTGATAATTTTCAAAGTTGTGATATCCAAAACTTGTTTTTTTGATAGCTAAATCAATTAAAAACTAATTTCCTTTTGATTGCAGAGCAAATCTAGGGGCACCATATCATAAAAAGTTTATGCTAAAACGTTTCTTTGTCTGAGAAACACAGATTCAATATCATCTTTAAATCTTTTATTTTGTTTGCAGTTTAGATTGGTTGGTTAGTTGTGTTTTACATATTTATCCAACCCCTCCGTCCAGGCAGGATATTACACAAGATCAATTTTTAAGCGGAGTTTAACAGGTTTGAATTCAGAGTTTTCCTTTTCCTAGACTAGTTGCCTCACCAAGGCTGAAGAACCTAGTCTGCCCTACTATTTACCCATAGCTGGAGGGAGAATAATTAGATTCATACCTTTCCCAAGGGTATTAGTGCTATGTGAAATGCAATCAGTCTCGTCCAGAATTTGAACTCGTGTCGCTGTGTCCATTTCCTACGATGATAACCATTACACCATGGGCACCAGTTGTGTTTTATAGCATATCAACCTTTGTAGGTTATTTAATGTCAAATCCTTTTTACATATATTAAATATATATGATGTTTAAACAAATAGTTTGCGAGTGACATTTTTACACAAGCAAGAGCTCATTTATTTGCATATAGAAATGGTTTCAAGTATTGCTATCTAATACTAATAATTCCATTCAACATAAATGGTTTTAAGAATATTAAATGATTAAACAGTTCTATGGCCTAGTGGGTAGAGTGTTAACCAGTGGTCCTGGAGACCTGGGTTCAATCCCAGGTTGTGTCATACCAAAGACTTTAAAAATGGTACTTGATACCCCTTACTTAACACTCAGCAATATAAGGTACGTATCAAGGGTAAAGTGGAGCAATCCAGGGAAAGGAGTAGCGCCCTCCCCTACACCACGGTGTAGTAGCTATTAAAAAGGGAGCCTTCTGGTTGCCCTTGACTAAGGGAGACAACTTACTTACTTACTTATTTATTTGACTCATAGATGTACCCCAACCAGATACTACTCCAGGTCAGAGTGGGCATGAGAGTAATGGCAATGAAGGAGTACTCTATATTCCACAAAGCTCCAGGACTGGAGTCTCACCACCAAATGCAGTTTAGTTTCATATCCAGGACACTCGTGATGGTAGTGCAGAGATGCAGTTTGCATATTCTACAGCCCCACTCCACTTGGATGATATAGCGAAGAAAAATTTTAAAGATTTTTTTATTATAATATCGCTCCGTGTAATTGATAGTTTAAGGTCAGTTGAATGTTTTTCTTTCATTCGACATAGTAACGTCTGGTTATTAAAATTCTAAAAGTTAGTAGATACATTTTAACAAAGGATCAGTTATCAGCATAAAAACTCAAGTTGCACTATTACATTCACTTTCAGACTAATGCCCCTTGGTAAAGGTATGAACCCCCTTATCCACCTAGCTATAGGAGAGTTAAATAGTACCACTAGAAGGATGGATTTAGCATCAGAATAACCCAAGAAGGTTGATATGCCATTAAATAACTAAACCAGACCATCGAAACTGCACAGAGTATGGTAATTTAATTTCCATCATTGACTACGCAGATTCACTAACAAAATAAAGTATGTATGAGAAATGTCATTGAAGCAATAATGTTACATGCACAGAAAAAAATGTCCATTTAAAAAAAAAATGTTGTCATAACAAAAGACAGCACAATGAGCAGAAGACAAGATGGTGGAAGAGACTACATTATGAGAAATGTAATGACATTTTAGTAATTCTTTTTTTAAGGTAATAATTTTAAAGTAATATAAAGGATTTTATTTATTTGAGAATGACATAGGGGGCTTCTATTATTTTAAAATGATCTAGAGGATTTTATAATTTATTTTAGAATGACATAAGGGATTTTATTTTTTATTTCTGAATGACATAAGGGATTTTATTATTTATTTTAGAATGACATAAGGGATTTCATAATCTATTTTAGAATGACATAAGGGATTTTATAATTTATTTTAGAATGACATAAGAGACTTTATAATTTATTTTAAAATGACATAAGGGATTTTATTATTTACTCTAGAATGACATAAGGGATTTTTTTTAGAATTACACAAGGGATTTCATTATTTATTTTAAAATGACATCAGGGATTTTATTATTTATTTTAGAATCATATAAGGGACTTCATTTTCACATGATATAATCAAACTTGAAGGGAATAAAACAGGAGGAAGAGGGTGGGGAAAGAGATAATAGATAAAATGAATTTGAAAAAAGAACATTTTTTTTATGATTGCCAGATAATCATGAAAACATTAAACTGAGGGTTGTGATTGATATATTTGTATTTGATTGATATGTATATCTCTATTTTTCTACACACACACACACACATCTTAAAAACACATCTACTCCGCCCCCAGAGACCTACAACACTGCAACCCATCTGATGATGATGTGGACACACCACTGGTAAAATAAACTTAGTCATAGGCAGTATATAAAATTGTGGACCCTATTTTATCTCTCTCTATATACATATACACACAAACACAAGTACATCATTTTATATATACATGTGTGTGAGTGCGTGTTTTGGAATTATAGCTATGTTTTCATAACATAGCCCTTTTTTCCAATTGATACTTCCAGAAATGCAGTTGATGCATTCAACAACACTGCCTGATTGGGATCTTACTGGATATTTTATGTCAAAACCATCTTTATAGAAGAACAGTAGTGGTACTCTTTATGCCATAGTTGGGTGGGACACTAACAGGTACTACCAATCCAAGACGGAGTGGACCTGGGAGTAATAGCAATAAAGTTGTATTCCACATTCTCCTAAGCTCTAGGACTGGAGCCTCACCCTCAAATTGTTTAGTGTCATATCCAGGAAACTTGGGGGAAGGGTCTTACTCGTACCAGAAATGCAGTTGATGCATTTTACAACACTGCCTGACTGGGATCTCATGGGATATTTTATGTCAAAACCATCTTTATAGAAGAACAATCTTTATGCCGTAGTTGGATGGGATAAGGAATTCACGCCTTTTCAAGGAGGGCATTCATCCAAAAGTGAATGTAATAATGTGACTCGACTTCAAACCTTCAAACTTACTCACAACAATGTCGCAGTCCAACATGTTAGCCAATAAGCCATGCTAACTCCCTCATTTTTGACTTTTAAGAAAATTCAAACAATAAAAGGTAATTACGCAATTATTAAGAAAATAAAATAAATTTTTTTTCAATCATTGACGGTTTTCAAAGACACAAAAATTTTAAAAGATTTAACATAAATGAAATAAAACATTATAAAAATGAAAGAAAAAAAAAAAAAAGAAAAAAAAGAGGAACAAAATCTAACACTGTGTGTGTGTGGGGGGGACACGTTAGTATGCATAAATCATTGAAAATATCATATGGAAAAGCACTGAGATAGACAAGGAATAAAAGGTAGAAGGAGGAGGAAAATGATGACAATCAGATCATTTTTTGTTCACATTTGCCCTTTTTCTTTTCTTAGAACTGCTCCCCCCCCCACACACACACATTGGAGTGAAAATATAAATGACAAACACAGGACACTGTAAACATCTGGTGATCATGTAGACATACCACACACGAAACTTAGTCATGGGCAGTATGTAAAGTTGGGAAATGTCTTTTAAGTATATATATATATATATATATATATATACACACACACAAACACACAGGTAAATCATTTTATATATACATACACATACATAGATATACACACACAGGCTAATCATTATATATATATACACACACACATAATGTAATATGACAAAAACTCAAACCTGATTAAATTGTCATTATAAATTTATTTCAGAGAAGAATATAATCTTTGTTTCTTCAGATGACCCACTTAATTTGAGGGTGAAGAAC
>OY757946.1:5411104-5481104 GCA_963585895.1 Sepioteuthis lessoniana | reverse complement strand
GTTTCACTAGCAGTTATTTTTCTTCTGTGTGTGTGTGTGTGTGTGTGTGTCTTGGGGATTTTTTGTGTGTGGGGCTGTTTTGATTTAAATTTACTGGTAGCTCCCCCTCCTTTTTTTTTGGATATGTATACACGTCTGTGTATATATGTATGTGTGTTTTTCAGCTTGATGCTTTCGTCTGAGAACATGTCTGGCATAAAGTCTGGTTCATAGGTATTCAATGAGATTTTAATTTACTAGTGTTTGTAGTTTGAATGGTTTTTAATTACTTTTGTTTTTTGAGTGTGTGTGTGTGTGTGTGTGTGTGTATATATATATATATATATATATACGTGTGTGTATTTCCGTGTGTACGATTTATATTTTATTTAACTTAGGTTTAAATTTATCTATAAAATTTCTTTCCTTTATTTGAAGTAGCATGTAGAAGGCAACAATATACAACAGCAATAATAGTGACAACAATAACAGCAACACTTACCAGAGGTCCAGCATACTCAAGACTAACATCTTGAACTGGACAGGGTTGGTATTTATGAACAAACATATCCAATGAGATGTTCTAGCCAATCACAATCCAAGGAATGGACTGGCCAATGTGTGCACATTGGAATCTCCCAACGTGCCATAAATAGCTCTTTCATTGAGGACTGATTTACTTTAGTTTTAGCCTTGCTAAAGACGTTGCTCTTAGCCTAGCTACTGACTACAAGTGTGTTTCGTGATTCAACAATATATATATATATATATATATATATACGTGTGTGTATTTCCGTGTGTACGATTTATGTTTTATTTAACTTAGGTTTAAATTTGTCTATAAAATTTCTTTCCTTTATTTGAAGTAGCATGTAGTCATTGGTTTGATAAATTGGTATAAGTTGTCTAAATTTCTGAGATGAAGTTTGTTGATTTTTATCGTTAAGAGTTTTTGGACTATTGTCTTCATCTTTATTGTTATTTCCCCAACGTTTTGGCCGATATATCCTCCGGCCTTCTTCAGGTGTTTGTCGAACTCTGGAACCTCCATGGAACTTCGAACTACGTCCTTTATTGAAACCACGGGGGTTGCCTGTTCTGATTCCATTAGCCATAACCAGGTACAAGTGTTAAGTATTCCTGTATTGTTACTCGCTTGAACCTGCAACCTCTAGATGATTGTCTCCTTAGAACCTTAGGGAACCAACGCCTATAACAGTTACGCCATGTGTCCTGCTGGACACATGGAAACGTTGTAGAAATAACGATAAAGATGAAGAAAATAGTCCGAAAATCCTTAATGATAAAAATTAGCATAAGTTGAGGTGTCTTGGGTGGTGTAACAGTTATAGTAAAACAAGTTAGCATAAGTTGAGGTGTCTTGGGTGGTGTAACAGTTATAGTAAAACAAGTTAGCAGACTAAGTCTTGTGCATTTGTTTTTTGCTGGGTATCCTATACGTCTGAACTTTTGCCAAATTAAGGTTAGTAAATGATTACTTAGGTGCATCAATAAATCTGTAGCCTAATGATGAAACAAACATTTATTTCCAACATAATCTCCTTTCTTTTCAATGTACTCACTCAGTGATGACTATCAATCACATGGAATAAATGTTACGGGGCAAAATTCCCTCAATATATCAGCGTTTAGACTTATGGATGTACCCTTATATATATATATATATATATATATATACATTGAATAATGACCCTTGACTGAGCTGTTAATCAGAGATTCTCTGTACAGGACACACCTGTGAAAATAAGTGGAAGCAGTCACGTGGTTGATCAGAAATCGTGGGTGTTATGAAATGATATATGCAGATGCTCACGTGAGGGTTGCAGTCGGATTGTGAGTCAGTCAGTCTCAACTTGTGGCCAGAAGAGAGCGGGCAGTCATGGAGAGCGCCTTGTTGGGGCAACAGCCCACTGCAGGCCTTTGGTTGAGTACTCCATAGCAGAAGAAGCAGAAGAAGTGCTAAGTGGGGTCTTGAAGATAACAGCGTTGTATGGTCAAGAGAAGAAGTAGTTATGGGTCAATATGAGCAGTTGGTATTTGCCTCCCTTCGTCTCTCTCTCACACACCTACAGATTTGACCCCTTTCCAAAGAATAAAAAGATGTATATATTTTTATAACAAAGTGTTGTGGTCATTCTTCCTCCATGAATATTCATTCATTATGGCTACATATATATATATATATATATATAATACACGTTCCCCCATGGGGGTTGAGTACTCTGGCGAAGGAACTTACTACTGCTCTTCGAACGAATTGAGCACTCTGGTATCTGGTAAGGTATAAAATGTAAATGCTGCTGCTGCTTAATACCTTATAATTCCCTAGCTCACATTGTATGCTTGTTGGCCGAGCAGTCTGATTCTAAGTCTAATGTAAAGTTGGGCGGGTTTCGATCCTAGCTTCAAGCATCTTATGTATCTAGCCACACTGAAGAGTTGTGGTACAACGAAACAGTCTGTGGATGACAAAATATATATATATATATATATCAGGGGCGGAGACGGGAGTAGTGCTACTCGTGCCCGGCACGACCAATAACTCGGTCAATGTTATTCAAAATGGATTAAAAATCATCCATTAATTTCAAGCAAACATACTTAGTCTGATCTCAATTAAATTACGTATCTATTCAAGTTTCGATAACTAAGTAGCCAAAAGTTCATAAATATATCTGGGAATAATACAACAATGCTGTTTTGAACGGATGGTCTTTGTCCGGCCACCGTCAGATTCATTGAACATCCCATAAAATCGGCTATAATGTTGAACGCCTGATCTGTGCCAGGCACTAGACCCTTATAATAACAGTAATGTTAGAGAAATACGCTTTTGGCTGTAGCCAATAGCAAGAGCAACCCTCACCCGTGCTGAAAAATCTTAGCACAGACTGCTGATAGATATATTGGGAAGAGGGAGAGGGACAGAGAGAGAAAGAGAGAGAGAGAGGATTGCAGATTAGAGCCTTCGCAACGTCATCATCATCGCTATGGTAAATGTTGGTTAAACAGCGTGTTTTAATTCGTTTTTTCACTAACAGATGTCTATTTCTATAATGAATATTGCATATATTACATTCTGTAACTAAAATTTGTTTATTTGAATACATTTTCAACAAATAATCTTTATTTTAAGCGAAATTGTAACTACTAGCTGTGTCTGTGTATATTGTCATCAGTTTCTTTATTCTAATAAACATATTTTTCTCGTCATAGTAATGAACATCTTTTTTCTTCTATACTTTTGAAAGGAAAAAAAATTATCTGATCTACTGTATTAACAAGACTACAAATTATATAGTATCTTGATTGTTTACAAAAAAAACACCATGAGAGGTATGTTTGTCAATCTGTGCTATACAATGGAGAATCACGCAATAGCAACTATGATGACTTACTTTGGGTCCACGGACTACAGGTTGGGAACTGAAGTTGACAGAGGGCGGCGGGGGCATGAGTAGCGAAAATAGGCTAGAGTCGCCACTGATATATATATATATATATATATATAGTTTGGTATATTCATAAATAGAGAATTCTTAATATTGGTGAGAGAGCATATATACCTAAGTTTGGATACACAGACTAAGACTCAACTACACTTGGTGACTGTCAGTTTTTTGTCTATATGATCACCAAATATATATATATATCATCATCATCATCATGTTGTGCCACCAGTGTGGTTCTCCCTGACCCTTCTCTATCTTCCATCCCTTCCGGTAGGTCTTCAAGGCTACATCCTGTTTCAGTACAGAGATGTTGTATGTAGGTTCTAGCTGGTCATCCTGCCTTTGCTCGTCTATTGAAGGGATCCATGGGAGTATGTCACTTATGAGTTCGTCCCTACTCTTCGAGCTGTGTCCCACATGGCTGGTTCGTCTAACTTGGATAGTGTTTGTGATGGGTGGTAAGTGGCCATATAGCTGCTGCTTTGTGGGGTGTTGTCTCCAGGACTTGTTCAATATTGCTCGCAGCATTCTTGTGTAGTTGCCGTCAAGCTTTTTCTCCATACGTTTAATTAGCATCCACATAGTGCATCCATACAGCAGTATCAATATGACTGCTGCATGTAAACAACTGTGTTTCATTCTATTGGTCAAGTCTGACTTCCATATGACCAATAGCCTATCGATGTCTGTTCATGCCTTTGCTAGTCTTGTGTTGATATCTGTCTCTGTTGATGAGACACTGCTTCCTAGGTAGGGGAACTTGTCTACTAGTTTTAGAGAACTACCATTTAGTGTGGATTACCATATATACATATTTACCCAACCCCTCCGGTCGGGCAGGATATGACACAAGGTCAATTTTTTTAAGCGGAGTTTAACAGGTTTGAATTCAGAGTTTTCCTTCTAGATTAGATGCCTAACCAAGGCTGAAGAACCCAGTCTGCCCGACTATTTACCCATAGCTGGAGGGAGAATAATTGGATTCATACCTTTCCCAAGAGTATTAGTGCTCTGTAGAATGCAATCAGTCTCATCCAGGATTTGAACTCGTGCCACCGTGTCCATTTTCTATGACGGTAACCATTACACCACGTGCATGTGGATTACCATATATATATATATATATATAGAGAGAGAGAGAATACCTAAAAAACTAGAAATTACCTCGGTTTCACCTAACTTGCTAGGTAGTTTCTGGCTCTTTTGGTATTTTGGTATTGTTCTACTTTGTGCATAGAGCCGTGGCCATTGCTATTATAGCGACAGCCATGATAGAGCACATTTACATATCAGCTTAGGTGACTGTTGGTATTTTTTTCTTTTGGCTAGACATTGCAGTACTCATTGATTATAGTCAAGCAGTATGGATGTTTTTAGTTTTTTCTTTTTTTTCAATAAATTCCCCCCACCCCACCCCAGATACCAGTTTATGAAATATTTTATTTACAAATTGCATTATCTGTTTTTTGTTTTACCCTGCCTACATTATAGAAATAGATATAAAAATAAAATAAATATGTCACAGACAGACTGCTTTGTTGTATAACAATTGAGCGTATTTGAGAATGCTTGCATTTGGAATATGGTAGGAGTTTCATCTTTCTTTCTTTAATGGCATATCAACCTTTGTGAATAATCCAGTGCCAAAGCCACCCTCGTAGAAGAACAGCAATGATATTATTTAACCCATAGATGAGGAGATAAGAGGGTTCATGCCTTTCTCAAGAATATTCATCTGAAAGTGAACACAAAAGCCCCACAAGAGTTTGAACTCACTTACTATGTTGTAACAGTCCAGCATGTTAGCCACTACGCTATGGAGACTGAATCGTGGGAGTTTCTAGCATAAAACACATAAAAACAGATGATATAAAGTGTGAGATTGGAATACCAAATAAAATAAGTGAGATTATCAAGAAGAAAAAACCGAAATGGTTAAGTCATGTGGAATACAAAGACAATTCCAGCTATGTGAACAATTCATAAAAGAATGGCTTTACCAACGGAAGATGCAGAGGATGACACCCAATTCAATGGGATGACCAAATGAGAGAGGACACAAAACTATCTCTGCAAACAGTGGAATGGCTGACAAAAGATGAGATGAAATGGAGCACTTGTGTAAACAAATGGGTGAGGAACCTTTGAGAGGACACAAAACTATCTCTGCAAATAATGGAAAGACTGACAAAAGATGAGAGAAAATGGAGCACTTGTGTAGACAAATGGGTGAGGAACCTTTGAGAGGACACAAAACTATCTCTGCAAATAATGGAAAGACTGACAAAAGATGAGAGAAAATGGAGCACTTGTGTAGACAAATGGGTGAGGAACTTTTGAGAGGACACAAAACTATCTCTGCAAATAATGGAAAGACTGACAAAAGATGAGAGAAAATGGAGCACTTGTGTAGACAAATGGGTGAGGAACCTTTGAGAGGACACAAAACTATCTCTGCAAATAATGGAAAGACTGACAAAAGATGAGAGAAAATGGAGCACTTGTGTAGACAAATGGGTGAGGAACCTTTGAGAGGACACAAAACTATCTCTGCAAATAATGGAAAGACTGACAAAAGATGAGAGAAAATGGAGCACTTGTGTAGACAAATGGGTGAGGAACCTTTGAGAGGACACAAAACTATCTCTGCAAATAATGGAAAGACTGACAAAAGATGAGAGAAAATGGAGCACTTGTGTAGACAAATGGGTGAGGAACCTTTGAGAGGACACAAAACTATCTCTGCAAATAATGGAAAGACTGACAAAAGATGAGAGAAAATGGAGCAATTGTGTAGACAAATGGGTGAGGAACCTTTGAGAGGACACAAAACTATCTCTGCAAACAATGGAAAGATTGACAAAAGATGAGAGAAAACGGAGCGCTTGTGTAGACAAATGGGTGAGGAACCTTTGAGAGGACACAAAACTATCTCTGCAAATAATGGAAAGACTGACAAAAGATGAGAGAAAATGGAGCACTTGTGTAAACAAATGGGTGAGGAACCTTTGAGAGGACACAAAACTATCTCTGCAAATAATGGAAAGACTGACAAAAGATGAGAGAAAATGGAGCAATTGTGTAGACAAATGGGTGAGGAACCTTTGAGAGGACACAAAACTATCTCTGCAAACAATGGAAAGATTGACAAAAGATGAGAGAAAACGGAGCGCTTGTGTAGACAAATGGGTGAGGAACCTTTGAGAGGACACAAAACTATCTCTGCAAATAATGGAAAGACTGACAAAAGATGAGAGAAAATGGAGCACTTGTGTAAACAAATGGGTGAGGAACCTTTGAGAGGACACAAAACTATCTCTGCAAACAATGGAAAGATTGACAAAAGATGAGAGAAAACGGAGCGCTTGTGTAGACAAATGGGTGAGGAACCTTTGAGAGGACACAAAACTATCTCTGCAAATAATGGAAAGACTGGCAAAAGATAAGAGGAAATGTAGCGCTTGTGTAGACAAATGGGTGAGGAACCTTTTAGAAGACACAAAACTATCTCTGCAAACAATGGAAAGACTGGCAAAAGATAAGAGGAAATGGAGCGCTTGTGTAGACAAATGTGTGAGGAACCTTTGAGACATCTTACATAGTTAATAATAAATAATAATATACAAATCAAACTAGCCAATATGCTATGAGCTTCAATAATAATAATAAAGAATATAAATAATATATTATTTGATTTTAATTTCATCTTACTTCTGCTTTTTCTTCAATCTCTTTTGCAATAATTTTCTGACACTTTCTAGATACACTTTTCATTATTGCTAGTTACATTCCATCTTACTATTGCTGCTTTTTATTCCAACATTCTGGCTAGATAGACTTTTCATTATTACTATTATTTTATTGCTAGTTTGACTCCATGTAATTATTGTTGCTTTTTATTTCAACCCTCTAGTTAAATACATTTTTCATTATTACTATTATTTTATTGCTAATTTGATGCCATCTTATTATGGTTGCTTTTTATTCCAACATTCTGGCTAGATAGACTCTTCATTATTACTATTATTTTATTGCTAGTTTGGCTCCATCTCATTATTGTTGCTTTTAATCCCAACATTCTGACTAGATACACTCTTCATCATTACTATTATTTTATTAGTTGTCTAAATTTCTGAGACGAAGCTTGATGATTTTTATCATTGAAGGTTTTCGGACTATTGTCTTCATCTTTATTGTTATTCCCCCAACATTTTGACTGATATGTTCTCCGGCCTTCTTCATGTGTTTGTTGAACTCAGGAACCTACATGGAACTTCAAACTATGCCCTTTATTGAATCCATGGGGGTCGCCTGTTCTGATTCCGTTAGCCATAACCAGGTACAAGTGTTAAGTACTCCTGTATTGCTACTCGTCTGCAGGACACATAGTGTAACAGTTATAGGCATTGGTTCCCTAAGCTTCTAAGGAGACAAGCATCTGGAGGTTGCAGGTTCAATCCTGACTGCAGGTGAGCAACAATCCCCATGTGTGTGTGTATATATATATATATATATATGTATGTATATGTAGGTAGGTAGCATTCGTTCATTGAGGCATGTTTCATTGAATAATAATAATTTAAGATCTTTTGAAGTTTTCTGATAAGTGTCTTAGTTTCAGGTTGGAATTGGTAGATGAATTTCACCAAAGCTCTCAGGACAATTTTGGGAAATTTATCAACCAATTCCAACCAGAAACTAACACACTTATCAGAAAACTTTAAAGGATCTTAAATAAATCATACAGACAAAATTTGTCTTTATTATATATATATATATATATATTTACAAAAATGTATGTGTATGGGTTTCTGTGGGTGTTTGTGGATGGCCATCAGAATCAAAAGAATTTTTATCTTCAGCATCTTTGACTGATGTCAGATGGTCTAAAAGATATTTCTTTGTCTGGGTGGTCTACACCAAAATAGACAAAGAGCTATGCCTGCGTGAACCTTTGTGAAGAACTGAGACCGGAAGCAGGAGTGGAAAAAAAGGACCAAGGCATGTTGGTCAGTCTTAGAGAGAGAGAGAGTAGCAAGATGATTAGGAGTCAAGAACGAAGTCAGTCAGAAGGCAGCACAGGGTCAGTGAAGATGATGGCCAAACAGAAACAGGATGTTAAGCAGTAAAAGCAATGACCAGTGTGGGTCAGTTTTTTTTGGTAGCGGTTTAGGCTTTTAGCGAAGATCTCGTGATAGCCACATATATACATATACACAGAGTGCTAAATATGTTGCAAACCTTTCTTTCTTAGTGTTGTTGTATCAAATCTGTTGTTTGTCTCACTTTTTTCTCCCTCTCCTTGTTTTTCGTTTTTTTTGTTTAACTGCCCACTGAGTCGGGTGTAAAATTTAACAACGAGGTATTCACTAGATGAGTGACCGTGAAAGATGATAAAATGCCTACTCCAGGACTGTGGTCACTTCATACCTTATAGTACCAAAATATTGCGAAGGTGCCCATGGTGTAATGGTTAATGTCGCAGGAAATGGACACGGCGACATGAGTTCAAATCCTGGATGAGACTGATTGCATTTCACATAGCACTAATACCCTTGGGAAAGGTATGAATCCAATTATTCTCCCTCCAGCTATGGGTAAATAGTTTGGGCACACTAGGTTCTTCAGCCTTGGTGAGGCAACTAGTCCAGGAGAAGGAAAACTGAATTCAAACCTGTTAAACTCCGCTTAAAAAGTTGACCTTGTGTCATATCCTGCTCGAGCGGAGGGGTTGGTAAATATGATAGCACCAAAATATTGCAAAACTTTTGAATCACCCACCATGTCATGCATATTATCTACGTGTAGTATTTCTACAAACCTTTGTGTTGACAGCTGTGTCCACCACCGAACCACCCCAACCACACAGGATACTCGTTTAAGCATTTTGTTAAAATAATTGTCTGTGTGTTTGCGGTATCTCCCTTGCTTCCGAAAAAAAAAAATCTGTCACTTAAAAATACGAGAGAAGAGCAGAGTTGCAAAGTTTGTAACATCCAGGCACCAGCTCCTGGGTTACTATGGAAACTGGTTTTCTGCAAGCGGAAGAGAGAAGAAAAAATAAATGATGAATATTACTTTCCTTTCTCTTCGTATGCTTACAAAGATGATGTGGGTAGGGTCGTTGGTAAGTAGATGTAAAAATTTGTCTAATAGAATCGAGCAGAATATGGCTACTACTGTTCAACTGTCTTTGACAGATGCAAAAGTTGATAGAGAATGGTGCAGAACATTACAAAAATGACCGTTATTTAAATCATGTCATTTAGAAAGAAGAAAGAGAAAAAGGAATAAAAATAGCGAAAGAAGAAAAAAAAATAATGACAGAAGATAGAGAGTAGGGAATGAGAAGGAAAAAGAAAAAAGATGGGAATCTGTGGGTGATGAGGAGGAAGGAAAATGAGAAAAAGTAAAATAAGGAAAAGATGAAAGATTTCTGAGGAAGAAAGGACTGAAAAAGTAAATAAAAAAGAATTTAGGGGATTGAAAAATAAAAGGAAAAGAAAAAGAAGGAAAGAGGTAGAGAAAGAAATTTGGAGAGTGAGAAAGGAAGGAAGGAGAAAGAGAAGAAGTGATAAATAAGAAGAAGAAGGTTGAGGAGTGTGAAAGAAAAAGAAAAGAGAAAGAAATGGAATGAAGCAAAGAGGGAGAAAAAAAGTAAATGAAGAAAATGATTAGAAAGAAAATAAGAAGGAAAGAGGGAGAGAAAAAGAGTAATTGAATATAAAGATTTGAAAGAGAGAGGAGAAGGAGAGAGAGAAAGAGAAAAAAAGCTTAAATGAAGTAAAAGATTAGAAAGAAAGAAAGAAAGGAGAAGGAGGGAGGGAAAAAGATAAAATGAGGAAAAAGATTGAAGAGTAAGAAAGAAAAAAAGAGAAGAAGGGAAAGAAAAAGAGTGTAAGAAAGAGAAGTAGATGTTTGGAGAGAGAAGGAAAGAAAGGAATGAGAGAAGGAAGACAAGGAAGGAAAGAAAAGAATGAGAGAAGTAAGGAAGGAAAGGAGTGAGAGAAGGAAGGAAAGGAACGAAGGAAGGAAGGAAAGGAATGAAGGAAGGAAGGAAGGAAAGGAATGAAAGAAGGAAGGAAAGGAATGAGAGAAGAAAGAAAGGAAGGAAGGAAAGGAATGAGAAAAAGAAGGAAGGAAAAGAATAAGAAAAAGAAGGAAAGGAGTGATTGATGGAAAGGAAGGGGTGAGAGATAGGAAGAGAAGGAACAAAAGCAATGAAGGAAGGAAGGAAAATAATAAGAGAAAGAAGGAAAGGAATGAGAGAAAGAAGAAAAGGAAGGAAAGAAATAAGAAATGGGAAGGAAAACAGATTTTCTGAATTTCCAGACACCAGATTTGGTTATGTTTTTTTTTTACTTTTTTTTTTTCATTAATAAATTCTCAATAAATTACAGACTGTGACAAAATGCTTGGAGAAAAAGCGAGACAGGAACAAGACAAGAATACTACAAGCTGTTTTGAACAAATCGAGGAAGCAGCACCCCACAAAACAACAACTGTAAAGCCCCTTACCTCTGATCTAACAAATTATCCAAGTCGGATAAACAAAACATGCAGGACACTGCTGAAGAAGTAAGGAATATCTCATTAACAATGTTCTTCCATAGACCCCTACACATGATCGTACCAATGTTGGTAGATCAGTAAGAACTTATTTACATCAGCTCTGTGTGGACACTAGATGTGGTTTGGAGGACATGATGATAGGGATGGATAGAGAGTGAGTGTCATAGAAATCCATGCAGTCAGTGTGGCATGATGATGAAATTATGTATTTTTTAAAAGATTCTTAGCTAGTCATCTACATTGCTGGTCGCTTCATGTTGTGTAATGGTTAACGAGTTAAGCCAGCCAACAATTTTTAGTGAGTGCACTGTTAGTAAGCTGACTGTAGTCGAGAGTGATCTGAGGCTTCCATTTTTAATAGCTACTACACTGAGGTCACCAATTGTCCAGGAGACCGGGGTTCAATCCCAGGTCGAGTCATACCAAAGAATTTTTTAAAATGGTACTTGATACCTCCTTGCTTAACACTCAGCATTATAAAGTACATATCAAGGGTAAAGTGGAGCAATCCAGGGAAAGGAGTAGTGCCCTCTCCTACACCTCGGTGTAGTAGCTATTGAAAAGGGAGCCTTCGGGTTGCCCTTGACTACAGTAGCCAACTTTACTAATACATGACATTGGCATAATGATTAGAGTGTTCGCCAATGGCTCGGGAGACCTGGGTTCAATCCCAGGTCGAGTCATACCAAAGACTCAAAAAATGGTACTTGATGCTACCTTGTTTAACACAGCATTATAAGGTAAGGATCAAGGGTAATGTGGAGCAATCCAGGGAAAGGAGTAGCGCCCTTCCTTATACCTTGGAGTAGTAGCTATCGAAAACGGAGCCTTCGGGTAACTCTCGACAATGGTTGCCAACTTTACTTTTTATTATACTGAGGTCGAGGGAGGGTATTACTTCTTTCCCTTGGTTGCTCTACTTCACATCGTAATGTTGAGTATTAAGCAAGGTGGTAACATTTTTTGAGTCTTTGGTATGACTCGACCTGGGATTGAACTCTGTTCTCCAAGACCATTGTTGAACACTGTATCAAAATAAGAAAAATTTATTAAATGGCTACTCTTCTACATTGCTGGGTACTTCATATAGTAGACTGGTTTACAAGCTAAGCCGTGGGAGGAAGAGAGTGAAAAAAAAAAGACAAATAAAAATTGAGTACACTTTCATATCCTCAAACTTCAGGAGACTAAATTTGGTCGGTGTTATTAATTAATAATGTATTCTCAACTTCAAAATTAAACAAAGAATGTCATATTTTGTTTCTTCATTTCTAATTATGATGTTTTTTGACATATATCATTTGAAATGAAAACAATTACTGTAGTGAATGAAATAAGAGGTTATAGTGGTTCCAACCATCTGGACAAAGAGGTAATGTTTCAACATACATTGCATTGCTTAACAAAGGCTACAATAGGTATGGTATGGTATCTTTGTTTAATGGCATATCTAACCATCCATGCAGAAGAACAGTAGTGGTACTATTTAACCCATAGATGGGGGGGGGGGAATTCATACCTTTCCCAAAAGTATCTATATTTACCCAACCCCTCCACATAAGCAAGATGCAACACAAAGTCAACTTTTTAAGAGGAGTTTTAACAGGTTTGAATTCAGAGTTTTCCTTCTCCTAGATAGGTTGTCATACAAAGGTTAACGAGTCCAGCCTGCCCAACTCCCATAGCTGGAGAGAGAATGTTTGGTTTGGTTTTATGGCATATCAACCTTTGTTGGTTATTTAAAATCAAATACAGTTCTATGGTTTCAACTATTCCTATCTAATACAAATAATTTGCACACAGTTCAACAGCTTCAAGTATTCCTATCTAATATTAATAATTTGCACACAGTTCAATGGTTTCAAGTATTCCTATCTAATATCTATAATTTGCACACAGTTCGATGGCTTCAAGTATTCCTATCTAATATTAATAATTTGCACACAGTTCAATGGTTTCAAGTATTCCTATCTAATACAAATAATTTGCACAGAATTCTATGGTTTCAAGTATTCCTATCTAATACAAATAATTTGCACACAGTTCAATGGTTTCAAGTATTCCTATCTAATACTAATAATTTGCACACAGTTCTATGGTTTCATGATATCAAGTATTCCTATCTAATACAAATAATTTGTATTTGTCTGAAAGTGAATATAATAGTGGCACTACCACTGATGAAATACCTGTGTTCTGTTTAGGAAACAGGTGCATATCCCGTTATGCCACTTATGCAGCATATCAAAGGACTCTTCCAATCAACACTTCCTCTAAAACTAAGAGTTGAGAGAGTTACTCTTTTTAAAGTATTTTCAGTGAAGGTCTAGTTACTGTTGTGAATAAAATAAGAAGTTATAGGGGTCTCATCTCTCAGTCAAGGTAGATATTGCTTCAACATGGAATATGTTGTAGTATGTATATGTATTTACCAACACCTCTGCATAAGCAGGATGTGACACAAGGTCAATTTTTAAGTGGAATTTAATAGGTTTGAATTTAGAGTGTTCCTTTTCCTACACTGGTTGTCATACCAAGGGTTAAGAGCTCAATCTGCCCTACTATTTACCCATAGCTGGATGTATACGTTTCCTGACAGTATTAGCGCTATGTGAAATACAAACAGCCTAGTCCAGGATTTGAACTTGGTTTACTGTGTCCATTTTCTATGGTGATAACCATTACACTATGAGCACTTCCATTTCTGTTGTACTATGTGTATATAGTTAACAGGTGAAAGTTTTACTTCCCTTCATGTGACGGTAGGCTAAAAAGTTCATATGATGATGTCATATCTGCTGTTGATGACTCCTTTGACTGATGAAAATCCAAGCACTGCAACACCAATGGAAGAAGTGTATGAACCACAAAAGAGGCTATATTGAAAAATAAACCTCATTTGGTCACATTCCATCAGAATATCTTGGTCAGCCTATGAACTTTTCAGTCAACCCTCATACAAATTTTTTTTTTTTTTTAGCAGAGTGAGTTAGTATGGTGAATAGAAAAAAGTCAGACCCTCCCCTCCCCCATCAAAAACAAACTTTAGTTTATGAATTAGTGGGTAAAGAAAATGAAAGCATTTGAAATTCTTGTGTTGTGAGTCAGGGTGAATAAAAAGTATTACAATGAAGACTTTTAGTCTGGATGGTGTGACCACCTGCGGTTTTTATGATTGTTAAAGAAGAACCATTTTAAATACTATTATAATTCTCTATCAGCAAAGTAACAACACGCACAAAGTTATGTGTACAGCCAATTGCCTTCCAAAATACAATGTGTATGTGTATATGTGTGTGTGTGTGTGTGTGTGAACATATGGATGGCAAAATGGTCATAAGTGCAGAAAATGCATCTGGCAAGCAGTTCAAATTCTAGGAAATGCTGTTTAGGCTCACTTTGAAATAATATTCTGAGGAAAAAACAAGGATCCTTCTCATCAGTGATTAAGTCTTGGTGGAGTGTTGGTCTAGGAGAAAAACAACTTTGAACTGAAACTCCTTCCGATATTAAGGCACTTTATAACTTATGTTTAGGTGCCTGTGGTGTAATGGTTATCGTCGCAGGAAATGGACACGGCGACATGAGTTCAAATTCTGGACGAGACTGATTGCATTTCGCATAGCACTAATACCCTTGGGAAAGGTATGAATCCAATTATTCTCCCTCCAGCTATGGATAAATAGTAGGACAGACTAGTTTCTTCAGCCTTGGTGAGGCAGCTAGTCGAGGAGAAGGAAAACTCTGAATTCAAACCTGTTAAACTCTGCTTAAAAATTGACCTTGTGTCATATCCTGCCCGAGCGGAGGGGTTGGTAAATATATATAACTTATGTTTAACAGGCTTTGGAGGAAGGCTTGGGTCCAGTAGTGGACTAAAAAAGTAGGGTGAGGATATATAAATATATATTGAAAAAAAAATTGATAACAAAATAATCCAAGCAGAAGGAGAGATTTACTGAGAAACAAAATCGACACTACAATGTTTCGGTTCTAATGAACCCTCATCAGGACTGGGAGGGATGATATTAGTGATGTTAAATCAATGATGGATTTTTTTTTAAAACATCCATTGTTGAGTTAACATTACTAATATCATCCCTCCCAATCCTGATGATAGTTCATTAGAACCGAAACACTATTTTTCAATCAATTTTTTCTCTATATTGTCAGATTTTACTCCATTATTTAGTTCCATACATATATATAGGTTTGGTTTGGTTTTATGGCACATCAACCATTGTAGGTTATTCAATGCCAAATCCATTTATATATATATATATATATATATATATATATATAAACAGTTCTTTCAAACAATTCGGCTTAGCATAAGTAAACAGTTTAGTTGTATTTGACCCACAGATTTGACCTCTATCAGTTGTTACCACTCAGGGCCAAAGTAGACCTGGGAGTGATAGTAATGAAGGAATACTCCACATTTCCCAAAGCTCCAGCATTACTGGAGCCTCACCATCAGATTGTTTAATGTCATATCTAGGATACTTGTTGTTTGGGAGTTTTACCCCTCTGCAGAGATGTAGTTGGTATATTCTACAGCTGCAGCTGACTGGGATTATATATATATATATCTATATATAAACATAACTGATACAAGACATCAATAAAATAAATCATTTTATTTCTGACTTACCATCACGGAGATCATAATTGATTGGCTGCAGTAAACCATCCACAATAAGTTTCATTGTAGGTTCTCCAGCATTCAGTTCTTGCGCAAGTTTTTTGATATCTGAAAAATAAATTAAACAATATTGAAGATACATTTTTTGAAGAAAAAAAAAAAAGGAATAAAAATTTTCTTTAGAAATTTCTTCCATAAATGTAAACTCTACATTTATTGGAATTGGTTTTTAGCAAAAATCATTTAAATCTTGCAGGAATATTTGTTTTGAGGCTATTCAAAATAATGAAAAATCAAAGAGAGTGCTTCAAGCTTGAACAGAAGTCTGTCATCAATCTCTTGGTGGCTGACAAATGCAAACCATGTGAAATTTACAGAAGAAAGGGTGATACTAAATGTAATAATGTCCATTTTGATTGTACAATGTTTCATTAGAAATAATAAAATCCTGCTATCTTTCACTGAAAAGAAAATTAACATAATTCTTTAAAATATTGTTAGCGTGTACTTATTTATGAGTGATACTGTAGCTAATAATATCCATTCTGATTGTATAAAGTTCCATTAGAAACAATATAATCCTGCTATCTTTTATTCCGAAGATTTAGAAGAAAATTAACTAAAAAGAATGTCCAATAAGATAAGAAAATTAACTAAAAAGAATGTCCAGTAAGATAAAATACACTGGGAGGGCTTAATGTCATATCAACCATTATAGGTTATTTAATGCCAAATCCTCTTAATACATATCTATTAAATGTATAAGATTTGATTTGGTTGGCTTTTATGGCATATCAACTATTTTAGGTTATTTAATGCTAAATCTTCTTTATACATATATATTAAATATATAGGATTTGATTTGGTTGGGTTTTATGGCATATCAACCATTGTAGGTTATTTAATGCCAAATCCTCTTTATACATATATATTAAATACATAGGATTTGGTTGTGTTTGGTTTTATGGCATATCAACCATTGTTGGTTATTTAATGCCAAATCCTCTTTATACATATATATTAAATATATAGGATTTGGTTTGGTTGGGTTTTATGGCATATCAACCATTGTAGGTTATTTAATGCCAAATCCTCTTTATACATATATATTATATATATATGATTTGGTTTGGTTGGCTTTTATGGCATATCAACCCTTGTAGGTAATTTAATGACAAATCCCGTTTTTACATACATATCAAATACATATGATTTGTAAAGTCATTTTGTAGATACATTTTAAAATGAGCCTGAGCTCATTCTTTTGTATACAGTTAAATAGTTTCAATTATTCTTATCTTACATGAATATTTATATTAATCATTTGTTTGCACACAGTGAAGTCATTATAGATATTGGTTTTTAACACTAATTATTCAATTCAACATTACTCATTTGTTTGCACACAGTTAAATGGTTCCAAGTATTCCTATGTATCACTAACAATTCAATCAAATATTAGTCATTTGTTTACACACAGTTAAATAATCAAACAATTCTATTTCAAACAAACTTAACCTCTGCGGAGAATGTTTGTTGAGAATGAAATGGAACATCTGATCAATATGGTGAATAGGGTAGAACAAAGGAGTCATTTATTTGCACTCAGTTGAAATGTTAAACAGTTCTATTTGACCCATAGATAGGACCCTATCAGGTGCTAACACTCCATGTCAGAGTGGATCTGGGAGAGATTGCAATGCAGGAGTTCTCTATATTCCCCAAAGCTTCAGAATTACTGGAGCCTCACCATCAGATTGTTTAGAGTCATATCCAGGATGCTTGTTGTGGAGGGTGGGGGATCTTACCTCTCTACAGAGATGCAGTCAATGTATTCTACAGCTCCAACTAATTGAGCTCTTAAAAAGAAAGAGAGACTTTTGACTGAAATAAGGTTTTAATGACCCTACCTCCCAATTTTTTATATTTTACATCACGGAATAGTTTGGTTTGGTTTGGTTGGTTGGTTGGGTTTTATGGCATATCAACCTTTGTAGGTTATTTAACGCCAAATCCATTTTTATGTAAATAATCAGTTCTATTTAAAACAATTCAGTTTAGCATGAATTGTCAGAAACATTTCTATTTCAAACTATTCAAGCAGTTATATGTAACAATTCAGTTAAGTGTAAATACAGTTTTAATGTCCAAAAACAGTTCTATTTCAAATAATTCAGTTAAGCATAAGTACGCAGTTTAAATGTAAGTGCGGTTTAATTGTCAAAAACATTTCTATTTCAAGCAATTCAGTTTAGCATAAATATGCCATTAGTTCTATTTAACCTATAGATAGGGCCCTATCAGGTGCTACCACTCCGGGTCAGAGTGGACCTGGGAGCAATGGCAATAAAGAGGTACTCCGTATTCCCCAAAGCTCCAGCACTACTGGAACCTCACCATCAGATTGTTTAGTGTCATATCCCGGACACTCATGGGGGTGGGGGGGTCTTACCCCTCTGCAGAGGTGCAGTCAGTGTATTCTACAACCCCGACTGGGCAAATTACGGAATATTTTCTACCCCTATTACTGTAAGAATTCTGGGGTATAGTGAAATAAATACATATAGGCACTTATAGTGGATATAGATATACACACCTGTCTATATAGATAAAATGTCACAGGTAGAGAGAAAATAAAGTGAGAGAGAAAGAGAGTGAGCTGAGAGAGAGAGATCCGCAGCAGCTGTAATCTTATGCAAAGATTAATAATGAACTCAATGAGTTGAGCAGGTGTTAAGTATCTTCTTCCTCTACCCTGAGGATATTTAGGGGACACGTGTATGCGCATCTTGGGTGGAAAGGCTTTGTTTTGATTCACCTGATTTAATTGGAAAAATCAGTTAAATAAACAGATTCAGGAAGAAAGAAATTAAAAAATCTCATACAAAAAATAAATTTTTTATTCAGTTCTATGTGCTGTATTTGATGTTATATCACACACACACACACACACACACACACACACACAAAATTACCAGTAATAGAAGCTTTTTCAAAATAAAGTATGTTAATAAACTGAAGATCAGTCTAATTATAATGAATTAAATACTTCTTTTACCATTGAATTAACCAGATATTTTTTTATTTATTTTAATGGCATGTAAACTAGTATAGGGTTATTCTAGGTCTTGAACTTAGGGAACTGCATTGATTGTAAAATTATACATTTTTTGTAGTTGTTTTTTAATAGTATTTTGCATTCAGTTATATGCTTTCAAGTATTCCAATCTAATACGAATAATTTGCACATATTATAAGATAGGAATACTTGAACCCATCGAACTAATAACTATAAAGTTTCAAGTAACTAATAATAATAATCCTTAATAAACAATTAGAGCTTCAAGTAACTATTCTTAATACAAACAATTTGCACACAGTTATATGCTTTCAAGTAACTAATAATAATAATCCTTAGTAAACAATTAGAGCTTCAAGTAACTATTCTTAATACAAATAATTTGCACACAGTTATATGGTTTCAAGTAACTAATAATAATAATCCTTAGTAAACAATTAGAGCTTCAAGTAACTATTCTTAATACAAATAATTTGCCCACAGTTATATGCTTTCAAGTAACTAATAATAATAATAATCCTTAGTAAACAGTTAGAGCTTCAAGTAACTATTCTTAATACAAATAATTTGCACACAGTTAAATGGTTTCAAGTAACTAATAATAATAATCCTTAGTAAACAATTAGAGCTTCAAGTAACTATTCTTAATACAAATAATTTGCCCACAGTTATATGCTTTCAAGTAACTAATAATAATAATAATCCTTAGTAAACAATTAGAGCTTCAAGTAACTATTCTTAATACAAATAATTTGCACACAGTTAAATGGTTTCAAGTAACTAATAATAATAATCCTTAGTAAACAATTAGAGCTTCAAGTAACTATTCTTAATACAAATAATTTGCACACAGTTATATGCTTTCAAGTAACTAATAATAATAATAATCTTTAGTAAACAAATAGAGCTTTAAGTAACTATTCTTAATACAAATAATTTGCACACAGTTATATGGTTTCAAGTAACTAATAATAATAAAAATCCCTATTAAACAATTAGAGCTTTAAGTAACTATTCTTAATACAAATAATTTGCACACAGTTAAATGGTTTCAAGTAACTAATAATAATAATCCTTAGTAAACAATTAGAGCTTTAAGTAACTATTCTTAATACAAATAATTTGCACACAGTTATATGCTTTCAAGTAACTAATAATAATAATAATCCTTAGTAAACAATTAGAGCTTTAAGTAACTATTCTTAATACAAATAATTTGCACACAGTTATATGCTTTCAAGTAACTAATAATAATAATAATCTTTAGTAAACAATTAGAGCTTTAAGTAACTATTCTTAATACAAATAAATTGCACACAGTTATATGGTTTCAAGTAACTAATAATAATAATCCCTAGTAAACAATTAGAGCTTCAAGTAACTATTCTTAATACAAATAATTTGCACACAGTTATATGCTTTCAAGTAACTAATAATAATAATCCTTAGTAAACAATTAGAGCTTCAAGTAACTATTCCTAAATAAAATAATTTGCACACAGTTATATGCTTTCAAGTAACTAATAATAATAATAATCTTTTGTAAACAATTAGAGCTTCAAGTAACTATTCTTAATACAAATAAATTGCACACAGTTATATGCCTTCAAGTAACTAATAATAATAATAATCCTTAGTAAACAATTAGAGCTTCAAGTAACTATTCTTAATACAAATAATTTGCACACAGTTATATGCTTTCAAGTAACTAATAATAATAATCCTTAGTAAACAATTAGAGCTTCAAGTAACTATTCTTAATACAAATAATTTGCACACAGTTATATGCTTTCAAGTAACTAATAATAATAATCCTTTGTAAACAATTAGAGCTTCAAGTAACTATTCTTAATACAAATAATTTGCAGCTTTATGATATCAGCTCTCAAATATGAATAATTTTTAAAAAGATCTATTTGACCCATAAATGGAATCCCAACAGGTACTACAACTCCAGGTTAGAGTGGACCTGGGAGTAATCACAATTAAAGGGTACTCTACACTCACCAGAGCTCCAAAAGTAGATCTTAACCATCAGATGCAGTTTAATGTCACATCCAGGACACCCTCTGTTTTATGGGGGAGAAGGAGTCATATTCCTCTGCAGGGGTACAGTGTATTCTAACCCCTCCCACTGACAGGGCTTAGAGATAAATGTTTTTAGATGCAACATTTATAATCTATTCTATTATTCATCTTGTATGTATGACCGTTATGCTTTTCTATCAAGGATCAGAGTGTAGTACATGTGACTGATCTCCCACCCCTAGCCTAGTCACTATAAGCTGGAATCAAACATTTTAATAGAGAAACTTAAATAACTTCTACAAACAATAGTTTTTTTTACCTTGGAGGATCAGAGTGTAGTATCTGTGCTTATATAAACTTGAACCCCACTGTCAGGGTAACTAGTCACTACCAATATAACATAACCCTCTTACTCCAAGAAGGTAGTATTTCTCCTTGACATGCAGCCCAGTTTGGACCCTGTCCTGAAATCTCAATTTCTATACAGCTATCAGAATCATGGGGGTTTATAATTCAAAACTATCCAGATGGTACAGCTTCAGTCGTAGATCATCTAGCTTGATGTTTCTTAAAGTGTTGTGTTTTTTCAACTGATAAGCCATGAATGGGAATCTCCTCTGGTGACAAATGTTCTGAATAAGATAACTTGATTCCTTCTCCGAAAGAACAACAATGCCAGTTAATTGAATACAAAAAGTTTAATAACAGTATATTAAGTGAAATATGATCAACTATTGTATAACATCTACAGTTATATAAAACAGAATACAGCATCTGAACTGGTTATATGTATGTCAGTTTTAAATTAACTTTAGCAACTTAGTGAAATGCTTGAGTCACTCATGAAAATGTAGAGTATGCAAGTTGATTGGCTGGTGCTTAAAGGGAATTAGATCTCGGCTGACTGCTATCAATATTACACGTGATCTGTCTCACTCTGAGTTGATCTGTTTTCTTCACAGTCCAAACAACAACTGATTTGTGACATCAAAATATAGGATTTGTCAGGTTGTGTAGGGAAATTAGTTGCGATAGCCGAGAGTAATTAGTCGTGTAATTAGTTGTGCAATCAATTGTGAAGACAGGAAGCTAAATTGCCGCGACTGAAGAACAGGAGCAATTTATGGTGACTTGGAGCATCCCATTGTGCACATGTGGGCGAGTCCATTGCATGGGCTGTGATTGACTGCTGGTAAGTGAGTGAAGGTATTTCATTATATAAACTAGCTTCAGTTTAGCATTGTAAGAAGGACTGCACTGAGCTATGGCCTGCTTTATTTTTGTCTGGCAGCTGGACGCTTTATGGAGGTATGTGTTATTGTTATTCTACACAAAACACTGTTATTATATACACATCTATTCATAATCTAAATCTATTCCCATGCTGAAAATTATATTACAAATTAGCTATTGTTCAAGTCAAGTTCAAAGGTCATTTCCTTTGCTAGCAAGAATTTGCATTCACCAACCCAAAGCAATAGTTCTAATAGTGTCAAAAGATATCTGGCTGTCACCTGTCGCCAGCTTCTTCTCGTGATATGGCATCACAACTGTGTCTTCCCCCTATCAACTTTTTCTCAGGGAAAATTACAAAAATCTGATTTTTCACATTAACCCCATCCATACAATTGTGAAGAAAATTATAACTATGATATTCTCCACATTAACCCTATCCAGACAGTTGTGAAGAAAATTATAACTATGATATTCTCCAAAATAATTCAACTACGTTACATCACAATCAACTTTGTCACACCCAATTCACATTCCTTCTGATATAGAATCCATTACACTTTCTGACAGAAAAACCTTACATAATCGATACTATTATTCTTCTTGAATGTACTACTGCTATTATACTTTTCAAGGGGGGGTGTCCTCGTGGTGTAATGGTTAAAGCGATGGACTGCGGAATCGTAGTACGCGAATTCGTACTCCAGTCGCACTATTACGTTCACTTTCGGACAAATACCCTTGGGAAAGGTATGAACCCCTTTATCCTCCCAGCTATGGGTTAAATAGTACCACTACTGTTGGGGGGTGTCCTCGTGGTTTAATGGTTAAAGCGATGGACTGCGGAATCGTAGTACGCGAGTTCGTACTCCAGTCGCGCTATTACGTTCACTTTCAGGCAAATACCCTTGGGAAAGGTATGAACCCCTTTATCCTCCCAGCTATGGGTTAAATAGTACCACTACTGTTCTTCTAGGAGAATAGCTTTGGCATTAAATAACCAACAAAGGTTGATATGCCATTAAACAAAGAAACCAAACCAAACCTATACTTTTCTACCTTAAAGCATCAGAGTGTAGTATCTGTGTGCTATTTATAAATCAGTTTGGCATTCTGATTAAATGATTCATAATATCAAAAAGGAAAATATTTGGAAAAACAGGAGCTGAGGATTGGAGAGAAAGAAAAAAGAGTGATGGTTAGAAAGGTAGAGAAAAAAAAAATATATATATATACATATATATATATAAAATGTAGTTTGCTATATTCATAAATAAAGAGTCCTCAATATCATCGATAGAGCATATACATTTGAGTTATAATGTTGTATACTCATGTACAGATTCATGCAGAATACATATTGACGCAATAAATAAAGACGAGCGACACAGTTCTTAGAAAAATATGTACCTCTCACTTTATTGAAAGGGTTCAAAAAGGGTTACTCAAGGTTTTACTGTGAGAGGGAGTTGGAGACCAAACAGAACTGCAATATATTGACCCCAAATCTTATGGCCATCAGTGTTGTGTCTTTCTTGTTCTCCAGTGCTGCTCAACCGGAGGCCCGGGGGCTCACTACACTGGATGCGGGCTTTCTCTACCGCATCTTGTCTCCAACTCGTCTGAACTCCAACTCCATTGGGGGTCCCGAGGGCCCCTTTTGCTGGGTGGTGACTTTCCCTACCACATCTTGTCACCAACGGGTCTCCAAACTCACTGGGGGGTCCCAAGGGTCCCTTCTGCTGGGTGGTGGCTTTCCCTACCACATCTTGTCTCCGATTTCTCTGATCTCCCCGAGTTATATAATAGTTCAATCGCCCACTCAATCTTTGGAATGGCATGTTTGCCCGTCATCAAGTGGAAATAACTGTCATTCAGTTCACAGGTCACTCTCTTCCGGTGCATCAGTCTATGAGTGTACCATGGGATTTTTACCTTGTCCCATATTTCAGCCAAGCCCACCTCCGATTTCTTCTCATAACTGCCATCGGAATGTGTCACTTCCTTCCAGTGAATCACTTTGGAATGGCATGTTTGGGCGGGTTGAAGGTCAATATACAACAATAATAGCATAAACACAAAGTCAGTTGTGCTTGGCAACTGTCAGCTTCTTGTGTATCAATTTATAAGTAAGAAACTGATAGTTGCCAAGTACAGAATCTGTATCTAAATGATTCTAAGTATATATATATATATATATAGGCTGTTCAAAGAATAAGTATATACACATTGATTTATAATAAATACAAAGTTTATTAAGATATATTTACGTTTTATAATTCAAGTTAAAGAAGACAAGTAAGGAATATTCTGAGAAATTGCAGGTGTTCAAACTGATAACCGTTCTGGTCCAGGAATGGCTGATAAGGTAAAAAGATGGAATAGCAAATCTCACTGAGATATTGCAGGTGTTCAAACTGATGACCATTCTGTTAAAGACTCTGTTGATAATGTGGACAAATGGAATTGCCAACTTCACAATGCATTCTATTGTAATTTCTGGTCTCAATTCTTTGATTGTTGCAGGTTTTGTGCAATAAATTTGAAGGGCTCAATTAAATTGCAACTACTGGGCACTTCAGAACTTGCATGTTACGGTTGAGCACCATGTAAGCTTACCAGTAGTTACAGTGGTATGTGGATTACCAGTGGTTACAGTGGTGTGTGGATTACCATTGGTTACAGTGGTGCATGGATTACCAGGGGGTTACAGTGGGGTGTGGATTACCAGTGGTTACAGTGGTGTATGGATTACAACATGGTTACAGTGAGGTGTGGATTACCAGTGGTTACAGTGGTGTGTGGATTACCAGGGGGCTTCAGTGAGGTGTGGATTACCAGTGGTTACCGTAGTGAGTGGATTACCAGGGGTTACAGTGAGGTGTAGATTATCAGTGTTGGGTGGAATTGGACCATTCTATTTTTGAAAGAACAGTCATGGGTCAAAGTCTGTAGACATTTTTAGGGGGACAACCTGTATGTATTACCCATGGCAAAAAAATATGTAACTCGCCACTCTTAAAAGACATTTCTGGTGATATTTTTAATCCATGAAAAATAAACTAAGTACAAGGCTGAGATAAAACCTTTTTTATTTGGTAGTCAAACTTTCTGACTTTATAGAACAGAAACAGAACTCAAATAAATTAAGATACAAGGTGCCTTCAATAAGTTTCCAGATTTTTTTTGTACAGGCATTTAAACTTGAAAATTCACAATGTTATTGCTTGAAAATTCACTATGTTATTGCTATACATCTTCTGAGATGATTGACCAATTTTTATGATTTCAGGTTCAAATCAACAGCTACAGCAGCAATTGGAATACACCCTACTAAAGCCTGATTGTCACAGCTGGTGAATTTCAAAAATGCAATCTGACACTTTAGAAGAATGATATGCAATGAAACTCTGTTTTAAACTTGGAAAAAATGCCGCCACAGAAACATATGGAATGCTTCAGACTGCTTTTGGAGCATCTTGCATGAATCAAGCATCAGCTTTTGAGTGGCATAAGAGATTCAAGGAAGGCAGAGAGTCTATGAGGGATGAGGAGAGGTGTGGGAGGAGTAAGGAAGTCAATACACCACAGTTGATTGGCCAAAGGGTTAGGGTTACTAAGTTGAGGTTTTAAGGGAGTTTAGGAAGATATTCCGTTAGAAGAGACCAGCACTCTCCGAATTGGGTCAGTGGCATTTCTACCAGGACAATGCACCAGTCCACAACTCCATCCTTGTCACAGGCTATTTGACCAAGATGAGCATCAAGACAGTTTCTCAACCTCCCTCTAGTCCAGACGTTGCTCCCTGTGACTTTTGGTTATTCCCTAAGCTCAGAGGCTGTTGTTATGAGACAATTGAGGAGATGAAAAAGGCTGTGATGAAGGTCATTGACACACTCACACAAGAGTTCTTCCATGGGGCCTTGCAAAAGTTGTTGGAATGGTACAAGTGCATTGCAGCCGCAGGAGATTACTTCGAAGGAGACTAGAGTTTCATGTATGTACTATCAATAAAAGTGCCCATACGAAAAAAGTCTGGAAACTTATCGTATGCACCTCATAATTTATAGTAGTTAGTAACCAAAATTTTTTTCAACATGAAATAGAATAAAGTTTGGCTATTAAATAAAATAAATTTGGGCTTTGTTTATTTTTCATGGATTAAAAATAATGGAAATATTGTTTTATGGTGAAGTCATATTTTTTGTCATGGGTTGTGTAAATAAACAAATAAATTCGAAAAATATAAATCTCTTCGTGGACCTTCCTATTTTAAATATATCCTTATTCTTTCTTTGGACCTACAACAACCATCTTTAAATATATATATATATATATATAAAATTGTGGTTATGGAAGGTAGGTAAAGCAAGGTCAAAAGGTCTTAGGCTTTCGGATATGAACAACTAATTTAGCTACCCTGCTCAATTTGTGGGAAATAAATATTGAGTCAGACCTGTAAAATCTGAAACAGGAGAAGAGAGAGAGAGAGAGGGGCATTATATTCCTAATGCAAGGAAAAAGAAAAAGAATAAAGAAAGGATAATCCACCCCGGGGATTTCAGAGCGGTCATCCAAGGACATGGAATTGAAAACTCCAATCAAGCATATTCCACTACTGAGAGATCAAAAATAGATAAGGAGAGACATGTTGTTTACCCAAACACCAGAGACTGGAAAAAAAAATCAATCAGACGATGGATTACTAAGTTTAGAATTTGCTTGCACATTTGATTTGCATTATTCTGCACAAAAAAATTGTAATAACCGATTTCTTACAAGAAATTCTCAGGTTTATGACTGCCTGCAGGCAGGACTTAGAATACACTGATCATATCCCCAGCAGGGAAGGGGGAGTCCTACATCTGATGTTAAAGTTCCAATTCTGGGGAATATGGCATCTCTTAATTGCCATTACTTCCAGGTCCACTCTGATCTGGAGTGGTAGAACCTGTTAGCATCCTACAGGCCTGTCTTTAAATCATTTGTATTAGATAGGAATGCCTGATACCATATAACTGTGTACAAATTTTTTTGTATTAAGAATAATTACTTGAAACTAGAATTGTTTACTAAGGATTATTATTATTAGTTACTTGAAACCATATAACTGTGTGCAAATTATTTGTATTAAGAATAATTACTTGAAGCTCTAATTGTTTACTAAGGATTATTATTATTAGTTACTTGAAAGCATATAACTGTGTGCAAATTATTTGTATTAAGAATAATTACTTGAAGCTCGAATTGTTTACTAAGGATTATTATTATTAGTTACTTGAAACCATATAACTGTGTGCAAATTATTTGTATTAAGAATAATTACTTGAAACTAGAATTGTTTGCTAAGGATTATTATTATTAGTTACTTGAAAGCATATAACTGTGTGCAAATTATTTGTATTAAGAATAGTTACTTGAAGCTCTAATTGTTTACTAAGGATTATTATTATTAGTTACTTGAAAGCATATAACTGTGTGCAAATTATTTGTATTAAGAATAATTACTTGAAGCTCGAATTGTTTACTAAGGATTATTATTATTAGTTACTTGAAACCATATAACTGTGTGCAAATTATTTGTATTAAGAATAATTACTTGAAACTAGAATTGTTTGCTAAGGATTATTATTATTAGTTACTTGAAATCATATAACTGTGTGCAAATTATTTGTATTAAGAATAATTACTTGAAACTAGAATTGTTTACTAAGGATTATTATTATTAGTTACTTGAAAGCATATAACTGTGTGCAAATTATTTGTATTAAAAGTAGTTACTTGAAGCTTTAATTGTTTACTAAGGATTATTATTATTATTAGTTACTTGAAACCATAAAATTGCTTGCATATTATTGATGTGCAAACAAATGATTATTATTGGATAGGAAACTTGAAACGAACCACTGTGTCAAATAGATGTTAGCAAATTATTTGTATTAGATAGGAATACTTGATATCATATAACTGTGTGCAAATTATTTGTATCCGATAGGAATATTTTAAACCATAGAACTGTGTGCAAATCATTTGTATTAGATAGGAATACTTGATATTGTGTGCTAAAAACTCTTAAGATATAACTGCACAAAAATGTAACTATAAGTATATAGTAGACATGATTTCTTTACCTTTAGGCATAAAGTAATCCAAGACAGTTTGACATGCCATAAAACTCAATCACTTTTACAGCAGCATCTTAATAATGTTGGATGCTGGATGATACAAGGAAAGTTGAGACTTAAAAAAAAGACCGACTTCTTTATCAAAATCTAACCAAATATAATAAAACATATAAAAAAATACTCATACCTTAAATCCTAAAACGTACACAAGACAAAACTAATCTAACCCTTCTGGCATTAAATGACCCATACAGGTTGATATGCTGTTAAACAAAACTTTTCTGGCATTAAATGACCCACACAGGTTGATATGCAGTTAAACAAAACTTTTCTGGCATGAAATGACCCACACAGGTTGATATGCCGTTAAACAAAACTCTTCTGGCATTAAATGCCCCACACAGGTTGATATGCTGTTAAACAAAACTCAAACTCCAAAAAATTATATCCTTATTAATTCAGAAATAAACAACTTGGAAGGTACAATAGGTTATTTCTAAATATTTTCTTTCTTTTTGGAATTTGTTTTTCTTTTTGCATCTGAATTCATAGCAGTAATAAATTTGCAAAAAGAACAGGGACAGAAAAAAGAAAATTTGTTTTTTTTTTGTTACCATCCAGCAATTAAAAAAGTCTTTTTTTTTCCAGAAATTCAATCAGCCATACTCTTCTACCTTTCATAAGATTGTTTTGGATGTTTTAGTAAAATACATCAAATTTCTTCTGATTCATCCACTTAACTCTTCACACACCTGACTACTAAAACACACAAAACACAGACCCACAGACATCGACACTTTAGAAGAAAATAACAGCTACCCGATGTTGACCCAACAACGGTCAGTGTCAAACTGAGAAAATCATGGCTTCTTCACATAGGCTCCATGCATAGTCTATCCCAAATCCCCAGAAAATTCTCAGTAATAAAAAAAAATCTATTTTTCAACCAATCATATTTTTTCCACAAGTAGTAATTTCTGGAATCGGTGTTTGAAGTCGGGAACATATAAATAGGGCAAGCAGAGGTCACACGGGCAGTTGAATTACTGGCCGTGCTAAGAGCGTCACCCAGCAACACCGTCCAACCAGATCAAAGCAACCGCTTGTTGCCGAATAGACGACCCCCCTGTCAGCTGGCCAGATATTTCACCTGCTTGTTTATCTTATTTATTCAATAAACAAAATAAACTAAATCTTCTTGTCAGTCTTATTTTTCTTGCAACCATACGCATCTATATAACATAGAGATTGTTTATGTTGATTCTCCCAAAGATTGGACTCACCATCCTTGGTGATCAAATATTGTTGAATTACCCAGTCCCTCCTGCTGAGTAGAGTGGACTCATCCTTATTCATAAAAGCCACTAGCAGTTTGTTCATAGGAGTGATAATTTCCTTGCCCAGGGCACCTCTGGTGGTGTAACAGTTAGCAAGCTAGACTAGCAAACCTACACGAGTGAGTTCGAGTCTCATTGGGCGCCCCATTCATTCAGCCTTGTGCCACATCGAAGCAAAAAAGCTTTGTAAATTACGATAATTTCCTTGCCTACTGAATCCATGTTGGATAACTTCAAAACTTGAATATACAATGTCATTGAAAAGTTACACACCCCATTAACACAGAGGTACTATATATATATATATATATATAGAGAGAGAGATAGAAAATAGTTATAACTGACATTTGTCATGATACAAACCCCACAAAATTACCATTTAGTTGCAAATTGGACTTGAAATCACTGGACAACTTTCAATTGAACAACAACTCTAAAATATGACTAAATATATTCCATATTGACCAGCTTACTGGCATACATACCAAAGACTCAAAAAATGGTATTTGATGCCTCCTTACTTAACACTCAGCTTTATAAGGTATGGATCAAGAGTAAGTGGAGCAATCCAAGGAAAGGAGTAGTGCTCTCCCATACATCTTGGTGTAGTAGCTATTGAAAAGGGAGCCTTTGGGTCGTCCTCAACTGTGGTTGGTCAATTTACTTACTAACTATATTCCTTTTAATACTAAAAGTAATAAATTTTTTCTTTTGGCTATTATGTTCCTCTTTTTAATTTTCAAGGTAGAATAGGGTTTTGCCAATAGTCCAGGAGACCAGGGTTCAATCCTAGGTTGAGTCATACGAAAAAATAAGACTTAATGCTGCTTTGCTTAACACTCAGCATTATAAGGTAAGGATCAAGGGTAAAGTGGAGCAATCCAGGGAACCAGCTTTTATACGTATTATGTAAATACATTGATAATGATTTTAGAATAGAAAAACTTTGAAAAAAAAGAAGAATGGGGTTGTCAGGGGTCAGGAATTAGTGCAAACGTTACTAATAGAACAAGTTATCTTTTTCTGTTCATTTAAAATATTGTTCAGAATCTATCAATCTGGTGTGGTTTAGTTTCTTTGTCTAATGGCATATCAACCTTCAAGGGTTATTTAATGCCAAAGTGATTCTTGTAGAAAAACGTCAGTAATACTATTTGACCCATAGCTGGGTTCATAACATTGATGATAGTCTGAAAATGAATGTTATTGCATAACTGGAGTTTGAACTTGCTTACTCCAAAGCATAACTCCTTTTTTTTTTCTTTTTAAGAAGAGGAATTATTTTGTAAATTGAATTACCATGACTAGAAAATCTGGCAAACACTTGTGCATGATGTACAGTACACTGGACCACTGTTTTGACCTTATTAGGTCACATCAGCAGCGTATACCATGATCTCCCCCACTGGAGATTGAACTAGCAAACACAGAATGCCGAGTCGAAACTCTACCACTGAGCGACTGGTCCACATCGCATAGAAGTGATACCAAATTAACTAGTCATGGCAACTGCGCGGCCAATTAACACGAATGTATCTTGTAAGTTACATCTGTTACATCGGAGGTGCCCATGGTATAATGGTTATCGTCACAGGAAATGAACACGGTGACACGAGTTCAAACCCTGGACGGGTCTGATTGCAATTTACATAGCACTAATACCCTTGGGAAAGATATGAATCCAATTATACTCCCTCCAGCTATGGGTAAATAGTAGGACAGACTAAGTTCTTCAGCCTTGGTGAGGCAAATAGTCTAGGAGAAGGAAAACTCTGAATTCAAACCTGCTAAACTTCGCTTAAAAAGTTGACCTTGTGTCATATCCTGCCCGAGCGGAGGAGTTGGGTAAATATGGTACATTGCATCGGTACTCTTAGAGAGGACAAGGTCACCTCCAAGTAATTCAATTTCCAAAGCTACAGTTCAGCACTTTAGCTATTATGCAATGGGAATCCCCTCCACCTCCATCAATCTGTCTATAATTATTTCTTGGTTTCTTTGTAGGTAATTTAATGCCAAATCCATTTTTATGTAAATAATCTGTTCTTTTTAAAACAATTCAGTTTAGCATAAGTACACAGTTTAATTGTCAAAAACATTTCTATTTCAAACTATTCAAGCAGTTATATGTAACAATTCAGTTAAGTGTAAAAACAGTTTTAATGTCGAAAAACAGTTCTATTTCAAATAATTCAGTTAAGCATAAGCATGCAGTTTAAATGTAAGTATGGTTTAATTGTCAAAAACATTTCTATTTCAAGCTATTCAGTTTAGTCAAACAATTCAGTTTAGCATAAATATGCTGTTCTATTTAACCCATAGATAGGGTCCTATCAGGTGCTACCACTCCGGGCCAGAGTGGACCTGGGAGCAATGGCAATAAAGGGGTACTCCACATTCCCCAAAGCTCCAGCATTACTGGAGCCTATCAGATTGTTTAGTGTCATATCCAGGACACTCATTAGGTTTTTTTTTACCCCTCTGCAGAGGTGCAGTCAGTGTATTCTACAGCCCCAGCTGATTGGGCAATATAATTATTTGTTCAAATACTTATGAGAAGTGCTGTATATGCATGCATAACTTTTCATACTGGCCTGAATTCTAAGAGCATATTTAGTTTTATATTCTCTTAGAGATTAGTTTGCATTAACTGAACATGATTTTTGTATGTTATTTAAAAAATTATAATTATCAAACTCTTAAAATAATGCAGAAATCTTAAAAGAATTCTTGAAAAAGTGTTTAGAATAATAATAGCATGAAAAGGAATATACTTTGTGTGAAATCCAATTGTTAGAATGGTAATTTCTTTATAATGGTACTATGCGAATTATGGTGGTGCCAGGATAATGGAAATCTACTGTATTATGATTTGGTTTCTTTGTTTAATGGCATATTAACCTTTGTAGGTTATTTAATGCCAAAGCCATTCTTCTAGAAGAACAGTAGTGGTACTATTTAACCCATAGCTGGGAGGATAAGGGGGTTCATACCTTTCCCAAGAGTATTTGCCTGAAAATGAATGTAATAGCGCAACTGGAGTTCAAACTCGCTTACTACGATTCCGCAGTCCATCGCTTTAACCATTACACCATGAGGGGGACACCCCCCACCGTATTATGGACTTCCTCTTGAAGGTGGTAATGACCTACACTGCTTAGTACAAATGTAATAGCATTATCGTTTTCTAATGTTATATGTATTGATTCTCAGGTATGGATGAAAAACAAGATTAAAAATCAAATAAAAAAAAAATTTTAATTTCTATGACCCACATTGGTAATTGCTTCGTGCATTGGGTTAGAATGGTAAAATAGGGTCAAACCTATATATATATATATATATATATATATAAAGAGTGACAATAAAAAGCAGAAAAAGTAAGAAAAGGAACAAAGAAAATGTAAAAGAGAGAGAGAGAAAAAGAGAAAAAAAGGCAAAAAAATATCAATTAAGAGAAAGAGTGAAAAAAATAGAGGAATGAGAGAGGGAGAATGGAAAAAAACTAAAAGAAAAAATAAACAGAGAGAGAAGGAAGGAAGAGAAAGAGAAAATGAAAAAAACTATGATGGAAGAGAGAAAAAGAGGGTGAAAAAAACTAGAGAAAGAGAGAGAAGGAAAAGAGTAAATATAAAAAGTGAAAGAAAATAAAAATGATATGAAATTTGAGAGAAAGAAGAAGAGAGAGTGAAAAAAAAGAAAAAGTGAAGATGAATGAGAGAAAAACTATAGAAGAGAAGAATGGAAAGGGAGAAAGAGAGAGAGAGTGAGAGAGAAGGAGTAAATAAAAGAGAGAAAGGAACAGAAAGATAAAGGAAAAAGACAGAGACAGCGAAAAATAACTAGGATGAAAGAAAGAAAAAAAACTGGAGAGAGAGAGAGAGAAACAGTATTAAAAAATTGAGAGGAGGAGAGAGAGAGAGAGAGAAACAATATTAAAAAATTGTGAGGAGGAGAGAGAGAGAGAGAAACAGTATTAAAAAATTGAGAGGAAGAGAGAGAGAGAGAGAAACAGTATTAAAAAATTGTGAGGAGAGGAGTGAGAGAGAGAGAGAGAGAAAAACAGTATTAAAAAATTGAGAAGAGGGGAGAGAGAGAGAAACAGTATTAAAAAATTGAGAAGAAGGCAGAGAGAGAGAGAAACAGTATTAAAAAATTAAAAGGAGGGGAGAGAGAGAGAGAAATAGTGAGAAACAGTATTAAAAAATTGAGACGAGGGAAGAGAGAGAGAGAGAGAGAAGCAAGAAAGAAACAGTGGGAAAAGAAAGAGGGAGAAAAAACAGTATGGAGAGAGAGATAGAGAGAGAGAGAAAAACAGTATTAAAAAAATGAGAGAAGAGAGAGAGAGAGAGAGAGAAGTAGGAAAGAAACAGTGAAAAAAGAAAGAGGGAGAAAAAAACTGTATGAAAAGGAGGGAGAGAGAGAGAGAGACTGTTAAAAAGAAGAAATGAAAGAAAAAAAAACTATTTTAGCTATGAATCTTTTGTTTTTTTTCTTTCTTTTTTTTTTTGAAAATAACTTAGAGACTTGTGATTTCTGTCAGGAGGCAAGAAAAGATAATCTAGTTCAGTTCCAAGGGGTCTTACTTACGAGGTAGCACAGGGTCCTTCATCTAAAAGAAGAAAAGGCTGGGTTGACTGGTCAGTGCCTGAAACGGCCTTCAAGGGATATGCCAATGGAACTGAGAAATCTTTTGCACTCTCCTCCCAGGTACTACATATTAAACTGACATTTTGTCATATAACATCATCTTTAAATGAATTAGGATAGAATTTTATGGAAAGGTTTTTGAGTGAAGCCCTAATCTTTTTTTTCTGTCTTTTGCCATAGAAATTACCTACTACATTGCTACTACAATAGCTACGACACCGAGGTGTCGGGAAGGGCACTACTCCTTTCCCTGGATAGCTCCACTTTACCATTGATCCATACCTTATAATGCTGAGTGTTAAGCAAGGCAGCATCAAGTACCAGCATCACTGGAACCTCACCATCAGATTGTTTTGTGTCATATCCAGGATGCTCATGGGGGGGGTGTTTCCCCACTGCAGAGAAGCAGTCGGTGTATTCTACAGACCCAGCCAGTTGGGCAATATCTTGTGGGCGTGTACCAGCTACTCAGTCACACTTTGTTGAATAGCATATCAACCTTCATGGGTTATTTAATACCAAAGCTATACTTGTAGAAGGACATTAGTGGTATAAGCTGGGACAGGGATAAGAGGGTTCACACCTTATTCAAGGACATTGGGCCAATTTAGCTGGAGCTACAGAATACATCAACAGCTTCTCTGCAGAGAGTTATTCTGGATATGACACTAAACAATCTGATGGTGAGGTTCAAGTGATGCTGTGGCTTTGGGGAATGTTGAGCACCCCTTCACTGCCATTGCTCCTAGGTCCACTCTGGCCCGGAATGGTAGCACCTGATAGGACCCTATCTATGGGTTAAATAGAACTAAACTGCATACTTATGCTGAACTGAATTGTTTGAATTAAAACTGTTTGACTAAACTGAATAGCTTGAAATAGAAATGTTTTTTAGATTTATACTGTGTACTTATGCTAAACTGAATTGTTTGAAATGGAACTGTTTTTGACATTGAAACTGTACTTGTGCTGAACTGAATTGTTTAATATAGAACTGTTTTAACATTTAACCATGTGCAAACAAAATCTATACTTATACTTACCTGAATTAGAACTGTGAAAAACAAAGAACTCAGACTATAACACTCTGCATACGGAGACGCCTTTATTACGCCCTTCTTCTTACACTCTCACATAAACCAATATGGCTGTTTGTTTACTTCCGGTCCTAGCAAAACACTCGAGAGTATCAGGGGAGATAACTTGCATACTTTAATAAGAACTATTTGAATAAACTGAATAGTTTGAAATAGAAATGTTTTTGTCAATTAAACTGTGTACTTATGCTGAACTGATTATTTGTTTAAACATGGATTTGGCATTAAATAACCTACAAAGGTTGATATGCCATAAAACCCAACCAACCAACAATTATATGGTTTATATCCATTTCTTATAATGGTAACTATTACACAACAAACGCCTCCTGTGCAATGTAATTTTGAAAAACACTAAAAAAAAGTTCTGTAAGGCCAATTAACATAGAATGAGATCAAATAGTCAGAATTGTTGGAATGATATTGACTCTTCACAAAATTATATAAGATATCATATTTATACTTATGATGCAATTAACTGAGTAAATATTGAGACCAGATACAATGCAGGATTAAGAAGGCTGATTTTAAAGGCATGCCCTCTCCCCTTGGAAGATTGGTGCAACACAATCTTCCTACATTCATTTGATCTTGTAATGTACTAAACTAAGCTGAGTAAATATTGAGCCTAGATAAAATACAGTATTAAGAAGGCTGATTTTAAAGGCATGCCCTCTCCCCTTGGAAGATTGGTGCAACACAATCTTCCTACATTCATTTGATCTTGTAATGTACTAAACTAAGCTGAGTAAATATTGAGCCTAGATAAAATACAGTATTAAGAAGGCTGATTTTAAAGGCATGCCCTCTCCACTCGGAAGATTAGCGCAACACAATCTTCCTACCTCCATTTGTGATGTATGTATCGGTTCAGTTAGGTTTGGTTGCTTTGTTTAATGACATATCAAACTTTGTGGGTTATTTAATGCCAAAGAACAGTAGTGGTACTATTAATCCATTGCTGGGAGGATAGGGGGGGGTCATTCCTTCCCTTAGTCCAAAAGTGAAGGTAATTGTACAAGTGGAGTTTGAACTCACGTACTTTGTGGATACAGTCCAGCACATTAACCAATACACCATGGGGAATATAAGTATATATTCATTTGAAATAGATTAAGTAAGTTGGCCAACCATAGTCGAGGGTGATTTGAAGGCTTCTTTTTCAATAGCTACAACATTGAGGTGTAAGGAAAGGCACTATTCCTTTTCCTGGATTGCTGCACTTACCATTGATTCATACATTATAATGCTGAATGTTAAGCAAGGAGGCATCAAATACTATTTTTTGAGTCTTTGGTATAACTCGACTCAGGATTGAACCCCGGACTCTCGGACCATTGGTGAACAGACTAAAAGAAAAGGCTTTAATAGAAGCATTAAACCTAATTTTTCATGAATGACTCGTATCTGATTAAAGCTACTTATGTAGCACATGATTATTATGTAAACCTGATGGCAACGATTAACTTAATAGTTAATCTGACATAATCTAAAAGATTTGACAAACAATGGAGAAAATCAATCCGTTCAGAATTTTTATTGTTTTTTTATTTTTAATACGTCTACACACAGATCTAGGCTGCAGGTCTTGGTTCAAACCCAATCAACAGGAACAAAGTTTTTTTTCCTTTTCTTACTTGAAAACAAAACAAAAAAATTCAACAATTTTAAAATGTTATCATTCCAAGAATTTTTTAAATTTATTTTTTGTCTGTTAGCTTAAAATCTAAGGTGTATGATCTTTAAGAAAGACTGGCATCATTTTTCTGAAAATCAGAAGAGATTTTCAGTGGTCAGGTTTTGTTCGTTTCTTCCTCCATTTAGCTTTGTGATGTGCTAAAGTATGTATCAGTTTGGTTGCTTTATTTAATGACATGTCAACCTTTCAGGGTTGTTTAAAGCCAAATCCATCCTTGTTGAAACACAGCAGTAGTACTATTTAACCCAGAATGGGGGGGGGATAAGGGAATTCATACTTTCCCAAAGTATTAGTTTAATGGGGAGTTTGAACTTGCTTCTAGAATGATACAACCCAGCATATTAGCCATAATACCATGGCAACTCCCTGTCAGTGGTTTGGTTCAGTTTGGTTTTATGGCATATCAACCATTGTAGGTTATTTAATGACAAATCCTCTTTATACATATATGTTAAATATATAGGATTTGGTTTGGTTTAGTTTAATGACATATCAACCATTGTTGGTTATTTAATGCCAAATCCTCTTTATACATATTTATTAGATATATAAGATTTGGTTGGGTTGAGTTTTATGGCATATCAACCATTGTAGGTTACTTAATGCTAAATTCTCTACATGGACATATATGATATATATATGATTTGTAAATACATTTTGTTGATAACTATTTAAAATAAGCCTGAGCTCATTTTCTTTTTTTTTTTTTTGCACACAGTTAAATGGTTTCAAGTACTGCTATGTAACAGTAGCAATTTAACATCAGTCATTTGTTTACACCTAGTTAAATGATCAAACAGTTCTATTTCAAACAATTCAATTTAGCATAAGTCATTTGTTTGTATTCAGTTCTATTTGACCCAATGATAGGACTCTACCAGGTACTACCATTCTGGGTCAGAGTGAACCTGGGAGCAATGGCAATGAAGGGGTATTCCACATTCCCCAAAGCTCCGAAACTGGAGCCTCACCATCAGATGGTTTAATGTTATATTTATAGAGGTGCCCGTGGTGTAATGGCTATCATCGTAGGAAGTGGACACGGTGACACGAGTTTAAATCCTGAACGAGACTGATTGCATTTCACATAGCACTAATACTCTTGGGAAAGGTATGAATCCAATTATCCTCCCTCCAGCTATGGGTAAATAGTAATGCAGACTGGGTTCTTCAGCCTTGGTGAGGCATCTAGTCTAGGAGAAGGAAAACTCTGAATTCAAACCTGTTAAATTCCGCTTAAAAATTGACCTTGCGTCATATCCTGCCCGAGCGGAGGGGTTGGTAAATAGGTTTAATGTTATATCAGGACATTCATTGGAGGAGTCTTATCCCTCTGCATAGACGCAGTCTGTGTATTCTATAGCTCCAGACAACTGGGCTAAGTTAGTGGTAAGGAATAAAGTATTACTGATTTTATGACAGAAATATACTGAAAATCAGAAAAAAAAGGGATTGTCAATGGTCAGAAATTAATGCAAGTATTATTGATAAAATAGGACTATTATAAAATTAAAAAAGTAAAGTTGGTGACTGTAGTCAAGGGCAACCCGAAGGCTCTCTTTTCAATAGCTACTACACTGAGGTGTAGAGGAGAGCACTACTCCTTTCCCTGAATTGCTCCACTTTACCCTTGATACGTACCTTATAATGCTGAGTGTTAAGCAAGGAGGTATCAAGTACCATTTTTGGTATGACTCAACCTGGGATTGAACCCTGGTTTCCCGGACCATTGGTGAACACTCTACCAACTAAGCCAATGAACCGGCTCAGGACTATTATACATAATATCAATGCATAGAAAATCAGGAAGAAAGGGATTGTCAGTGGTCAGGAATTAATGCAAGTATTTCTGACAAAAGATAGTTATTACATTTATGACGTAAATGCATTACTAATGATTTTACTCTAGAAATGCATTGAAAATAAAGAAGAAAGGAATTGTCAGGGGTCAGTATTGGATTGGTTTTGTTTTAAGGCATATGGATTATTCAATGCCAAATCATATATATATATATATATAATTTGTAAGGGAATAATTTGTAGGCAATATAATCTTTAAATGAGCCAGAGCTCATTAGTTTGCACACAGTTAAATGATTTCAAATATTATTCAGCACAAATAATTCTCTTTAGTATTAATAATAGTCCCTTGTAAAAGATTGAACAGTTCTATTTGATCTATTGATCATACCCTAACAGGTACTACAACTCTGGATAAGAGTGGAATTGAGAGTAATGGTAATGAAGGAGTACTCTATATTTCCCAAAGCTTCAGGACTGAAGCCTCACCATCTAATGGTTTAATGTGTTATATGTAGGATACTTGATATAGAGATGCAGTCAGCATATTCTACAGCCTCTCCAGCCTCAGCTGATTGTGTTTGTCAGTGGTTAGAAATTAAGTGTTATTTATTAAATAGGAGAATTAATTATCAGAAGAAATATTTTTTCTAAGAAAATTTGTTCTTGAGACATGATTCTTAAGTTTTTCATATATTTGCTATTGACCAAAGATTTTAATGGCTTTCTCTCAGAGCCCTCTCTCTCTCATCTTATATATATATATATACATACACACACACACACACACACTGGCCCATTGATCTGCCACTGGCCTGGGATATTGGGGTTCAATCCCAGGTCAGTTCATACCAAAAACTCAAAAAATGGTACTTGATACCTCCTTGCTTAATACTTAGCATTAAAAGGTATGTATCAAGGGTAAACAGAGGAGATCAATAAAAGGTTAAAAATGTTAAATAGTGCTCAAATGCTGTCCACCAGAGGAGTATAAAAGCTATTTGAATTTCACCTTGTGTGTGTGTGTGTGTGTATATATATATATATTAGAGATAATTTGAATCTCACCATTTAAGGTTTATTTTAGGGTAGAAATATTTCATCTGATTGTCTTTTATATAAAAAAAAAACCCCATACAAAACAGTTACTTATGGAATGATCCTTAGAAGGTGAAATTCAAATAGCTTTTATACTCCTCTGGTGGTCAGCATTTGAGCACTATTTAACAATTTTTAACCTATTATTTAAACATATGAGATAAATAAGTTGCAGAGGAAAACAAAAAATAATTATAAATCAAGCATCAACCGAAATTAATTCAATACAATTTTAGATAAAGCAAAATTATACATATATATATATATATATATATATATATATATATATAGCAATTGCTTCATCTTAACAGACGACAGCCATCTCAATGCTAGAACCATTGAGATATCTGTACTTCTATGGATTTAAGTGGCACAAGCTTGTACAACACCAATACCACTCACTGAATCCCTGCAAATACAACCCAATGACAAGCAAAAGCAAGATGATTGGTAAATGCATGGTCGCAGGTTTTAGATTAGAGATTCCGTCTCCTAGATGGATGTCACACCAGTAACTCAAGGGCCCATCACTCCTAGTGGTTTAAATGAGCTCCTAAACACCAGCCAGGGAATTTCTATGTACCAGCGCACATATATATATATATATATATATATATATGAATAATCATACACTCATACATGTATGTATATATATATATATATATATATACATATATACACATGGTGGTTTGTAATCAGAGTATCCTTCTCCTAACTGGTTTGTCTCATAGACTGACGAGCACCATCTACCTGGAGCAACTGGTTTTAAGGTGCCAGTTACTCGCCTGATGAGCCCCCTCCTATCAGTAGAAACGGGTCTGCCGGGCTTAGTGACAAGTCACATGAGAAGGCCAGGAGTAGGACTAGGTGGTCAGAGGCTATATATATATATATATATATATATATATGAATGGTCCTTTTGTGTGTGTGTGTATATATATATATATATATATATATATATATATACACACACACACACACAAAAGGACCATTCAATAAAAGAAGAGAAATCTATCAATTTATTTTATGAGTCTCATACAATAAATAAGAGGAATATCTTTGAAAAACCCCAAAGAAATTATTTTTCCAAATTTTTTTTTTTATAAACATGTTAACTCCACATTGTTTGGAATCGGTTAATAGCAAAAATTATTTCAATCTCGCAAAAATATTCGTTTTGAGGCTATTCAAATGTTTACAAACAGGACTAAACATGGCTTTGCCACTATGAACCTGAGTTGAAAAGATAGTCCATAGAGTGGAAACACACTGACTCTCCGGTAAAGAAAAGGTTCCGGGCACAACAGTTAATAAAGAAGGTCATTCTGACAGTCTTCTGAGATATAAAAAGATGCATTACTATTTATTTCCTTGAAAAAAGGTGCAACTGTAAACAGTGCTTTCTATAGCCAATTCCTTAGGCAATATTTTACTTTATTTATTAAATGACCTTTGTATATGAACATGTAGAAAGGGAGCCAAATGTTTCATGGAGACCTATCAACGTACATATATATATATATATATATATATATATATATATATATACACACACACACTTATCGGACATAGTGAAGAAGTTTGATAAAAAGAATTTTTCTTTGCTATGAAGAACTACAAAAGAATCGGTTTACAGTCCTTAGAAGTAGTAGCGATCCAAGTCTTGAAGCATGAGTGGAACAGTAATTGTCATAGGAAATAGAATCTGAAATCCAAGTTCAAAACCTGGATGAAACTGTTTGCATTTCATTTTACCCTTGAGAAAGACAAGAATCCATGTTTTCTCCCCCGCAGATAGACCAGACTAGGTTCTTTAGTCTTGGTTTGGCAACTAATCTAGGAGAAGGAAAACTCTCCATTCAAATCGGCTTTACCATGCTTAAAGAATGAACTTGTGTTACACCCTGCCTGCAGCATTGGGGTTGATTAAATACATACAATCTGAGTCATGACCTGATGTAAACAAATACATCAGGTAGTACATATATCAAATGAAAAGTATATAATAAACAGTCATTCATTAGTCTTTTTTAGGCACCCTTAAGAATGTACAATAAGTCAAATATTAGCTGTACAAAATGTTGGTTAGGGTAATTATACCTTCAGAAATCTAATAGATTTTTTTTGTTTTTTCTTTTTTTATTCCTGTGAACTTGAATTTACAAAGTCCGTGCTGATCAATTTTTTAACATTCAAGTAGAAAAGAGTCAATCGGTTTACAAAAAACTTACAGACCCTTGTTGTCCTTTAGTGGGTTAATTATGACATTTAATTTCCTGGGCCCCTGGTGATTAAATATGCATTTCAGTAAATTAGTTGACGAATACGAGGAGCAACTTTTAACAATCAGATGTGAATCATTAATCAGCTCAGAATAAATAACATCCTAACATCCTGATGGCCATAAGCAGCCATAGATGAGTCACATTTGTCGACTCCTCTGACTCAGTCCCAAATCGAGGCACCAAAAATGAAAAATAAGTAAATAATTAGAAATGCAGCTCAATGGTTACCAGTGAGGTCAGCAAACTATATTAAAGTACAAATACATTTGAGTATTGTTATTAGATCTTAAAAAGTGATATAAGTAAAAAGTAAAGTTGGTGACCAGAAGGCTCCTTTTCCAATAGCTACTACACCGAGGTGTAGGGGAGGGTGCTACTCTTTTCTCAGGATTGCTCCACTTCACCCTTGATATGTACCTTATATTGCTGAGTGTTAAGCAAGGAGGTATCAAGTACCATTTTTTTTAAGTCTTTGGTATAACGTGACCTGGGATTGAACCCCGGTCTCCCAGACCATTGGGGAACACTCTACCCTCTAGACTAATGAACCGGTTAAAAAGTGATATCATCATCATCATCATGTTGTACCACCAGCACGGATATCCCTGACCCTCTCATGCCACTTCTCCCTATCGTGCATTGCTTCTGGCAGGTACTCAGGGCTGAGTCCCGTATCCTGCTCTATGTATGTTCGAGCTGGCCGTCCTGCTTTTGCTCAGCCATATGTGGGGTCCACAGGAGTACATCACTTATGAGCTCGTCCCTGCCTCTCCAGCAGTGTCCTGCATGTCTGGGTCATCTGACTTGGATAGTTTTCATGATGGGAAGTAGGTGGCCGTACAGCTGGTGCTTTGCGGGGTGCTGCCTCCATGACTTGTTCAATATTGCTCGCAGCATTCTTGTGTAATTGCCGTCTAGCTTTTTCTCCAGCCGTTTTGTTAGCATTCAAGTACTGCATCCATATAAGCAGTATCGATACGACCACTGCCTGGAGAGAAAGTTAGTTTATTTGTTTAATGGCATATCAAACTCTTATGAGATATCTAATGCTGAAATTTGATTCATTTCTAAAGGATTGATTATAATAAAGAGACGGAGAGCAAATAAGAGAGAAAAGTCTGGTTTATTTGCTTAACAGCATATCCATATTTACCCAACCCCTCCGCTTGGGCCGGATATGACACAAGGTCAATTTTTAAGCGGAGTTTAACAGGTTTGAATTCAGAGTTTTCCTTCTCCTAGACTAGTTGCCTCACCAAGGCTGAAGAACCTAGTCTGCCCTACTATTTACCCATAGCTGGAGGGAGAATAACTGGATTCATACTTTTCCCAAGGATAGTGCTATGTGAAATGCAATCAGTCTCGTCCAGGATTTGAACTCGTGTCACCGTGTCCATTTCCTATGATGATAACCATTACACCACAGGCACCTCCGTTAACAGCATATCAACTCGTGTTATTTTATGCTGAAATTGGATTCATAGGTAAAGGTTTGGATTGGTTTATTTGTTTAATGGCATATCAACTCCTTATGGGTTATTTAATGTCAAAATTGGATTCTGTTTGATGGTCAATTCTCCTAAAATCTTTTTACAACTGAATAATTTTTTTTTACTATCAAATTAACACACATGTTCACCTACATAATGGTTATATTAGTTGGTTAGGTTTCATGGCACATAACCTTTCTGGGTTATTTAATGCCAAATTCTTTTTATACATATATATAAGATATATATTTGTAAAAAAGTTAGTTGGTAGATAACAATCTTTAAACAAGCCAATGCTTATTTGTTTGTACAGTTAAATGGCTTCAGGTATAAAAAATGATTAGATATTTCAGTTTGACCCATAGTTGGGATCCTAACAGGTACTATCACTGAAGTTCAGAGTGGACCTGGGAGTAATGGCAATGAAGGGGTATGCTCGTTCCTCAAAACTCCAGGCCTGAAACCTTACAGTCAGTTGGATTAAAGTCATATCTAGGACACATATTGAGGGGAGGGTCATACCCCCACTGCAGAGTTACAGCTGGTATATCATATAGCTACACCCCCAGGTGACTGGACTGTTGCCTACTTGAGGTGATCCACACTATTGTTTATTACAAACAGTAAGATCCCCACCGCTAAGCCCACTCTGACCTGGAATGAAATAAATACATCACTTTAAAAATTATTAGTATTAGATAGGAATACTTGATACCATACAACTATATGCAAATTCTTAGTATTAGATAGGAATACCTGAAACCACATAAATCTGTGCCAATTATTTTATTAGATAAGAATACTTGATACCATATAACTGTATGCAAATAAATAATTATTATTAAATAAGTGAGACATCGTTTGTTTGTTTAACAGCATATCAACTCCTTATTTATTATCTAATACCAAAATTGATTCAATTGTAAATGTTTGTAGTTATACATATATTTTCAATTGCATTATTTTCATTTGTCTATAATCATTTGAACACTGTTGTATGGTTTCAAGTATTCTTATCTAATACAAATAATTCAAACATAATAATGATTTCAAGTATTCCTATCTAATACCAATAATTTTTAACCAATTTATTTGACACATAGAGAGGGCCTGAACAGGTACTATGACTTTAGATTAGAGTGGAACTGGGAGTAATGACAATGAAGATATACTCCACACTGCCCAAAGCTCCAGAACTGAAGCCTCATACTGGATGCAGTTTCATGTCCTATCCAGGACACAAGAGAGAAAGAGAGAGAAAATTTAGGTAGCGACTGTATATACATAAATAATCTATAGATAGCTACTGTATATATGTTGATAAAGTCTGAAATTATATCCGACAGTATAAAAAAAGAGAGAAGGTAAGTATTTACCCAAATTCACTGTTTCAGGCAGGATGTGACTCCATGTTAAATTTAAGTGAAATACAGCTGGTTTGAATATCAATTTTTCTTCTGTTGGATTCTCTCTGGTATAGGATGTACGCAAAATTGAAAAATCTTCATTTCTCTTTTGACCAATGAGAGACAAGGACTGAAAGCATTTAAGATTGTTTGTTCTGAGAACAACTGAACTCCTGACAAGGATCTAAGATCATTTGCAACAGTCTTCAAATGCAATTGCTAGTTGAACTTTCTGCCAAGAAGACCTATCTTTTGGATTAACGCCAGAGGAAACCTACAGATTAGGATTACCAACACTGGATTCTGAGAACAACTGAACTCCTGACAAGGATTTTAACACCTTCTTCTTGATAAGCGGTTCCCAACCAATTTTGGGCTATGCTCCACTTTGGTATTTCTGATACCCCCCCACCCCGTAATATTTAATTCTTACATATTCAAAGTTTTACTCCAATTTATGTGAAGGAAGCTTAAAAGGCCATCAACTTGGTCTCGAAACACCCCCCCCCAATACATTACCATTTTCTTCTACATTGGGAATTACTGTTCAAGATTGTTTACAGTACCAAAACCTAAGTGTTGAGTCTAATTAAGTGAAAATGTAAAATGATACACACAACTGATACAAGATATCCTTTTGGGATGGACAGTAGAACAATCCACTCTCATGGATTGAATAAAGAAAGGGTTGGTCTGAAATTTCAGATACTCCCTACATAATGGACTCGCCCTCCTGACCAAATCCAAGTCCTATTTACCAACCTCTCTGCTCGGGCCGGATATGACACAAGGTCAATTTTTAAGCGGAGTTTAACAGGTTTGAATTCAGAGTTTTTCTTCTCCTAGACTAGTTGCCTCACCAAAGCTGAAGAACCCAGTCTGTCCTACTATTTATCCATAGCTGGAGGGAGAATAATTGGATTCATACCTTTCCCAAGGGTATTAGTGCTATGTGAAATGCAAACAGCCTCGTCCAGTATTTGAACTTGTGTCGCCGTGTCCATTTTCTACGATGATAACCATTACACCACGGGCACCTCCTGACCAGATCTAAGTGACACAATCAGGTGTGATACCACTTCCTTACCGGATAGTCACTACCCCACTGGACTCTCAGCTTCCTATTAGCTAACTACAGTTTAATCAGGTTCACTCGTATCTTGTTTCTGTTACTTGAATATATACGTTTTTCTATCAAACCTTTTTGTATTCTCTATGTCTTTCTTTTTGCCAGCATCACAACAGACAGACACACCAACTAAAAATGTTGCAATTAAAACAACAAAGAGGAGGATAATAGTGAGAATACATCAGTGGATTATAAATTTTATTTTATTTGGCAAAATGACAAAGACAATGTAAAGATTCAAATATCAAAAGAAGCAGTGAATCTTTTACATGAGGTGGAATTCCAATGTTCAGGGAGAAGTAACTGTTGACTGCAGTCATGCAGTCCATTTTGAATCTCGTGGTGCGTCAGTCTTGCTGGACCTTGACCCTGACATGATCCCCCACCTTGTTCATGGTGTGGTTTATGTAGAAAGGATGGCATCAATCCCTTTGACTCCGACATGGCCAGGGTTGAGGAAGAGGAAACACTATCCTAGGGTCTTTTTTTTTATTCATTGCGGACTTTTTGTCCTCATCTTGGTAGTTTTTTGTTGTTTCTTGATCGCCCTCTGGGGCCCGTGGCATAGCGGATAGAAGTGTTCAGTCTCTACGGTTCCAGGTGAGCATTATCAGAAGATAGCGGTTTCAATTCCAACCCAAGCCAGCCAGAGGTATACTTGGTCAAAAATGTGGTGTGATAGACAACAACTATGGAGGGTAGTAATTACTGGGGATATGGTTACAAGACTCAGCATTCCTATCTGAGGTCGCAGTTAATCACCTGAAGAAGGCCAGAGGTGAAATTTGGTATAAGTAGTCTTATATAGCAATTGCAAGTAGTTACTCTAGCAAGATCATTGACGGCATTGTGTAAGAGTTATGAACCCCCCTTATCAACTCAGCTAGGGGTTAAATAACATCACTGCTGTTCTACAGGAAAGGCTTAGAGATTAAATAACCCACAAAGGTCGATATGTCATTAAACAAACAGACTAATTAACAAACCAATAAAACACTTGAGAAAGGGTATGAGCTAGCTCCCTTTATCTCCCTAACTATGGATTAAATAATATCACTGCTGTTATTCTAAAAGAAAGACTTAGGCATCAAATAACCCACAAAGGTTGATATGCCATTAAACAAAGAAACCAACCCATTTTGTCAGGGTTCAAATACCTAAGGTAGCAGTGAACATATAAATAGAATTGATTTTATTTACCGAAATGGACACATAGCATAATGGTTATAGGTGTTGGTTCCCTAAGCTTCTAAGGAGACAATCATCTGGAGGTTGCAGGTTCAATCCTGACTGCAGGCGAGTAACAATACAGGAATACTTAACACTTGTACCCGGTTATGGCTAATGGAATCAGAACAGGCAACCCCCGTGGATTCAATAAAGGATGAAGTTCGAAGTTCCGTGAAGGTTCCCGAGTTCGACAAACACCTGAAGAAGGCCGGAAGACATATCGGCCAAAACGTTGTGGAAATAATAAAGATGAAGATAATAGTCCGAAAACCCTTAATGATAAAAAAAGAATTGATTTTATTTACCAAAATGAAACAAAATTCAACTCATCTAGCAATTGTCTAATGGTGACTCTAGCACAAACAAGAATGATATTATGTCAGGGTTCAAATATCCACAGTAGCAGGGAATATGGTAACAATCAGAGAAATATTCAATGTAGAAATCAGTGTTAAACAGTAGGTAATCAAGTGACCTTTTGAGTAACAAATGCTATGTAAAATTTGAAATAAGACATTACTCATTGTTCATTGGACAGCCAAAACAAGAGAATAAAACATTGAAATTTTATGTGGACTTGGGATTCAAAGAAAATATTTGAACTTTAGAAAAACTTGGGAAAATAGAAAAAAACATGAGCAACATTAGAATTGTATTATTGATAATTCTTAATTTCCGTCTACGTTTTATTAAACAAAGTTTGTTTCTTTTATTTGATTCTATACTTTATAAGTATATCATAGAAGTGTATATTTAAATGAGATGTGATTTTCAAAATATAAATATATTATTAAATTTAGTTTTTATATAAAAAATGGTGTTTACATTTTGAGAAGGGATATATTTAAATAGGATAGGATTATATATATATATATATATATACAGAATAACAGGTTGCAATGAATCAATTGTTATCTAAATTACACAGAAAAGAAAATAACATTGATATCTCACTTTATCCGATATATTTACTAAAATGACATGAAAATATCGAGAAATAGTACAGATTAAATCTATTCAAAGAAATCGCCAATAGCTTCAACTATGGCCTCCAGATGATTTCAGAATTTCCTATAAGCCTTTCTGACAATCTCCTTGTTTGAATTGGTAAAATCCGCCATTATCCTTGCCTTCAGTTCATCTTTGGTATTTCATGGAGTTTAGTTGATCTCTTGCTCAACCTTGCCCTTCGCATGATAATCTGGGAGAGTTTAGTGATCAGATGTTAAGAGTAGTGTAGTCCTGTTGTCATATGTCGGGTCTTCCAGCTGTAATTCTCTTGATTCAGAGAAGCCTTACCTCTTCCAGGCACAATGTAGGCATCCATGTTGAGTCTGAGGCAATGCGGGAAGATGAATGGAGATATAATGTCACCATTGCTAGTGATCAGCCCAAACACCATGCTGTGAACTGGGTGTTTAGTTTTTGTCACTATCGGTACATCTTGTGGGAATAGAGCAAGCCGACAGTTGTTCTGTGAGTTCACTATCTGATCCTAGTAGAAAATTTTCTCATTTGAGAAAAAGTCAAGCATGTTTGTAAAGGATCGGAAAAAGAGTTGAATGGCTCCAAAGGTGATTATGAAGGTGTGACAGCTTGAAAAACTCAATCTGATCATTCTGAGAAGATAAGAACTCCAGAGTTTGTTGGTGAGACCCAGGCCAAAATTGACGACAATCCCAGCAAGTTAATCAAGTCCACAGCCAGGAAGATAGAAGTGTCGAAGTTTCTTATCAGGCAGGTAGTGCATAAAGACATTCACTATTTCTCATACTAGAAGAGAAAAAAGGGTTAATTTTTGTCACAGGCCATGAAGACCAAGAGAAAAGACCGCACTATAAAGTTTTTGAACTAAGTCAAACATCTCTAAAAATCTACAACTATTTAACCCATAACAAGGGAGATAAGAAGGTTCATACTTTTCACAAAGGTATTAGTCTGAAAGTGACCAGAATATCACAACTGGAGTTCAAACTTGCTTATTATGATGTTGCAGTTCAGCATGTTAGCCCCTTTTGCCATGGAAACTCTCTTTATTTGAATATATGATTTTCAAAATATGAATTAATTATCAAAAATTATTTTGATATAGAAATGGTATATCTAAATATAACCAAATTTTCAATATTTATACATTTTTTCGAAAAAGAACCAAAACACTTAAGAGTCGAAATTCCGATGAATTGTATGCGCAGAGTTTTATCTTTGAAATATGGTAAAAGACTTATAAAAGACATTTTCTTTATGTCCCTTTTTTCTTTAGGGGTTTATTTTCCTCCTTTACGTTCTTTTTTACATTTCAGCCATGTTTTTTTTTGGGGGGGGCATTCTTTGAATAGTACTTGATTTATCCATTCAAATTTAAATAGAAAACAAATTTTTATCGTTTGAAAATTGTTAAATTAGACGCTTGTCTTCATGATAAGCACAAAATTAATTCACATGGAATTATTAAAACAGAACTTTATTTTTTTTAAAACAACAATGCTTTTAGTCCTCTATTTGTTAATGAATACCTGGGTGGTGAAATTGTCAAATGGGGTATGGCTGACCATGCATGGAAATGAGAAAGATGAATAGAGCTTTATGAGACAAGGTCCAAATAATCGTCAGGGAGGATCATTGGCAAATAAAATGTCTTTAAATATTGCACATCTCACAACCAGTATGTAATATGGGCAAGCACTGCGTAGAAATAAATCTCCTCAACTTTAATAAGTTGGTTGTTTTATTTTATGGTGTATCAGCCCTTTTCAGGTCATTTAATGTCGAATCAAATCATTTTGATGAAAGTTTCAAGGTCTTTGTATCTTCAAATATTTATTCATAGTGTACAGTAATTTTCAGATACAGATTTGGTTTTATAAACTTTGGTATTGTTTGTATTGGTTAGTGTCTTTAATTGGAATCGTTTAATCACCTGAAGAAGGCCAGAGGTGAAATTTGGCTGAAACTTAGTGAAGAAGAAACAACACAAAAACTACCAAGATGAGGACAAAAAGTCTGCAATAAATAAAAAAATGAATTCTCAGATTAAGAAGCCTCATCTCAAAATGATTCCAATTAAAGACAATTACAAATTTGGTACGGACCCGACTATGGAAGACCAGATACTGAGAACAAATAATTGGATTTATAAGACCAAAAAATCCAACCTTGATTGCCCTTTGAGGCCTGTGGCGCAGCGGATAGAGGCGTTGAGTCTCTACAGTTCCAGGTGAACATTGTCAGAAGATAGCGGTTTCAATTCCTATCCAGAAGTTTACTTGATCAAAAACATGGTGCGATAGACAACAACTATGGAAGGCAGTAATTACTGGGGATACGGTTACAAGACTCAGCATTCCTACTCGAGGTCGCAGTTAATAACCTGAAGAAGGCCAGAGGTGAAATTTGGCCGAAACGTAGTGAAGAAGAAACAACACAAAAACTACCAAGATAAGGACAAAAAGTTCGCAATAAATAAAAAAATTATATCGGTTAAGTCTTTCAATTTTTTTCTTATAGGCCCACTGCTTTCAGGAAGGACATTATAGTGTTGACTTCAGTTTTAATAGATAGTTCTTTCTCTAGTTGGTTTCAGAAGTCTAGTCAAAGAGAAATCAACCTATTGAGAGCTAGTTAATTTACTTAACTTGCAAAATGAACTGATGGATGTTCACCAATCAGACATCAGCAAAATGCTGCCCTTTTCCACTTCAAACTTAGTCTCTTTTATGTTCATCAAATCTCGCTACTTCACATGGGCTTACCACGTTCTCCTCCATAAAACAAGTCACACTTCTTGCGTCCTTTTCTTCTAATTTCCACGTGCTGGCAGCAGAGAAAGCATACCTTCTGTTTCTTTGAGGGAAAATTGTTTGTGGAATTACTACTACACTATCATACAGTTTGCATTGTAAAATCTTTCTCTTGTAGGGGCCAGATCAATTCATTCAATGAGAAGATGTTTTATTGGGAACAGAGTTTGGCATGCATAGCACATTGGTTGCTCTTCTTTAAGTAAGAAAAAGTAAGTTGGCGCCTGAAGTTGAGGGCGACCCAAAAGCTCCCTTTTCAACAGCTACTACACCGAGGTGTAGGGGAGGGCACTACTCCTTTCCCTGGATTGCTCCACTACACTTGATACGTACCTTATATTGCTGAGTATTAAGCAAGGTGGTATCAAGTACCATTCTTAAAGTCTTTGGTATGACATGACCGGGGATTGAACCCAGGTCTCCCAGACTATTGGTGAATACTCTACCCACTAGACCAATGAGCCGGTAATGTGTAATTCATGTGTAACCTATGCACAGTTTGGATAATAAAAACAAATCTACATACTATATTTTTGATAAATTTAATCATAATTTTTAAGTCTTGGAAAGTAAGACATTTATTTGGTAGATGTAAAAATATTTACAGTTTGTGTTCTTTTAAAACGGCAGGAAAATTTTTTTGAATAAACTATCATTCAAGTACATCTTTTAAATAAAAATAATTATCTTATACTTTAATAAAATCAACTCTGCATTCTTTATTTTTAATAATGATCATCTTACAACCCAAATGAAATATGACTAAGTACTGCTTATGAATAATTATCCTAAACTTTAATAAAACTCACTCTACATTCTTTATTTTTAATAATGATCATCTTACAACCGAAATGAAATATGACTAAGTACTGCTTATGAATAATTATCCTAAACTTTAATAAAACTCACTCTATATTCTTTATTTTTAATAATGATCATCTTACAACCAAAATGAAATATCACTAAGTACTGCTTATGAATAATTATCCTAAACTTTAATAAAACTCACTCTATATTCTTTATTTTTAATAATGATCATCTTACAACCAAAATGAAATATCACTAAGTACTGCTTATGAATAATTATCCTAAACTTTAATAAAACTCACTCTACATTCTTTATTTTTAATAATGATCATCTTAGAACCCAAATGAAATATGACTAAGTACTGCTTATGAATAATTATCCTAAACTTTAATAAAACTCACTCTACATTCTTGATTTTTAATAATGATCATCTTACAACCCAAATGAAATATGACTAAGTACTGCTTATGAATAATTATCCTAAACTTTAATAAAACTCACTCTACATTCTTTATTTTTAATAATGATCATCTAAGAAGCCAAATGAAATATGACTAAGTACTGCTTATGAATAATTATCCTAAACTTTAATAAAACTCACTCTACATTCTTGATTTTTAATAATGATCATCTTACAACCCAAATGAAATATGACTAAGTACTGCTTATGAATAATTATCCTAAACTTTAATAAAACTCACTCTACATTCTTGATTTTTAATAATGATCATCTTACAACCCAAATGAAATATGACTAAGTACTGCTTATGAATAATTATCCTAAACTTTCATAAAACTCACTCTACATTCTTTATTTTTAATAATGATCATCTTACAACCCAAATGAAATATCACTAAGTACTGCTTATGAATAATTATCCTAAACTTTAATAAAACTCACACTATATTCTTTATTTTTAATAATGATCATCTTACAACCCAAATGAAATATGACTAAGTACTGCTTATGAATAATTATCCTAAACTTTAATAAAACTCACTCTACATTCTTTATTTTTAATAATGATCATCTTATAACCCAAATGAAATATGACTAAGTACTGCTTATGAATAATTATCCTAAACTTTAATAAAACTCACACTATATTCTTTATTTTTAATAATGATCATCTTACAACCCAAATGAAATATGACTAAGTACTGCTTATGAATAATTATCCTAAACTTTAATAAAACTCACTCTACATTCTTTATTTTTAATAATGATCATCTTATAACCCAAATGAAATATGACTAAGTACTGCTTATGAATAATTATCCTAAACTTTAATAAAACTCACTCTACATTCTTTATTTTTAATAATGATCATCTTACAACCCAAATGAAATATGACTAAGTACTGCTTATGAATAATTATCCTAAACTTTAATAAAACTCACACTACATTCTTTATTTTTAATAATGATCATCTTACAACCCAAATGAAATATGACTAAGTACTGCTTATGAATAATTATCCTAAACTTTAATAAAACTCACTCTACATTCTTTATTTTTAATAATGATCATCTTACAACCCAAATGAAATATGACTAAGTACTGCTTATGAATAATTATCCTAAACTTTAATAAAACTCACACTATATTCTTTATTTTTAATAATGATCATCTTACAACCCAAATGAAATATGACTAAGTACTGCTTATGAATAATTATCCTAAACTTTAATAAAACTCACTCTATATTCTTTATTTTTAATAATGATCATCTTACAACCCAAATGAAATATGACTAAGTACTGCTTATGAATAATTATCCTAAACTTTAATAAAACTCACTCTATATTCTTTATTTTTAATAATGATCATCTTACAACCCAAATGAAATATGACTAAGTACTGCTTATGAATAATTATCCTAAACTTTAATAAAACTCACTCTATATTCTTTATTTTTAATAATGATCATCTTACAACCCAAATGAAATATGACTAAGTACTGCTTATGAATAATTATCCTAAACTTTAATAAAACTCACTCTATATTCTTTATTTTTAATAATGATCATCTTACAACCCAAATGAATATGACTTAATACTGCTTATGAATAATTATCCTAAACTTTAATAAAACTCACTCTATATTCTTTATTTTTAATAATGATCATCTTACAACCCAAATGAAATATGACTAAGTACTGCTTATGAATAATTATCATAAACTTTAATAAAACTCACTCTACATTCTTTATTTTTAATAATGATCATCTTACAACCCAAATGAAATATGACTAAGTACTGCTTATGAATAATTATCCTAAACTTTAATAAAACTCACTCTACATTCTTTATTTTTAATAATGATCATCTTACAACCCAAATGAAATATGACTAAGTACTGCTTATGAATAATTATCCTAAACTTTAATAAAACTCACTCTACATTCTTTATTTTTAATAATGATCATCTTACAACCCAAATGAAATATGACTAAGTACTGCTTATGAATAATTATCCTAAACTTTAATAAAACTCACTCTATATTCTTTATTTTTAATAATGATCATCTTACAACCCAAATGAAATATGACTAAGTACTGCTTATGAATAATTATCCTAAACTTTAATAAAACTCACTCTATATTCTTTATTTTTAATAATGATCATCTTACAACCCAAATGAAATATGACTAAGTACTGCTTATGAATAATTATCCTAAACTTTAATAAAACTCACTCTATATTCTTTATTTTTAATAATGATCATCTTACAACCCAAATGAAATATGACTAAGTACTGCTTATGAATAATTATCCTAAACTTTAATAAAACTCACTCTATATTCTTTATTTTTAATAATGATCATCTTACAACCCAAATGAAATATGACTAAGTACTGCTTATGAATAATTATCCTAAACTTTAATAAAACTCACTCTACATTCTTTATTTTTAATAATGATCATCTTATAACCCAAATGAAATATGACTAAGTACTGCTTATGAATAATTATCCTAAACTTTAATAAAACTCACTCTACATTCTTGATTTTTAATAATGATCATCTTATAACCCAAATGAAATATGACTAAGTACTGCTTATGAATAATTATCCTAAACTTTAATAAAACTCACTCTACATTCTTGATTTTTAATAATGATCATCTTACAACCCAAATGAAATATGACTAAGTACTGCTTATGAATAATTATCCTAAACTTTAATAAAACTCACTCTACATTCTTGATTTTTAATAATGATCATCTTACAACCCAAATGAAATATGACTAAGTACTGCTTATGAATAATTATCCTAAACTTTAATAAAACTCACTCTACATTCTTTATTTTTAATAATGATCATCTTACAACCCAAATGAAATATGACTAAGTACTGCTTATGAATAATTATCCTGAACTTTGAAAAAAGTGCCTATGTCCTTTTTTTTTAACAATAACCATTTTATAAACCGGGACATTGGCCCAGCGGTTAGAGTGTTCGCAAATGGCCCGGGAGACCTGGGTTCAATCCCAGGTCGAGTCATACCAAAGACTTTAAAAATGGTACTTGATACCACCTTGCTTAACACTCAGCATTATAAGGTACGGTTCAAGGGTAAAGTGGAGCAATCCTGGGAATGGAGTAGCGCCCTCCCCTACACCTTGGTGTAGTAGCTATCGAAAAGGGAGCCTTCGGGTCACCCTCGACTATGGTCGCTAACTTTACTTTATAATATGACTAAGAACAGTTAGTTATTACTATTGTTGTATTTTTGATTTGTTATTAATCTCTTATGTTGAATTTATAAATTAAACTTTCTTGTAAGAAGTGAAAAAAACATAATATAAAATGTTCAGAACCCCCCCCTAACCCCCACAAACAAAAGAAAAGACTATTGTAGTTTTATGGTTTAGAGAGTAAGAGGTCACAAAAGATTTTTTTAACTTTAGAAGCTCCGCTTTCTATAACTGAAAATGTCTAACTCTAAATTCTAAATTTTGAACATGATTCTGGTTGGTTGGGCTTTATGGCATGTCAACCTTTGTAGGTTATCTAATATATGTACCGCCGAAGCTGGTACTTTGCAGGTTATTTAATGCCAAATCCATTTCTATACAAATAATCAGTTCTGTTACAAACAATCCAGTACACAGTTTAATTGCCAAAAACATTTCTATTTCAAACTATTCAGTTCATTCAAACAGTTCTAATTCAGTTTAGTATAAATATAGATTTTGTTTACACACAGTTAAATGTCAAAACAGTTCTATATTAAACAATTCAGTTTCAATGCCGAAAGCAGTTCCATTTCAAACAATTCAATTTAGCCTAAGTACACAGTTTAATTGTCAAAAACATTTCTATTTCAAGCTATTCAGTTTAGTCAAACAGTGCTAATTCAAACAATTCAGTTTAGCATAAGTATGCAGTTTACTTCTATTTAACCCATAGATAGGGCCCTATCAGGTGCTACCATTTCGGGCCAGAGTGAACCTGGGAGCAATGGCAATGAAGGGGTGTTCCTCATTCCTCAAAGCCCCAGCATCACTGGAACCTCACCATCATATTACTTAGTGTCATATTTAGGACACTTGTTGGTGGTGGTGGGGGAGTCTTACCCCTCTGCAGTCGGTGTATTCTACAGCCCCAGCCAACTGGGCAAAATATGTTTCTGTTGGGTATATAAAAAAATAAGTTAAAAAGAATAATAAATGAATATTAAGATTCTTTTTATTAATGTATATCATAGCAACTCATTATTATTATTATTATTATTAACTAAGTTTTGCTTTGTCTGACATATACACAAGGTGCATATGATAAGTTTCCAGACTTTTTTCATATGGGCACTTTTATTGATAGTACACACATGAAACTCTAGTCCTCTTTGAAGTAATCTCCTCTGGCTGCAATCCACTTGTTGTACCATTCCAACAACTTCTGGAAGGCCCCATCGAAGTCCTCTTGTGTGAGCATGTCAATGACCTTCATCACAGCCTCTTTCATCTCCTCAATTGTCTCATAACGACAGCCTCTGAGCTTAGGGAATAACCAAAAGCCACAGGGAGCAAGATCTGGACTATAGGGAGGCTGAGAAACTGTCTTGATGCCTATCTTGGTCAAATAGTCTGTGACAAGGATGGAGTTGTGGACTAGTGCATTGTCCTTGTGGAAATGCCACTGACCTGATTTGAAGAGTGCTGGCCTCTTCCCAAGGAATATCTTCCTAAACTCCCTTAAAACCTCAACATAGTAACCCTAAACCTTTGGCCAATCAACTGTGGTGTACTGACTTCCTTACTCCTCCCACACCTCTCCTCATCCCTCATAGACTCCCTGCCTTCCTTGAATCTCTTATGCCACTCAAAAACTGATGCTCAATTCATGCAAGATGCTCCAAAAGCAGTCTGAAGCATTCCATATGTTTCTGTGGCGGCATTTTTTCCAAGTTTAAAACAGAGTTTCATAGCATATCATTCTTCTAAAGTGTAAGATTGCATTTTTGAAATTCACCAGCTGTGACAATCAGGCTTTAGTAGAGTGTATTCCAATTGCTGCTGTAGCTGTTCATTTGAACCTGAAATCATAAAAATTGGTCAGTCATCTCATAAGATGTATAGCAATAATATAGTGAATTTTCAAGAGTCTACGACAATTTAAAATCCCCATACGAAAAAAAGTCTGGAAACTTATCATGTGCACCTCGTACATAAGATTGTTGATTATATCTGCTGTTTGTTGGTCACTCATCTCAGTAGAGAACAGGCTTATTGATGCTTAACTCTGTGACATGAATCAGTGCTTGCAGCATCAGTTTATTTCAAACCTTTTGTTAATATTTTCTTTGCTTAAATTGATAAATTTAACTTTATCATAAGTATATATGTATAAAAAATTTGCATTCTATGCCATGAAACCCAACCAACTTGTTGGTCGGGGTAGCATTATTTTCCTATCCATACAACTTACTCAATGATCAGAGAATATAAACTAACAAAAATAAAAAATAAGATGATTAATAATGACGAAAATGTTTCCAAGAAATTCAAACAATTCTTTTTTTTAAACACCCGTTTCATTTTTTATTTTTGTTAGTTTATATTCTCTGGTCATTGAGTAAGTTGTATGGATAGGAAAATAATGCTACCCCTACCAACAAGTTGGTTGGGTTTCATGGTATACGACCCTTGTAGGTTATTTAATGCCAAATGCTGTTTTATATATATATATATATATATATATATATATATATATATATTAAACAAATACAATTTGTAAACAAATAGTTTGTAGGTAACATTTTAAGCAAGTCATAGTTCACCACAAACAAGATTAGAATTATCACCTTGTATCCAGGTGTGGGTGGGCTACCTAATATAGACAATGCTTTACTGATTTGACTAGAGACTTATCAACAGGCAAAATAGAAATTTGTATTGCTAAGAGATTAAAATAATTCAATTTTTTTTTATTATGAGATTTATCAAAGTTTTAATTCATCTTGTCCTGTAATCCAAGGACAAATAAAACTTGTAGTGATTGGATTAAAAGATTAAAGTTAATCTAATCAGACTGGTCATTAAACCCCTTTATATTTTCACTGAAATTAACCCATTTTCATTATCTAATTACCAGTTAACTTACTAATTACTGACAATAGAAACGGTTTTTTGGTAGATCAAAACCTAAAGGAGTCGGATCAGAATTGACGTGTAATAAGAAGTTGAATAAAAGATTTAGTGGTTCTTCCCGTAAAATGGGTCCTTTTTATAACTATTATCTATATGAAGTGAGAAGGTTGCTGAAAAGTCCTCAGCTTCACCAAGAATAAAATGAAACATACATGCTACTCTACAATTTCATATATTTACTCATGTCAAGAGGGTGAGAAAATCAATTAGACTAAGTGGGTAGGAATGCTACTGGGGTTATGCCAAAGTCACTAAGCTATTTTTGGCACCAAGCTCACCTGTGCATTTGCGAATAAGACCTCTGCTTGTGTTGCATACTGCCTTTATATAAAAGACAAGTAAATCACCCTCATTAAACTAATGGTATTCATTGTAGGAAATAAAATTCATGACCCAAGTTCAAATCCTGGATTAGACTGTCTGCATTTCACTTTAAGCTAATGTTCTTGGGAAAGGCAGAAATCCATCTCTTCCCTTCCCCACAACAATGAGTAAATAGTAGGCCAAACTGATTCTTTAGGTAACCAGTTGAGAAGGGAAACCGAATTTAAACCAGCTGTGTTCCACTTAAAAAAACTGACCTTGTGTCATGTCCTAGTGGTAGTGTCTGGACTGAATTTAGATAACAGAAAAAAAAAAAAATCAAATAAATGAAATTAAAAAAGCCATCCGTGTAAAAAAAAAACAGCAGTGCATGGCTGAAGGGTGGGGGATAAGGGGGTTCATACCTTCCTCAAGGGTATTAGTCCAAAATTAAAGATACTATTTAAAGTGCTAAAAATGTTCAATCTATCTTGGTAGTGTAAGTTTTGGTTTCTGTCTAATGGCATATCAACCTTCATGGGTTATTTAATGCCAAAGCCATCCATGTAAAAGAACAGAAGAGGTACTATTTAACCCATAGCCAGAGGAATAAGGGGGTTCATTCCTTTGCTTGGGTTTCTTAATTTAATGGCATATCAACCTTCATGGGTTATTTAATGTCAAAGCCATCCATGTAAAAGAACAGAAGAGGTACTATTTAACCCATAGCTGGGTTCAAATGATTATAAGTTTGGAAATAAGTGATAAAAATAGACTATTGAAATTTTGGAATGAGGTTCTTCTTATTCATTTATAACCAAACAAAATTATAAAAAAGTGACGTTAGTTAAAAGGAAAGAGTTGAGGAGATACATTTTTGCATTGTGAAAATTGATTTTTTTTTTTTTTTTTAATTACTAAAATAAACCTTTGAGGACTTGTCCAGAATAATACTTTCAGGAAATGTCTTTGGTAATGAACAATATATATATATATATATATATATAGGAATGTACTTGTATTTTTTTTCTTTTTAAACATTGATAAATTAAATCCAGAAATTTACTAACATTCACAATACAGATAAGAGTAAGTTTCAGTGATTTGCTTCATCTTTTTATTGAATAATCAAATCCTAAATTCTATAGAAATCTAATACATTCACCATCCAGCTAAGATTACATTTCTGAACATTTACATTAAAAAAAGAAGTCTTCAACTTGCAACAATTAAACGATATTTCTTTATTCTTTCCTCCCCCTGTGAAGAAGATGGATACTCATGACCAATTTATGATATATAATTTTGGTAATTAATATGAAGCTGTTCAGTAAAAATGAAGGCAATGACTGAAACTTACTCTAATGGTGAATACAATTGCATTTCTATAGAATTTGGGATTTCAATTTAATATTCCATTATAGAATGAGGTTATGCATAAGTTATGGTGGTCTACAGCATCCAGGTATCTCAGCTTTGCATATAAAATCCTCTTCATTTCCATTTAATATTAGAATATTATAGACTGAGAACAGATACAATTTATAGTCATCTATAGGATCTGGCATACCTTTAAGCATCTCCTGGAGTCTCGCCGTCTGCCTTTTGGGTGCCCAAGGGTCTGGAAATAAGAATGTTTGCCTCTCCATATATAGCAAAGGAGGTGCCCTGTGGTGTAATGGTTATTGTCGTAGGAAATGGACATGGCGACACAAGTTCAAATCCTGGACGAGACTGATTGCATTTCACATAGCACTAATACCCTTGAGAAAGGTATAAATCCAATTATTCTCCCTCCAGCTATGGGTAAATAGTACGGTAGACTAGGTTCTTTTCACCTTGGTGAGGCAACTAGTCTTAGGAGAAGGAAAACTCTGAATTCAAACCTGTTAAACTCTGCTTAAAAATTGACCTTGTGTCCTATCCTGCCCGAGTGGAGGGGTTGGTAAATATGTATTTATACACCAAAGGAGAGTTGGAAGAGGGAGTCTATTACTAGTAGGGGTAAGAGACAGATGCAGAGGTCAGTCAGAGAAGAGACACGAACAGTGCAGAGAGAAGTCAAGTCAGTTTGCTACTGGCCGCAAAGAGGGTACATGACCAGAGCACAGATAGAGACAGAGATGGGCTGAGAAGAATAAAGATACAGGAGAGATAGAGGGGGGGGGACCAGAGACTGACAGACATGCAGACGACTGAGAAGTTTTTAGTTAAGGGATTTCGTTGCAGAAACTTCTTCCTCTCCAAAAACATTTATTCAACCTTTTGTATTTTTGCCTTGTTTCTTTGTGAAGTTGTCCCAGACATGCATTTCAATTTGCAGAGAAAGCAAACACAATGAGAGGTCAGACAATTATGTGTCTGAAGATTTTTTTATTCTGCAAGGTGCATGTCCCAAATATTAGTCTATCAGATACCTCAACTTTACGTTAAAGACCCTCTTCATTTCCATTTAATATTACAGTATTATAGAATGAGGTTACGTACAAATATTGGTAGACTTTGGCATCTACATAAACTAGATAGCTCAACTTTGAATGTCACATGTATGTATGTGTGTGTATTCAAGTTAGAAAATGAAGGTTCTTTAATGCCACATGGTAAGTAGCCAGCCATTAACCTTTAGAACACAGCCTCCCCATGGCCACAAGCCCTCCTAGCTGAAAATGTTGTAATCTTGTAAGACTGTTAAATAACAGAATCTAACATTTCATATTTTCAGCTATTTTCCCACCATGCAATGTTTTTTTTTTTTTCAAAGAACAAATTACAACATTTTGTAGGCAATAGTGATTTACAAATGAGGATTGCTTGCGGTAGGTGTACTTTAAATTAGTGGCTCAAATACCAGCCACTCGGGTTTCATGGCTTCCCCCACTCCTGTGCCAGATGTTGAATTGTATCAGTAAAAAAAAAAAAAAGAAAAAAAAGAAAAAGTTATTTAAGTGATGTGATAGATCAAGCGAAATAAGTCAAAGGGTAAATTTTAGAAAAATTTCAGAAAATAAATGTAGTAAAATGTGATTCTAAAAATTAATGACATTTAAGTCAAGAATTCATGAACCTCTGGGTGCTCTAAAGAGGCACAGTTAGTGTAACGAGTATAACCATGGAAAATAGAATTGGCAATCAGAGATCAAATACTGTTTCACTTTATGCTAATGTCTTTGGGAAAGGCATGAATGCATCTGTTTTACCTTTGGCTATGGGTGAATACAAGAGCAGACTGGTTTCTTTAGCATTGTTAAGGCAACCAAGAGAAAGAAAAGTTTGAATTTAAACTGCTCACCAGCCCATTGGGCTATTGGGTAGAGTGTTTGCCAATGACATGGGAGACCGGGATTCAATCCCAGGTCGAGTCTAAAGAAAGAAAAAAAAAAAAATGGTACTTGATATCTCCTTGCTTAACACTCACCATTATAAGGTAAGGATCAAGGGTAAAGTGGAGCAATTTAAGGAAAGGAGTAGCACCCCTTCCTACATCCTATTGAAAAGGGGACCTTTGGGTCACCCTCAACTATGGTACACTGTTAAAAAATTAAAAAAAAAAAAAAAAAAAAAAAAAAAAAAAACTAAATAAATAAAAATGAATAAATAATTGCCCATATGTCACATTCAGCACATAGTGGAGGGGTTGGATAAATATGAACATTGATATCTAAACTAAATATGAATGAATTACATAATTGTGGAAGTAAATAACGGAAAGGCATCCGACAGCACGGAGAAAAATTGAAAATCAAAGTAATCTAAAATTAATGAATTTATTAGAAGGAAAGTTAACGTTAAAACTTTTCGGTTTTAATGAAACTTTGTCAGAACTTAAAAATGGGGAAAAACCAAAATGTTTTAATGTTGACTTCTAATAAATTCATCCATTTTGGATTACTTTGTTTTACAATTTTTCTCCATAATTGTGAGTATATATATATATAAAACATGAGGGTCATTCAATGAAAAGTGAGGAGCTCTTTCGGTGGGGAGGGGAATTTTTCTGCATGACCTCCTTTACTGACTGCTGCGTCTGGAACTTTTTCTTTCCTGAAGAGTTAGCATGTTTCCCTTGATGGACTAATTTTTCAACTCAGGCTTATAGGTGAAAACATGTGCAGCTCATTTGTAATTTAAACAAAAAAAACAACACACAACTCAAAACAAAAAACAACGGGGCCCGTGGCGCAGCAGATAGAGGCGTTGAGTCTCTACAGTTCCAGGTGAGCATTGTCAGAAGATAGCGGTATCAAATCCTACCCAAGCTGGCCAGAGGTCTACTTGGTCAAAAACGTGGTGCGATAGACAACAACTATGGAAGGCAGTAATTACTGGGGATACGGTTACAAGACTCAGCATTCCTATCTGAGGTCGCGATAAATCACCTGAAGAAGGCCAGAGGTGAAATGTTTGCCGAAACGTAGTGAAAGAAGAAACAACACAAAAAAAAAAAACCTACCATGATGAGGACAAAAAGTCCGCAATAAATAAAAATTAATTCAAAAAACAAACAACATTAAAACATGTCTCTCCATACACCTCATATATTATTTTGCAAATTTCATGTTCGAGCCTGGAGCATCATTTGATTTGCTACCATTTTAAATAGCCTCAAAACCAATATTTTTGCAAAATTAAAATAATTCTTGCTATAAGTTGTTGTTGGCCACCGTAGTTGAGGGTGACCTGAAGGCTCCCTTTCCAATAGCTACTACACCAAGGTGTAAGGGAGGGCACTACTCCTTTCCCTGGATTGCTCCATACCTTATAATGCCGAGTATTAAGCAAAGAGGTATCAAGTACCATTTTTAAAGTCTTTGGTATGACCTGACCTGGGATTGAACCCCGGTCTCCCAGACCATTGGCGAACACTCTACCTGTATGTATGTATGTATGTAATTGGTGAGTATAAACCAACTTAAATATAAAATAATCCAACATGACTTAACATTCTGAAAAACCAACAAAAATTGATTGCTAGTATTGAATAGAAATACTTGATCTAACAGCAAATTTTTAGCATAAAAAATAATTACTTGTTTACTACTAATTATTATTATTAAATAGGAATGGTTACTTGAAATCATGAGTGTGATTACAAACAAAAAAGCTTTGGCATTAAATAACCCAACAAGGATTGACATACCATAAAACCAACCAAACAGAAACTAACCACCGGCAAATATGAATGTGTAACTATAAGACTCAAACCCATCGTAATCCACTAAGAAATCGACCTTGTGTCATATCCTGCTCATGGGGGAGTGGTTGAATAAATACGTACCTCGGCTAACGTAGATTTGATACCCTACCCCACCAGAGAAAACAGCAATGAATGTAGTAGTAGTTTGAAGGCCCTTATCGACCTATACTTTTTTTTCCCTTTGTCTTGGATATAAGCAATCTCGATTATATAGTCAGGGGACGCGCAAGGCCCACAACACCAGAAAAACAATCTTTAAATGTGTGCTCCTTCCATTTTGTCGTTATGACCTTTCTTAAAAGTTCTGCCAATATATTCATCATTAAAATACTGGACATATATATATATATATATATATATATATATATATATATATATATTAGTGAAATTTAATTCAAACAAATAGTTTTAAGGTGAATCCTGTTCATTATACAAAATGATTTAATATTCGTTCAGTGAATAATCGGTTGTAGTTGGATGAAACTTTTCGCATTAAATAACATTTTTCATGGGAATATTTCAGCAGAAAATAGGGACGAGAGAGAAAACGATATGTGAATATTGTTATCCAGAATCGTTTCTAAGACTAAAAAAAATTTGTTCTGATGTTTGTACAGAAAAAAACCCCAAAGAATTTAAGCTAATTTTGTTTATATATTTTAATTTGAAAAAAATCTTTTTCAACCGAGATATCAAACACCGATTACATTGCCCTAAAGATGGTTGTAAGAATCGAAACATAGCAAATTTCATATAAAGAATACATTTATGAATATTGTTTTTCCTCACAGACACACATTATACACATGTGTGTGTGGGTGTGTCAACGATATTAAAAAGAGATGTTTTATCATCAATATTGAACAGTCTTTAAAAAAAAAAAATAAATAAATAAATAAAAATATAGCAAAACATTCGATAGTGTTTAATTTTCTATATTCATAAAGTACTCAATATCGGAGATAGAACATGTAGTTCTGTTTAAATAGCGTAGTACAGCCGATGGCGCTATTAAAACTTCTTTTAAAGGAAAATGAGGTGCTTGTTTTGTTTTAACGTTCAGTGTTAAAAAATAAAAAGCAAATGCCTGAAAATTAATCAACTCTTGTTTAGTAAATGTTAAATATTATATTTTCTGTATTTTTTTTGTACATGAAAACAAAGTTAGCAAATTTTAATGGTTAGGCATCATTGTTTGATTTGCCTAAGCTTCTTAAAATTTTTGTCTTATCCAATATAAAAAAGGGTGGGGGTCGAATAAAGGCAAAAACAATACTACACATTAACTACATTCTAATGGGGACCACCGATTGTATATTGAACCAAAATTTTCACCGAGTCCATTATTTTATAGGCTTAAAGAGAATAGTTCACTTGAGAAATTTTCCTTAATTCCTATGGTAAAGTACCCCCCCCCAAATCTAGATAACGAAGTTTTAGTCATTGGCTGCATTTTTTTTTTTTTTACAGAACAATTATATTTAAATCTCGAGGGTACCTCGTGTGTTACACTGGCAAACCATTACGAGTGAGTTCGAGTATCACTGGGTGCCCCATACTTCCAACCTTGTGCTACAAGTAAAGCAAAGCTTAGGAACTAACGTTTAAGTGCCAAACACTAGAAATTGGCCATAACTAGACACCTTGGTTTCTTTTTTTTTTTTTTATCGAGAGACAAAAGGAAAAATAATGTCTATAGTAGATTTACTTATTCAATAAATAAATAAATAAAAAATAAACAAACGACTGAAACTTAATTTTTTTTATACATAGCTGCAAAAAAATCTTTTTTTAAAACTGCCCTATAAAGTCAGGTTTAGTTTGGGCTCAAAAAAAAAAAAAAAAAAAAAAAAAAAAAAAAGCTCAATAAAATAAGAAAAAAACTAAATTACTTTTCCCATCTCAAAAAAAAAAAAAAAAACACGAGAAAGAATAAAAAGAATTCAAAAAATAAATAAACAGACAAGGGAAATTTGAACATGATTTCAAATTTGTGATCAAATATCAAATTTTTTTTTTTTTGGCAATAAAATCAATTTTCAAAAGAAAAAATAGTCGAAGACAAGTCAGAAATTTTTTTTCTTCATATATATTATAAAAGAAAAAACTTTTTACAAATTTAAATCAAGTACATGACATATTTTTTACGTTGCCTCATATTGCAAAATTTTAAGCGTTTTCAATCTGTTTCATGGGTCTAGGGCAGCAAGAAGTTAAGGCATTTCTTACAAAACAAAACAGTAAAGGGTTTTCTCCACCCCAACGAGGCTTGACGACAGAACTGAAGCCCAAAATAAGCTCCTTGACCACCACCGTCGTCATCATCTACTATCGGGAGTACGCTGAAATACAAGCAATGTTTATTTCTGGAGAAAAGTTTTTCCAATATGAGTCAGGGTAAAAAAAATAAACAATAAGAAAGAAAAATGAAATGGACAATTAGATGAATTTTTTTTTTTCTTAAATTAGGAAGAAAGTGTTTTTCCCCCCCTTCATATAAATATTTAAGCAAGTCGCTGTTTTAACGTGGATTTTTTAAAATTTGACTTTTGGTCAGTTTGTTTTGTGTGAGAATGTGTGTGTGTGTGTGTGTGTGTGTGTGTGTGTGTAAAATATCACAGTCATTGAAAGTTTTTTTTTTGGTAATCTTTTGTCATCTTTCTTGAAAAGGAAACTCAAAGAAAGAAAAAAAATCTATTTTAAGAGCCTAAATAGTCGGTAGGGGAGGGCACGTTTTATTTATTTATTTTTTTCAGATAAATCATCCGAATAGAAAAATACCCAAGTTATTTTTCTTAATAAAAATTGAATGTTCTAAAAACTAAGAAAAAAAATGTATATGAGAGAGAGAGAGAGAGAGAGGGGGGTTGCTTTTCATCCCAGATTTATTGCAATGAGAAATTACGAGGGTGTTGAAATAAATCAGTGTAATTTCTTCATCTTATAACCATAACGTTACTGAATAATACAACAGGCAGCTGAAGTAATTATCTAAATGATCAAGATGAAGATGCTAGTTAAGATAAGGTATTTCAGCCTCCCCTAAAGAAAAAAAAAAAAAAAAAAAAAAAAAAAACTATTAAAAACTACACAAGCACTTGTTAATGAAAAACTGACCATTTCGTACAAAATTTAAATTTTATCTACTAAATGCATAAATTTTTGCGATATAAAAAGCCTGTCATTTTTTTTTTTTAAATAAATTAAAAGACAAGCTGAGAGGCACATTTAAGTCACAAACTGCTGGAATTTATCAACTTACCTACAATATATATATATATATATATATATATATATATAGAAGCTTTTAAGCACGTTTTATATAACTATTGAAAATTTACTGTCATTTAAAATGAAAATTAGTTTAAAAATTTAGACTTTGAAAGTATAAAATCCAACGCTTTTCACTTTAAGTTGGGGAAGTTAATTTATAAAAATAAAAACCCTTTTTAAACAAAAGGCAACTTAATCTCCTTCAGCATTAAATAAAAAAATGCGTGTCTCGGGGGGGGGGTACAGATTAATGAATGAGGTGGTCAGGCTTGAAAGAAGAAAAAGTCACCCATAATAAATCTACTAAATATGACTGGTCAGTTTCGTTAAGAATTTCATCTGAATTTCCGTCACAATTTTCTTTTCCCTTACAGCTGCAAGAATTTTTTTAAATATTGAAACAGATAAAATAATATTTTTATGTCCATTTTTTTTCCATTGTGGAGAAAATGGCAATATCAAAATATGCATTTTCTCTATCTAGAGAAAAATGATTTGATATGGTTTGAGATCTCACTGGTCCAACTTGGACAAACTCACCCCGCCAAAATTACAAAGTTAATTTCAAGTTGAAGTTTTTTTTTAAGTTCAAGATGCCTATTTTTCTTCTTAAAAGGAAGATATCGGAATCAAATCAATACTGTGATCAGGTTTTGTTATTTTTTAAAGTTTTTTTAAATTTTTTTAATAGGCATCAAGACAAGAAAAAATCCATAGTAGACAAACTTAAAAAAAAGTTTAAGCTTTGCATTCGTGAAATCCACGAATAGGACTTTGGGTTTGTTCCGAGAAAGGTTTCAGTGAGTAGGCAGTGGATAATGTCGTCTGGTAGAGATTTTTCAACTTTTCAATATCATCTTGTGTTAGGGTTTCTAACAAATCGTGAAGGGCATTACGTCTCACTCGGGAGAAGGAAATATTGTAGCACATGGAAGAAGTTGGAGACGTCGTTAATCCGTGTTCATCAGACGAACAACTGAGGACCTTTCCTTCTCCTGTGACAGCCGATGAGGACGAACAGGCAGATGAAGATGTTTGGGAAGACATAGAAGAAAGTGAAGTGGAGGTAGATGATGAAGAATGAGAAGAACAAGATTTTAAACCAACAAGACAGCTAGGACGGGCTGTGTCCACTGAAGATGACGGAGAACTTTCGTCGGATAATCCAGAAAGTCTTTCTTTCTCGTCGGAATTGTCCTTGCTTGGAATGTCCTGAATGGGGGAGCAGCTGCAAGATTCCGGGGTCGTGGGCGAAGTGTCCATCGCAGTGTACACAATCAATTCTCCATTTTCATCCGAGGTTGATGTCGTTGCTAAATGAAGGAGGAAAGAGATTCTGTCTTCTTCTTCCAGACCTTCAAATATATTAAAAAGTGCATTTCTTCGGTATTTTCGCTGGGAGCTGCTGAATAGCGACATATAACCCTCCTGAGCAATTTCACCGGTCATTTTACCTTAGATCGCTATGTGCAAAAAAATAAGGATTTTTTTTTAATTCCCAATTTGCTGAATGAAGTCAAATTCAAAATTTTGCAATCAACTTTTTTTTTTTCAAAAGGAAAGTAAAAATTCTTTTTTTTATATTATATATATGTATATATATATATATATAAACTCTTTCTTATTATGATAACAGTAGGACTGAGTGCGTGAACGTTTTGACTGCATGTGATTAGATCTGCAGACTCGACTTATATAGCAGCAGGCATAAACCAGGTGAGCCAGGCACTGACGTCAATATTAACAACCAATCAATGAGCTCAAAACAAAATGGCTTAGGGATTGACGTCAATAAGGAAGTATGTGAATAGATGCGTGAATAATAAGAAACATTGTGGATATTCTTTATTTCCATACACACAACAACATAGATTGACATTTACTTATCCACATCGTCATAATTATTACTATTATTTTTATAATGCGTTAAAATGAAAAACTAACGCATGCATACAAATTAATTTTAATATAGTAAGACAGGACTCTTAAATTTCCAAAAATGACAAGATCTGAGCACATTACAAGCAGTAAGAAGATTGTGTAGTTCAGATCCTCTAAATATGAAATAGATTGATTTTAACGTCATATCAACACTTACAGGGTTATTTTGTGCTTAGAGGTTAGGGAATTGCATCGACAGTACATCTATATTTTTAGGTAGTTCTTTCCTTACACACACACACACACACACACACACACACACACACACACACATATATATATATATATATATATAATTCATGGAAGATTGTCTGCAGATGTAATCTTCTTAACTGCCTGATGATTGTTGTTTTGCAAAAACTCCATGAAACCCAGGGTTGCAAACTATATTCCATGAATTAAATATTTATTATTCTAATTGCACTTAGTTCGACACTTACCCACAACCAACACTCTTATAATATATATATATATATATATATATATATTTCTGTTTTTATACATATTCTTTAATTCTGACGGTGTGGGAAAAACCCAGATGATAAAATTTGTAAATAAAAAAAATATATCACAAATATCAAGGGAAAAATTCCATAAAAAAAATTATAAGTATTCGTACTGCTTGAAAATAATCAACCAATATCGTAATGCCTAGTCAAAAGAAAAA
>OY757946.1:5298604-5406104 GCA_963585895.1 Sepioteuthis lessoniana | reverse complement strand
ATATATATATATATATATATATAATATGAAAATCAAAATATTCAAATGATGTATTCTTTGTATAAACATTGCCACGTCTATGCCTATCCAACCATCATTTGAGCAGTGTTTGTGTGTGTGTGTGTGTGTATATATATATAATATATATATATATATATATATATATATATATATATAGAGAGAGAGAGAGAGAGAGAGAGAGAGAAAATTGAATCATCATCAAAACTGGGAAAGATGATGTTGTTGTTGTTGTCGAGGGCAACCAGAAGGCTCTCTTTTCAATAGCTACTACACCGTAGTGTAGGAGAGGGCGCTACTCTTTCCCTTGGATTGCTCCACTTTACACTTGATTCTTACCTTATAATACTGAGTGTTAAGCAAGGTGGCATCAAGTACCATTTTCGAGTCTTTGGTATGACTCAACCAGGGATTGGACCTCGATCTCCCGGACTATTGGCGAACACTAGAACATTAGACCAATAGAAATAGTTACTTGAAACCATATAATTATGTGTAAATTATTAGTATTAGATAGGAATACTTGAAACCTTATAATTTTGTATAAATTCTTAGTATTTGATAGGAATACTTGAAACCATATAATTATGTGTAAATTATTAGTATTAGATAGGAATACTTGAAACTATGTAACTGGGCAAAGAAATGATTATAAACAAATAAAAACTGCAACTTAAAAAAAGGTTCAGTGAAACATGGCGGCTTTTAGAAAATTCATTTTTGTCCTTTGATTTATTTTCATCTCGAGCAACGTCTGCGACTTCTCGTGGCGTAGGAAATGGATACAGTGACCCGAGTTCAAATGCTGGAAGCGACTGTTACCTTTTAACATAGCGCTAGTATCCTTTGGAAAAATATGCATCCGACTATGCTCTTTTTAGCAATATAGTAAATAGTAGGGCAGACTCGGGTCTTTATCTTTGGTAAGGTAACCAATCGAGGAGAAGGAAAACTCTGAATTCAAATCTATTGAACTTTACTTAAAAATTGACCTTGTGTCACATCCTACTCATGATGGAGGGGTTAGGTAAATAGATAATCTGACCATTGGTGCTAATAATTTGGCTTGATATCTTAGTTTAATGGTCTGGTTTTACAATAAACTCTTTATTGCTGAAATAATGAATTCAAACTGTTTTAGTCAGTCAAAAAATATGACCCATAAATGTGACCTTAACAGGTATTACTAGCCCAGTTCAGAGTCGACCAGGGAGTAATGGCAATGAAGGAGTACAACACACTTGTTAAATCTCTAGAACTGGAGCCTCACCATCAGATGCAATGTCAAACCAATCATAGAATATTTTAAGCCTCGCCGACTGTCACTTATTTTTTGGAGGAGGCGGGGAAATGTTTGATTCTTAGTCATAGAAATAATTTTCCTGGGTCTATTTTTACATTTTTTTTATTGTAAGTTGGGTATTATACTATACTTTCTTTCTTTTTTTTTAAAGATTAAAATCTACGTTTTTGTTTTAATGCTGTTTTGTATGTGATGTCGTTGGTTAGATAAAGAATTTATTGGTGGATCATTTAATAATCATTGATTTGAGGCCATTCAAACTGAGTGAGTTAAATAGTGGCTCGCTTGAGGATCAAAAGCGTCAAAGTCGTGAGTTTTTATCCTGTTTTATATCATATTTCTTTTTTTACTTGAAATATATTGAGATATTGTTCAGCATTTTCATGCATTTCTATACAGATTTTACGGATAAAAAATACTTTTAGTGATGAATCATAATCGTGTTGGTTGGTTGGTTGGTTGGTTGGTTTGTTTGTTTTACGACGTATTAACTCTTTTTGGATCATTTAACACCAAATTAAATTTCAAACAGTTCAGTTTAGTATAGTTTTTGTTTACAAACAGTTAAATGTCAAAACAGTTCTATTTCAAACAATTCAGTTTAGCATAAGTACAGTTTCAATGTCAAAAACAGTTCTATTTCAAGCATTATTACACAGTTTAATTGTCATAAACATTTTTATTTTAAGCTATTCAGTTTATTCAAGTAGTTTTAATTCAACTAATTCAGTTTAGTATAAGTACAAATTTTGTTTACACACAGTTAAATGTCAAAACAGTTCTATTTCAAACAATTCAGTTTAGCATAAGTACAGTTTCAATCTCAAAAACAGTTCTATTCCAAGCAATTCAATTTAACATAAATCGTTTGTTTGCACTCAGTTTTAATATCAAACAGTTCTATCTGACCCATAGATAGGATTCTCTCAGGTGTTACCACTCCAAGCCAGAGTGGACCTTGGAGCAATGGCAATGAGAGGTGCTCCACATTCCCCAAAGCTCCAGCATCAGTGGAACCTCACCATCAGATTGTTTAGTGTTATATTCAGAACACTTGCTGCGTTGGGGTGGGGGTCTTACTCCATCTGCACAGATGCAGTCAGTATATTCTACAGCCTCAGCCGACTGGGCCACAGGACACTCGTTATTGGGGTCTTACCCTCTCTGTAGAGTTGCAGTTGGTGTATTCTACACCTCCAGTCGACTGGGCCACAAGACATTTGTTGTTGGGGTCTCACCCTCTCTGTAGAGATGCAGTCGGTGTATTCTACAGACCCCCCTCCAGCCGACTGGGCAAACATTTGTCAGAGTTTTATCGTAGAGACATAAACAACTTGTTAAACGATCAAAAAAATGCATAGATGTTCAGGGATCATATTTTGACAGACTAAAGCACTGTTTAAATTCATTAATTCAGAAATAAGAGTCTATTTTAAAATCGGACATTTATTTTCTGGGCAACTTAATTTATAATTGAAAACAGATATATCTGAATATATATGTGAATTCGTAGAAATAAATGAATAACAAAAACATGAGGAGAAAGTATATATAAGGAAGACATGGGCCTACATAGAACTGATACAGAGTGTAGCAGAAATACCTCCCACATTTTAAACTGTCAACTGTGAGGCGCAAGTTAACTTAGGCAAGTGGCAATCTTAGCATTTTTTTCTCAGATAGGATCAGTAACGATTATGGATTAGTCCGTCCATGTTTTTGAAGGTTGACTAAAAGACCAAGAACCATGTCTGGCAGTATTTCTGTTACTTCTTGGTGAATAACATCCTTTAATTCTTCCAGGTAACTTTCTTTGATTCGATGATATTTCTAATATTTTCAGCCGCTAGCAGTATCGATTTTCTATCCGGAACAGCATCATTCAAAGTAACACGAAATGTGTAACAATTATAGATTCACCAGACTTTAATATGTGAAAAAAAAATGTTAAGACATTAGCTAGATGGAGCTACCATTATCAATTGCCTAAGTTCACTTGCACCACATAGGTGACAGTTTAAGATGTAAAAGGTATTTCTGTCGTATTGTGTATTAAGAAATCAAAACAAAAATAAATAAATAGAATAAAATAAAAATAAATCCAGAAAAATGATCATAAAAAATCCAAAGAAATACATGAAAATATCCCCAATCTAGACAAGAGTCATTTTCGGAAATGTGTTTCGTGTTTCTATAGAAAACTGGAAATAATGTCATTTAAAAAAAAAAGTAAACGGTAGACGAACTTGACTGTAACGGTCCTGTCATCTTTACGCGTCAGTCAAGAGATTGCTCCCTAGAAGATATGAAGTTCTTGACTTCCGGAAAAGAAAACCGTTTTTTTTTTCCTGCATGGACCCTCCAGGACATAAGTATTAAAAAAAAAAAGGTATCCTTATGTAACCGTATTAGCGCCGAAGATTTCTGTTTGTTACGGACATTTAAAACTAACCCTTTTATCACTATTGAAAAATCCTTCTCTATTTTATTATCTATAAAAAATATACTTTAGATGGCCGAGCAAAAGCAGGGCGACCAGCTCGAACCTACATACAGCAGCTCTGTGTAGATACGTGATGTAGCTTTGAGGATCTGCCGAAAGCAATAGACGATAGGGAGGGGTGACGAGAGAGGGTTAGGGATATCCGTACTGATGGCGCGACATGATGATGATGATGATCATCATCATTTTGATACTATCTTACACACGTTCATGTATATACACATACGCTACCTATGCACATACATATACGTTACGGTTTACGCATACACACCCACATAGACACGCTCGCACCTGGTTGCATTTGTATTAGTATTTCTGAATACTGGAGAAAGAAGAGCTTATAGCGTCACAGAAGTAATTTCATCTGAGATTTATCGTCCACTCAAGACAATTTTTGCCTTTGTCTACAGAAACATGGATCCTCTTAACAATCTATAAGAGCAGTAGATAATCCTAATCTTCTCTTTTATTGATCAAGTCACGAAACTGATAGTGGATTTCCCGCCTTTTTTGTCTTGTCTTTCTTGACAACTTACAATCAAATGACGTATTTACATTCTATTCTACTCACTAATGAATACACACAATACATTTCAGTTTTGAAACCTAAACCAAAGTTGGCGGATACTTTTCATGTTTAAAAACAGCAGTGAAATTCATTAAGTGGGCAATACTCTATAATCTTTTTTTAATTTAATTACAACAAAATCAATGTTTAAACTTTTGGCAGATAATTTACTCCAAATTTAATTAATATATACAACTTAAAAAGAAAAGTACTGTATAATCTTCAGATGTTTTTTTTTACCAGACTGTTTTGATATATTCGGTAGATTGGTTGGTTGGTTGTTTGGGTTTTATGGTATATCAACTTTTGTAGGTTATTTAACATCGAATTCATTTTTGTAAAAATAGTTCTATTTCAAACAATTCAGTTTAGCGTAAGTACAGTTTAATTGTGGAAAACATTTCTATTTCAAGCAATTCAGTTTAGTCAAGCAGATCTAATTCAGCTAATTCGGTTTAGTATAAGTACAGATTTTGTTTACACACAGTTAAAGGTAAAAACAGTTCTATATTAAACAATTCAGTTTAGTGTAGTACAGTTTCAATGTCAAAAAACAGTTCCGTTTCAAATAATTCAGTTTAGTATAAATACGCAGTTTAAATGTTCAAGCTATTCAGTTTAGTTAAACAATTCATTTTAGCATAAGCATGCCATTAGTTTGTAGCAGAAGGTATTCTGGTTTTGCGCGCAATTTAATTCGACGCACAATCTCACCCAATCAGGATGACCACCCTCCTTTCCCGGGCAGCAGAAATTGGGTAAGCTGCCAAACACAGCCTCTTTAGCTGGACAACGCCGCCCAGTGCAGACGTCTCACTGGCGGCTCTTCAATGGCAGCAACAGCATGGACACATGAGGGAGCCTATCTAATTTATGGATTCCTTGCAAGGAATCCCAGTTGAATATAAATTAGATACATTCAACATGCCATGCACAGGCACAACTTTATGTCACCCCCAAAATTAAGCTCTCGACACCTAGCTCTCAATTCACCTCTGGGCCACTTTAATGGAGACAACGCACGCCTCTCCACCAGACGCACAAAACTCACGGTGACTCCAAAGTTCATTTCCACCAACGTAAACATGGCTCTCGCTAAACTACAGCGAACACAATCCCTCGCACGTCCCACGATACGCGCTGCTTTCTTAACTCTATCATATCTCCATTTCGTCTCCTTACTCACCACGAGTCTTGCAGCACAAACACAAACTAAATATCCCATGCTGCAAATAAAAACCATTTCTACAAACATTTCGACAATTGGCATCTTACTTCATCGTCCTCCTTTTATTTCTCACAACCTAGCGAGGGACATTACACACTTAGCGAGGACACAACGTAAACACACACACACGCACGTTACACCATCTTCCTCGCTAAAAACAAAACTTTCCTTCGCTAACGATAACAACAAAAATTAAGGCTAAAAGTTCTATTTAACCCACAGATAGGGCCCTATCAGGTGCTACCACACCGGGCCAGAGTAGACCTGGGAGCAATTGCAATGAAGGGGTGCTCCGCCTTCCCCAAAGCTCCAGCATTACTGGAATCTCACCATCAAATTGTTTAGCGTCATATCCCAGACACTCATTGGAGGGGGGGGTCCCCTCTGTAGAGGTGCGGTCAGTGTATTCTACAGCCCCAGCCGACTGGGCAGATCGGTAGAGAAACATTTGGTCTTTAGATAAGACCATGGAAGACCACACATTTTCTATTTCGGCTTTAAACACTCCTTTCATTGCTGTCACACCTTCAGTTTCTCTTGTGATAAAACGTTTTTCCCTAAAACTTTTAGCCTAATTGATCTTTCTGTGATACTTTTCTTACATTTGCTGCTTTCATGCCGTAAATTCTGGCTTATAAGTCTAGGTGTATAAAGTCGACCTCCAAACATAGAGTAATAAAGCTATTTATCATAAAACAAACTTCAAGTAACCTTTATTTCAAATGTTGTGCTATATAAGTGCAATAATAATATCCATGTGTCTATATTCAATCAACTACCATTATCAATCAATAATCTGTCATACCCCAGTAGTCTATAAGTAAGTAAAGTTGGCAACCATAGTCGAGGGCAACCAGAAGGCTCCCTTTTCAATAGCTACTACACCGTGGTGTAGGGGAGGGCACTACTCCTTTCCCTGGATTGCTCCACTTTACCCTTGATACGTACCTTATATTGCTGAGTGTTAAGCAAGGAGGTATCAAGCACCATTTTAAAAGTCTTTAGTATGACGCAACCTGGGATTGAACCCAGGTCTCCCGGATCATTGGCAAACACTCTACTCACTAAGCCAATGAGCCAGTTTCAACCAGTAGTCTATAGTGTACATAATTTTCCTCTGAAATCAAAATTACAACAGCCAAATATGAAACGTTGAAATCTTACACATGAAAGTTTATATTCATATGAATTCACAACCTATTGGTTTGATTCAGTTCCTATATTCAATGGAATATCAACCTTCGTGGATTATTAAATGCCAATGCCATGCTTGTAGAAGAACACCAGTAATGCAATTTAAACTATAGATAACCAACTATACGGCCACCTGCCTCCCATCACGAAAACTATCCAAGTTAGACGAACCAGACATGCAGGACACTGCTGGAGAAGCAGGGACGCGCTCATAAGTGATGTACTCCTATGGACCCCTACATATGGCCGGGCAAAAGCAGAACGACCAGCTCGAACATACATACAGCAGCTATGTGAGGATACGGGATGTAGCCCTGAGGACCTGCCTGAGGCGATGAAAGATAGGGAGAAGTGGCGAGAGAGGGTCAGGGATATCCGAACTGGCGGTACGACATGATGATGATTTGTCCGAAAATGGACGTGATAACGCAACTGGAGTTCGAACTCGCATACTTCGAAGCTGCAGTCCAGCACTTTATTGCCTCATAGATGGAGGACCCGAACAGGTAATATAACTCCAAGTCAGAGTGGACCTGAGAGTAATGGCAATGAAGAGATGATTCCATACTATCCAAATCTTCAGAAATGAAGCCTCACTAGTCTAGGAGAAAGAAAACTGAATTCAAACTTGATAAACTCCACTTAAAAATTGACCTTGAGTCATATCCTGCCCGAGCAGAGGGGGTGGTAAATATGGATACAATTTTATACCCAGGACAACCTTTTTTTTGGTGGGTGGGGTCTTAACCTTCAGTGAAAAATCCGGTTGACCTATTCTAAGACACGTTCACAGGACCGTACTGTATTGACTGATTGATTTTAATAGCATGCCAACCCGTCTCGGGTTATTTTAGGCCGTGAGGTTACGGAATCACGTGCATTGTACCTTTGTCATTACATTTTTTATGTAGTTGTTTCTTACGGGTTTTTATTTTGTCTCCACAGAGTCCGATCGAATACAAATGATTTTTAAACAGATTAATTTGATCCGTAGATGGGGCTCTAACAGGTATTGCTAGTATGGGTCAGAGTGGACCTGGAAGTAATGGCAATGAAGAGGTGAATTCAAATTACCCAGAACTCGAGAACTGATGCCGAACTACTAGATGCAGTTTTGTGTCAAACCTAGGACCCTCATTTTGTGTGTGTGTGTGTGTGTGTGTGTGTGTGTGTGTGTGTGTGTGTGTGTGTGTGAGGGGGTACCTGTCAGCAGTGGGAGGGCAATCGACTATACTAATTCCCGACGTACTGTAGTTGGTGACTTGACTATAAAAAACCTGTGTGTGGGCAGAAATGATAAACAAAAGAACTATTTTGCAATCATGGCAACAGTATCGAACAAACATAGAGGCAGCTGACAAAAGAGAGAGAGAGAGAGAGAGAGAGAGAGAGACATTTAGATCATATAAAAATATCTTAGGAGAGTAACTACAATTTCATTCTACTTACTATATCTATGTACTGCAAGAGTGAGTTCGATTCTCATTGGGTGCCCCATTCAATCGGCCTTGTGCCACATCGAAGCAAAGAGCTTCGTAAATTATATCTATATACTTCAGTCTCATTTCCTATTATACTCTTGTCTGACCTACCTGAGAAATGGCTAGCTTGAAGTTTATTTTTGAGTGACCACAGCGCTTATTTTTGTTGTTCTTTTGAAAATATAAACATTTTGTCCTTGTTGAGAGAAATAAAATTACACCAAAAATTATAAGCAGAAATATGATCAATACCACATAACGTGATTATTAAAAAAAAACCAAAAAACAACCCCAGACGATTTGGACATAATGTTAAAACGAAATATTTTGGAAAAATAAACAAACAACTGCATAGGGATAACCGTGCAATGTATGCGATTCAATAACCTTCAGGCATAAAATAACCCGAGACAGATTGATTGTTTACAGGCATTGTACACTGTAAAGATTTTATAACACCGAGCAATAAATTTTAATCATAATTGTGTGAATGTATGTGTGTGCATATATATATATATATATATATAATAACATTTTTGGATTTGTGTGTGTGTGTACACACACGTACACAAATTCAAAAATTTTAGTTTATATATAACTAAAATTTGTGTGTGTGTGTGAGCATATATATATATATATATATATATATATATATATATACCGGTTCATTGGTCAAGTGGGTAGAGTGTTCGCCAATAGTCCGAGAGACCTGGGTTCAATCCCAGGTCGTGTCATACCAAAGACTTTAAAAATGGTACTTGATACCCACCTTGCTTAACACTCAGCAATATAAGGTACATATCAAGGGGAAAATGGAGCAATCCAGGGAAAGGAGTAGCGCCCTCCCCTACACCTCGGTGTAGTAGCTATTGAAACGGGAGCCTTCTGGTCGCCTTCGACTATGGTCGTCAACTTTACTATATATATATATATATATATATATGTATATATTGTTTTTTCTCCAGGTAAGTGGATGGTGAAAATACAATACAAAAAAATCTCCACCACAGCCAATTTCTTTCATCTGACACGCAAACGTGCGAGGCAAAAACTTTAGTGTGTTGGGAAAATAAGTGCATTGGTTGATACAAATCTTTTCAAATCACTCGAGGAAAGAAAGAAAGAAAGAAAGAAAGAAAGAAAGAAAGAAAAGAGAAATTGAAAAAGGAAGAAAATTGAAATGTTTCAAGTAGTAGTTGTTGTTGTTGTTGCTGTTAATAATAATAATAATAATAATAATAATAATATTTAAAAAAATGAGGACGAGTTGAGACCATCCAAACTAAGGCACTATTACGATTGGTCAGAATACTGAGAAGAGTCCTGGAGACTTGCTGTCACTTAAACTCCAGTGAGAAAGCATCAACTAATGCTGATGTGTAAAACTCTCAAAAGAGTAAAATAATAATCTTTTGTAAATTACAGCTTCAAGTAACAATTTTTAATACAGAGAAGTTACACACGGTTAAATAGCTTTAAGCATTATAGTTTAATACGATAAACAGTTCAACACAAACAATTTTCTTTTATCGGATATTCAAAAACTTTGATGAGTATTATGTTGCATTTATTAATGAGTGGGGAACACAGGTGCATTGGTTGACTGAAATCTTTTCAAATCACTTGGGGAAAGAAAGAAAGAAAGAAAAGATGAAGTAGAGTTAGGGTGAAAGAGAGAGAGAGAGAGAAAGAAATTAAGTAATTGTCTGTCTATCTGTGTCACAGTTCAGGTGGAATTAATTAATGTCTAGTGCTTTTATAACCATGGAATTGTTTTATTCTTCTATAATGAAACCAGTTTGTGGTATTTGGTCAGTTGGTTGTTTTGTTTTACGGGGTATCAACCCTTTTCGGATCATTTCAAACCAAATTAAGTTATTTTGATAAAAGTTTTATACAATTCAGTGTAGTTTTTCGTTTAAATGTCAAAACAGTTCTATTTCAAACAATTCAGTCTAACATCTCAACAAACTTAAATGGTTCCAAGAATTGCTATAAATTGACTTTTGCGACAAAATTATTCTTGGAATTGATCACACACTTCCGTTTTTTTCTAAAAAAGAGTAATTTTATTTTTCGATGTGGTAAAACACTCTGATTTAGAAACCGTCACAGAGGCGCAATTAACATAATGGTTATTATCATAGAAAACAGAATTGACAATACAAGTTCAAATCCCAGATGGGGCTGTTTGCATTTCATTTTGAGGTTTGGTTTGGTTTCTTTGTTTAATGGCATATCAACCTTTGTAGGTTATTTAATGCCAATGCTATTCTCCTAGAAGAACAGTAGTGGTACTATTTAACCCATAGCTGGGAGAATAAGGGGTCCATACCTTTCCCAAGGGTATTTGCCCGAAAGTGAACGTAATAACGCGACTGGAGTACGAACTCGCTTACTGCGACTCCGCAGTCCGTCGCTTTAACCATTACACCACGAGGACACCCCCATTCATTTTGAGCTAATACCCTTGGGAAAGGCAAAAATCTATCTCTTCTCTTCAAAGGAAAGGATGAATCATAGAGAAAACTGGGTTCTTTAGCCTTGGTTAGGCAACTAGTCTTGGAGAAGGAAAACTCGGAATTCAAATCTAGTGTTATATCCTGCCTGTGAAGAGAACGTATCGTGATTTAGTGAACACGGTGACACGAGTTCAAATCCTCGACAAGATAGTTTGCATTTCAAATAACACGAATACTCTTGGAAAAGGTATGAATGATTCTCCCTCCAGCTATGGGTAAATAGTAGAGCAGACTCGGCTCTTTAGCCTTGGTCAGTCAACCAGTCCAGGAGAAGGAAAACTGAATTCAAACCTGTTAAACTCCACTTAAAAATTGACATTGTATCACATCCTGCCCATGGCAAAGGGGGTTGGTTAAATATATACATGTTCATTTTAACCAATCAAAATCACGTTTCATGTTTTAGTTTTCTCTGCCGAGATGGTACCGGATACAAACACCAAAACATGTAAATCGTTAAATTGGTGTTACAATGGGTCACTTGAACTGAGTGCCTTCACTCACCATATAAAGTATTATTATCTAATACAAATAATTTGCAGTTATAAGGTTTCAAATATTCTTATCTAAAACTGATAATTTATACAGAATCATATAGTTTCAAGTAACTAATACAGCGATCATTCAACAAATAAGGTGAAATATTGCCCAAGGATTTGGCAAGAAAAAGCACTGTTTACAACAGCACCTTTTTTAAGAAAATTTTCTAAAATATTTTTTTTGAAAAAAAAAATTGCGTTGAGTTGGAGGGTCTTATCAGTTCAAATCACTCACATATACAAAAAAGAAGAAAAAATACTAGAAAAGATTTTTTTTTCCCGATGCACTTGTAGAATGATACCGTAATTCGACCTTTGCCCCTGACCATGTTTCTTCCCAAGACAAAAAGGAAGAATATAATTTAATATCCCAGTCACAGATCAAGATCACAGACTAAAAAGTAGAAATAATCAAATTATTTATACTTTCTTTTTAAACAAACAAAAAAACCCATTAAAAACATTCTTAACAAGAAGGTTAGTGAAATCTATATAGACTTGTTTCAAAGTCCCATTAAAGTGGAGGGTGTGACAGAGATTATAGAAAATTACCCCCCACAACAGAACATGGGGAATTTTTTGTTTCAAAACATGAGAAGAGGTAGATTTAACAACACATATTGACATGGAATGTGTATTTGATATGAAAGACAACACGCGAAAAAGAACATAAGGAAATTTGATTGGTCAACTCATATTGTCATGGAGAAGTTAACGCACACAAATAGAAAAATCCTTTATATATATGTATAAAAGATTTTTCTCTTATAGAATGTTAACGTATTTGCTGTAGATTTTGATTTTTACTCTTGATATTAAAACAGAAAAAAAGTTTAATCATATGTAAAGAAATAACATAATTTTTGTTTAACAATCCACTCTCAAACATTTTCTAAGATCTATTTGTGTGCATTAATATATATATATATATATATATATATATATATATATATTAGATTTATATATTTAATTCCATGGAATAATACGCAACTATAACCAACACAAACAGACGCACACTCCCACTTACAATCACACCTAAAGATTCTTACAAAATCTCAACGGTTGTTGACTGTATTTTTTCGATTTTCGATTCATTTCATTTTGTTAAATGCCAGATGATTGTTGTTTTGTAAAAAAAAAACTCCATGAAACCCAGGGGTCGCAGTCTAAATTCCATGGAATTAAATATATAAATCTAATATATATTTATTTATTATTATCATTATATAATAGCTCCATCTTAGATATTGAGCACTTTCCATATTATATTGCACTTCGTTCGACATAAACCCACAGAGTGATTTAGTGACACCCAACACTGTTATAATATAATATAATATAATATAATATAATATAATATACCACTTTAAAATCAGAACGCTTTAAACAATTAAAACAATAAATCTCAAACTAAACTGTCAACTCAAATTAAACGATCCCTGATGATAACCAAAAGTATGGTCGAAAGCGCTTGAGCAGAAGATATGGGACAATTTCTTTACCACCTAGATCCCGACATAAGAAAAATAAAAAGCAGACTTGAAAAATTACAATTAAAAATAATAAAGTGTTCCATTTTCTTTAATAAAACTTGCTGCCAAAATATACACTCTTATATAATTCCCGATCTGACGTATGTCGCCTGGGGTGAGCGGTAAGCCTAACGTAAGTTACGCGGGTTTCGATCCCAGCTTCAAGCGTCCTATTTGTCTAGCCACACTGAAGAGTTGTGATACAACGAAACAGTCTGTCTGTGGATGACTATATATATATATATATATCAGTGAGTCCCAGCTGTGGTCGTATTCAAACTATTGTATGGATGCACTACTCGAACCTATAGATGAGAACTACACAAGAATGCTGCGCACTGTTTTGAACAAATCCTGGAAGCAGTACGTGATTAAAAAAAGCAGCTGTACGGCCACTTACCTCCTATTTCACAAAAAAAAAAAAAAAAAAAAAAAAGACAAATAAGAATTTAACCAAGAAATATAATAAAATGGAAAGACCGAAATTCGTAAGAAGTAAAAACGGATCAAAAGTGAAAACGCAATTAAGGAAAATCTTAATTTGTTACCCTACATTTTCTACTAATTCACAAATCCCACTTACAATCACCTGCATATTCATTTTGATATAGATAAATAGATAGTACCCTATTAGCTACATCGAGGAAAATCACGCCCCCACCTAATCTCATCGTTGACTCGCTGTGCCTCTCCCCCACCCCACGACATAATGGCCCCTTTTCAGTCCTTGAGTTTGACATCCCTAGTTAAAGTGTTCTTTCTCTTTGCATGTTGAGTACATTTAGAGAATGTCAGCAGCGTTGCAGTGTGTGGGGATGGTGATCGCATTAAAAGATCTTTTCAATACGCTGGCTTACCATTCCTTTTTAAAGCTACACATCTGATTTTACCATTCTGAAATCTTGCCAAGTTTCCATTTATTGTAGGAATAAGTGTCTACTCGGAAAACAAGATCTTGGCAGACATTCTGTGCCGGCATGTTCTAGTGTGGGATGCTGAAGATCCTGGGAGGCTCTGAATGACGTCAGTAGATGTCTAGCCAAAATGTCATGTTTGAACAACAAACCATGCAATGATATGGTCTAACTATGTCTATGACTGTTTCTTTCCATATATGATCAGTGAGAAAAGCAGGGGGGGGGTAAGTAAAAGTCAGTGAAGACATAAATGGTCCAAGAATTACATTTATGGAATCCTTGTGTGGTTTTAGAGAATTCTTCATTCAAAAAATTCAAAATTACACCTCTCCCCCCACTCTCTCTTTCTTTCTCTCCATATATATATATATATATATATATAAAATCAAGTTGTGTTGATAGCATGGAGTCCTTTGAGTTTCTCTTGTCATACCCCCCTATTGTCCATCCCTCCTGGCAGGTCTTCAAGACAGCATCCCCCAGTGCTCCAGTGTCTGCACAGAACTGATGTGTTCGTCCTTACTTCTTCAGCAATGCTCAGTCAGTATTATTCGTCTTTGTTGGTTTGTGAGATGAGAGGTAAGTGGCCGTGTAGTTGTTTTATGGCGTATTGCTTCCAGGATTTGTTCAAAACAGCACGCACCATTCTTGTGTAGTTCTCATCTAGCTATTTCTCCAGCATTTCATTAGAGTCCAGGTGGTGCATCCATACAGTAGTACAGACACAATCACAGCTTGGACTCTGATTAATATATACATATATTCAAAGAATGTATTTTTACTCATAAAAGATTAACGTATTTGCTGGAGATTAAAAAAATAGTGTCATACCCAGAACGCCTCATTTTTTTTAGGGGAGTCCTTATTATCTATGCAGGGGGATAAAATTGGTTATCTTAAGTCCCGCTGACAGGGCTGCTGCTCGAGACCTATGAAGACTAGGTGATATTCACACTTCACAGAAAAACCACCAGTTAAAAATGTTGTGAAAATCTTACAAAGAGCTAAATGATAATTACATAATAAGCGAATGCAGTAAATTAACGTATAGAAAGTATAAGACCAGACACGACTTGGTGGACAAGGTGATCTGCTGGGAACTGTGCAAGAAGTTTAAATTCGACCACACGAACAAATGGTATATGCATAACCCGAAATCCGTCCTAGAAAATGAGACGCACAACGTTCTCTGGGATTTTGAGATACAAATGGATCATCTAATCTTGGTCAGACGACCAGACCTAGTGATAGTCAAAAGAAAAAAAAAACCTGCCGAATGTTGGACTTTGCCGTTCCAGCTGACCACAGAGTAAAACTGAAAGAAAGCAAAAAGAGAGAAAGATACCTAAAATTTGTTAGAGAACAAAAAAAATATATGGAATATGAATATGACGGTGATACCAATAGTAATTGGCACTTTCGGCACGGTCACCAAAGGATTTATATAGGAATTGGAGGACTTGAAAATAAGAGGACAAGTGGAATCCATCCAGACTACAGCATTATAAAGATTGGCCAGAATACTGAGAAGAGTCTCAGAGAGAAACTCCAGTGAAAGACCATCAGCTAAAACTGGCGTGAAAAACTCTGAAAGGATAATACTACTACTACTACTAATAATAAGTAAAGTTGGCGACCGTAGTCGAGGGTGACCTCAAGTCTCCATATACAATAGGGTGCTACTCTTTTCCATGGATTGTTCCACTTTACCCTTGATTCGTACCTTATAATGCTGAGTGTTAAGCAAGGAGGTATCAAGTACCATTTTTTAAGTCTTTGGTATGACTCGACCTGGGATTGTACCCAAGTCTTCCGGGCCATTGGCGAACACCCTAACCAATATGACACAAAATGAATACACGAGTGGATAAGAAAGGTGATCCACTTGGAATTGTGCAAGAGATTAAAATTTTAATTCATATGTACAACCCAGAAAATAAAATGCTTAAAATTCTCTAGAACATTGAGACATAGACGGGTCATTATATCCAGGCTTGAAGATCACCAAATTTTAATGAAGAAGAATAAAAGAAGTCACCATATAATGGATTTTACAAAAAGATCTCAGTAAAAATGAAAGAAATATAAAACAAAGATAAACAAATACCTCGACCTTGAAAAAGATTCTGACCATGGAGGTAACAGTGATACCAGTAGTAGCTGGAACAGTCGTCAAGAACGTGAAAAGGAGACTCATTGAAGTAGAGCTCAGAGAAAGAATTAAAACCATCCAGACCACAGCACTAACACTGATGTGAAAAACTTGCAAGGAGAATAAAAATAAGAAAACCGATAAGATATAAAGAAATTAGTATAAAAGAAAATGGTGTTATTTAAAGTAAAGAATAGTGTACAAATCTTTGTCACACACACCATAAATGTGGAAAGGATTAATTCAATTTGGAAAATTGGATTGAAATGTTTTGATAGCTTACTAGTATCATTAGAATACAAATGAATCCACCACCAAAAATACATTCCACATTACAGAGAAGAGAAGAATGTATAATTTGAATTTTTAATTCCTTTAACGATATCAGTAAATTTTTGTTTATCTTTTTTGGTGATGAAGCCTGAAAATAAAATTCACTTAACACTATGGTATACAGTCATAACATTTCAGACCACAGTTTTGACCAGGTAAAAAATGGTGTAACAAAATCAGGGATTTTACAATATATCTCCTTTCCTCATCAAATTAATACTCATATAATATAACATACTAATCATGTTCACTTTTCGACTAATACTCCTTGGCAAAAGTATAAATTTTCTTATATTCCCCCCCCCACAAACTATGGGTTAAATAGTACCACTATTGTCCTGCTACAGGGATGGATTTGCCATTTAGCAACCTATGAAGGTTGATATGTCATTGGACCTGGAAACTTAACTTATTTCTCTAGTTTGATTTGTCAAACGTTTTCCAAAGTCTTTTCCTTTCTCATTCTATCAGATTTAATTCCAAATAGGATATAAAATTGTAGTGGATAGAAAATAAAAGTTCAAAAAGTGCAGAAATTCCCAAAAGCCCCTGACAGGAAGTGGTAGCAACGCATGGCCAGAAAAGAAACCGTCCCTGCGTAAAGGAGAAATTCGACCAAATTTCAGCGGTACCCCTCAGACTGAAAGGACGTTTTCCCGCTCGGCTGCTAGAAAGGTAGCACGCCTGTTTGCCAAGTCCCAGGACTCTGCATGCAGGTAGCGTCTGTATCTAGCGAGCCGACACGCCAAAACAAGCATCATGAAAAGCACCCGACTTTGGACTTATCAACTACTGGAGACGATTAATCTAGGAGACGCGATCATTTCATTTAGATTCAGGAAGAATCTCCACATCCACAGAATGATTGTTGAACCCAGAAATAAAGTTAAAAATCTAAAAGGAATCTGGGTTTTTCTTCTTCTTTCCTTCAGGAATTCCTTTGTAGCCTTCTACAGACACAGAAGCAGTCAACGAATTATGATAGGAGTAGAGAAGAAAACCAACGGAGTTAGATATCTAAACTCAAAACCCTAAAAAACAAATAACCAACGACAAATCTTCATGACCCCTACAATATACATTCGAAAATATATAGATATCATTGAATGTTGAACTGTGAAAAATGGTATAAATATCAATCAGAACCAGCAAAAGAAGCTACTATTCTCTTGGACTTCACTATCCAAACTGATAGAAAAATAAAGAACAATAGACCAGATTTCGTGGTTAAAGACTTTAAAAGAAAAAAAACATCTCTTCTAATTGATACGGCAGCACCAACAGACAACGTATCAGTTAAATAGTATAATAAGATAAGTAGAAATAAACACCTGGAAATAGAAATTGAAAAAATGTGACATCTTAAAACTACCACTAAGCCAGGAATATTGGGAGCCCTGGTTATTATCAAGAAAGGGTCAAATGAACACATTAACAAGGTTCCCAAACAGTCCCAGCCTATATGAAATACAAAAAAAATGCACTTTGCGAAACTGCTCGTCTCCTTGGGGGACGACTATCAATATGACTGAAAAATATCACCCAAAAGAAGCAGTAAAATAAGTGAATAGATAAATGAATGAAATTCATATAATCACTACCTTCCCTCGACCTAGGTCTTGGGTAAAAACCTGGTGAAGGGTTGAAAGAAACTGAAAATAAAACTTAACAGTAAGTAAAGTTGGCGACCGTTGTCGAGGGCAACCCAAAGGCTCCCTTTTCAATACCTTCTACACCTTTCCCTGGATTGCCCTTGATACGTACTGAGTGTTAAGCAAGGAAGTATCAAGTACCATTTTTAAAGTCTTTGGTATGACCCCAGGTCTCCCGGACCATTGGCGAACACTCTACCCACTAGGCCAATGACCGGCTCAAAACTTAATAATAATAATAATAATAATAATAATAAAAAGAACTTGCAGGATTGTGGACTTTGCTGTCCCGGTTGACCAAAGAGTGAAATTGAAACAGAGCGTAAAGAGTGATTAGTATCTCAACCTTGCTAGGGAATTTACCCCCCCCCCAAGAACTATGGAACATGAAAGTAACGGTTATACCAATTGTAATTGGTGCTCTTGGTACAGTCACCAAAGGATTGGTAAAAGGACTAGAGGACTTGGAAATAGCAGGACAAATGGAGACAATCCAAACTACAGCATTTCCGAGATCGGCCAGAATACTGAGTAGAGTCCAGGAAACTTGATTTCACCAAGACTCCTGTAAAAGATCATCAGCGAACGCTGTTGTGAAAAAATCTAAAAAATGTATAATAAATGAAAAATAAATAAATAATCACAGCACTGATATAATCAGAATTTTTAGAGTCTGGGAGACCTGAGGAGACTTGTTGTCACGCAACACTTCAGTTAACACTGGTGCGAATAATTAGCAAGGAGTAAAATAAATTATTTTTAGTATTAGTAGTAGTAGTTGTATGTATGTAGATTGAGAAGACAATAAAAGAAAGAAAACAATTAGATTATTTCGAAATTGCCCACCAACAGAGAAATAAAAACATTATTAAATCGAAAACGACACAGAGAAGAGGATATAGAAGAAAAAGAAAATTATTGTTCTTTCTTTTTGGTGGGGGATTCAAATGAGCCAATCAGAAAGCTCAACACAAAAACTCGATTATACGTCACGCTCGAAAGGAAAGAGAAAACGGAAAGAAAGAAAGAAAGAAAAAACCCATGTGTCAGTTAGAACAACTGAATAGCAATCGACCTATATACAAATAGAAAAAGAGAAAATAAAACATTTCTACAGAACGATGAACTTTTGCTGCTCTTTTAAAAAAGAGAGGTCCCTAGACTTTCCAATATAAATATTATAAATACAAGATATTAACAAAATTTTGCTCTTTTTTTTCGTTAAAACGAATTAAAAAATGATTAAAACTAATACGTTTGAATTTTAATTGTATTTTAAAGACAGTAACATCGTAATTATCGGTATTAAAAGCAAAATAACATTCCAATATGAATTGATTCTAATACCTTTTAAAGATTTGAAATCAAAATTGGACAAAATTTACTCAACGAGAGGTTATGTAAATTAAAAATGTCATCAATATTTCAAAATACTTTTAAACTGAAATTAATAAATAGAAACATTAATAAACCGATTTATGGAAGGTGCCCGTTGTGTAATGGTTATCGTCGTAGGAAATGAACACGGCGACACGATTTCAAATCCTGGACGAGACTGAATACCCTTGGGAAAGGTATGAATCCAATTATTCTCCCTCCAGCTATGGGTAAATAGTAGGGCAGACTGAGTTCTTCAGCCTTGGCGAGGCAACTAGTCTAGGAGAAGGAAAACTCTGAATTCAAACCTGTTAAACTCCGCATATCCTGCCCGAGCGGAGGGGTTGGGTAAATATGATAAACCGATTTATGTAAAAAATGTTACAAGTTGATCACTGACACTTTTTATGGTATCAAAATCCACTTAGTAGATCAAAATTAATGACAAGATTATTTGCGTCACTTTACAATCCACATATTAACGTGCGTTTTAGTTTCGTGCTTAAAGTTATTAGAACGAACAGAAAAAAAAAAGCAAAAATAAATAGATAAATAAACTCAACTTTTTAACGAAAGAAAATCCTATCAACAGTTTATTTTTCGGTATTTAATCTTAAAAAAGGGGGGGGACACATTAACATGGTTTCGATGAACAATTAAGAAAACTCAACGAAATAATTATTTTTATTAAAATAATGAAATAATAGTTTTTAATTGCTTTTTTAATATTTTACCTGATAATAAACTACAAATCTTTCATTGCCGCTAAAACACTAATTTTTATCCTTTTTCCAAACAAACTCACAAGCAATAACAATAAATAAACAAAGGAATAAAACACCTCAAACGTACATTTCAAAAGCCGGATGTCGTCTAGACGATGGCCGAAACTAAATTGAATAAAACATGTCGCTGTGCAGGTAGGCTACGCGTATCCGTCCGGTTGAAATGTAACTTGATATTTACAATTTAAAAGATCATTTACATTTTTCCCCACCCTATCAGCAAGTTTCCCCTCCAAAGTTTTTGGAGCCAATTCGACCCAAACGCGACTAAAGTTCAAAAGTCAGTCAGCTCCGAGACCTTGTCGGTTCAGCCACTACACACTTCGATTGGCCGTGCAGGTCGGTACACGGATCTGGTCGGGTGTGTTCTGGTTCGGCTGGCAGTCGGTCGACGTGCGCCTTGACCGTGTTTCAGGAGGCCATCCCCCCTGGCTCTAACCCTCCTTGGAGGGGTTGGGTTTATCGCCTGGCGCCTGAGACACCCTTCTTTAAGGGAATGCCAATGGGGCCCGAGGCATTTTTGGAGCCGCTGGGCATGTTTGGGCTACAGCCCTGCGCCCAAACCCACCTAAAAATAGGCCTTGTGCCACACTCGTTCGTCGGGTGGGACGTTCGTCAAATATCATTGGCTCCGAGACTACGAGTGAAGTACTCCGACCGCGACGCCTGCAGCATTCAACATCACATAACTCGTCTGAAACTAATTACTACAGCCCTTTGAGGATGCCGCGTGACCCAAGAATCACCACCCCACCTACATTTCGACCTTTTCAACGCCGACGTTTTTCTTTCCCTATCGATTTTCACTACCAATTTCACATCAAATTTCCTAAATTTAACTCGTTCCTATTAATACAACAACGAACATTTTTCTTCTCAATTTAACAGACATTCTTATATTCACTAATACAATTGTTTGAACCGTTTCTTCCTTGTTTGTTAATATAATTGTGAAATTTTTCACTTCACTTGTCTTCTTGTTTGATTTGCAACTCTGTTTTGCCCTTCCCTTGTAACCATACGCTTATTTATAACACTATTTTTATAACAAAATTTACATTTTTTCAAAGATTTTTAAAAGCTTTTCAGAGAATAAATAAATAATTTACTTAAATTGCAAGTTTTATGTAGAGTAACATTACAAGTACATAGTTTGTTTTTTAAAAAATGCTTATTTAGAAGTTTACAAGTTAAAATTTAAAAGATATTAAATCAATTTGAATAAAAAAGGAACGTTTGAAAAGAAATAATCGAACTTCTTTTAAATCTTCTTCGTCTTTAAAAGAAGCTAAAATACAAGAATCTTTCAAAATATGACACGAAGGTCATAGCAAAGCTTACTAAAAATAAAAGGGACAAAACTGGAAATTGATTAACAAATTATTGTTACTGTAGGTATCCAACATTTTTTTTATATCTCAAAAGATAAATAAAGATATTGGGAAAAAAAAAAACAAAAAAAAAAACAAACAAAAAAACAGCGCCCAGTTTCTTGCTTTAAAATTTATATTTTTCGAGTAGTCAAAATATTCTTTATTGAAACATATTTAGATTTAGCCTATGATTGGAGAAAAGTGATTCAAAATCACCCCTTTTAAACAGAACAAATATCGATAAAAAATTATTTCCCTAATAATCTGAAAGAAACTCATATTTTCTTTTAAAAGCTAAAAAAAAAAAAAAATTCTGAATTTGATATTCACATTTGGGATCCTTTTTTTTCTTCCCACAGCTCCCAATTCTTTTCTTTCTCTTAATTTCATACACCCCTCTAGTCTATTTATCATATACAGAAAGTAAATCACATATACGAGATATCCTAACCAATTTAGTAGTGTCACTCATGAGAGGGGAATAGAGTGAAGTGATTTGAAAAGAATAAACAGCAATTTTTTTGATGCATTATAAAATTCATTCATTAATAAATGAACATTGAAAATTTCATTAAAATTGGATAATTCCTTGATTTTTGGTGATTTTCTTTTTCTATCATAGGCAGTGATTTATTACAGAACGAAAGGTCCATAGTGGCCATAATATTAGTTCCCAACATAAATCCTATTTATTTTTAAAATTCTCTTCATTGAAATTTTAAAATAATAACAACAAAAAAACCCCCACCTTATTTTAAAATGAAACTTTCAGAAATATCTCACATTGGTCACGTAACGTGGTTTGATAATGGTGGGGGCGTTATTCACAGAGCGTGTCCCCATATCAGCAAGGGCATAATATAGGCTGTATTCATAGAAAGAGGATAGTTGAATTCATCCCTTTTCCAAGGGTATTAGCGTTATTTGAAATAAAAACAACGTTGCGTTTAGGAATTGAACGCGGGTAGCCGAATTCACTTACCACAACAATAAGCGTTACGCCAAGAGCGCTTCCAGAAATAAAAATCTAATAAAAACTATTTTATTTTTTAATTGAAACAACTTGATAATAATTTCGTTTTAAACGAACGCATTTTTTTTGACTCTTTTTTTTTTCCCAGAAAAATGAAAAAAAACATTGTGTTGCAGCAATTTTCCAAGTGGAGAGGGCCAACTTGCCTAAAAAATCTTCTTTCTTAATCCTGGCTTTTATATGGGATCCGTATTTACGAAGCTAGGTTTAGTACATCACAAAGTCCGAATGGAAATAGGAAGATTGAGTTGCAGTAATCTTCCAAGTGGGGAGGACTGGCCTGCTTGCCTGCTTTGAAAATCAGCCTTAATCCTGGCTTTTATCTGGGGTTAGTATTTACTCAGCTTTTTGTACATCACAAGGCCAAATGGAAGTAGGAAGATTTGGTTGTACCAAACTTCCAAGTGGGGAGAGCTTGCCAGCTTTGAAAATCAGCCTTAATCCTGGCTTTTATCTGGGCTAAGTATTTACTCAGCTTTTGGTGCATCACAAGGCCAAATGGAGGTAGGAAGATTATGTGGCACCAATATTCCAAGTTGGGGAGATTGGTTTCGTTTGTTGGTTTAACAGCAGGCCAACCTTTGATCTGTACCTTATAATGCTGACTGTTAAGCAAGGAGGCATCAAGTACCATTTTTTGAGTCTTTAGTATGACTCGACTCAGGATTGAACCCAAATCTCCTGGACCATTGCCGAACACTCTATGGGCTGGTATTTATGGTATATATAAAGACAAACCCTTAATGTTTTATAAAATGTTTATTCAATTTTTCAAGAAAGCATGAAAAAAGTTGTTTTAGTGACTCATGCTTTGAACAGGAAATAATGCTCTGAATGCTTTCGTATCCTGTCAACCACTTTGGAGATAAGAGATTAGAAGATATAATTAAAATACTGCTTGGAATATTCAATTATTCCATCTACCACTTTGGAGATTAAAGATTGGAAAATATAATGAAAGCTTGATATACATATGAACTAAGGTAGAAAGGAAGAAAATATAGTTGAATTTTTTGTGGCTTTTGTTATTCATCCATAGAATATTCAATGCTTGAATTATTTTAAGCCATTCATTTTATTTTTAATTCTACGTATTTTGATTCGATTCAAATATCGATTGATCGATTGATTGAAATACTTTTGATTTTGATATTTTTGAAAATAGAAAGCGATTTTGTACTTTGTCAACTTAAATGTTCTTCGTTATTTATATGGCCAGAAATAAGAACAAATTTATCATAGCACATTAACTTCTCTGTAAGAGTGAAATGAGTATTTTTATATAGATTATTGTCGGCTTTAATCAGATCTTCAAGGTCATTATCCTGTAGATCATATATATATATTTTTTTTTTGTTTCAACTACTGACTTGTATATGAGCTTATCTTTCATTATTTTCTGAGTGAGATTCAATGAAAGAAACTAGAAATTAATGAGGAAAGAACATACAAGTCTCGTAATAATAGGAAAAGAATAAAAACTAATATAAGATGTTTTTAATCCTACTATTGCTTAAAAAAAAAAAGAAAGAATATTTTGCTAAAGGTGATTGAACAATAGAATAAAGGATGAATATAAGGGTTTCATTGTGGCTCTCTTTCCATTTTTATTGGTTGAATAGTGGATGCATTTAATCAAGCTTCTCAGCCTTAAATGATTTCATTGGAGATTCATTCATTGCTTTTGTAGCAGTAGAAGAGAGACAGACAGACTCTGTGTGTGTGTGTATATATATATATATATATATGTGTGTATATATATATATATTAAAATGAGTAGGTCCATGTATTTTTTAAAAAGAATTACTTATTCATTTCGTTCTTATACACATCTATGTTTCCAGCTTGTTGCTTTCATCAGAGAACATATATGGCACAAGGCCATGTGAATGGGGTACTCAATGAGACTTGAAATCATTCATGTTTTTTAGTAGAATGTTCTTCAGGTTTTGTATGGGTTTACATAGAGGTCACTCATACACACATTTGTGTGCATGTTTGTGTTGGGTTAATGAGTAGAGTTTTTGCCAATGGGCCGGAAGACTGGAGTTTAATCCCAGGTCGAGGCTTACTAAATACTAAAAAAAAGGTACTTGATGCTGTTTTGCTTAACACTCAGCATTATAAGATAAGAATCAAGGGTAAAGTGGACCAATCTACGGAATGGAGTAGCACCTTCCCCTACACCTTGGTGTAATAGCTATTGAAAAGAGGGCTGTCTGGTCACCCTTGACGAAGGTCGCCAACTTTACTTTTACTTATATGTACATATAATCATCATCATCATCATCATCATCATATCGTGCTGGCAGCACGGATATCCCTGACCCTCTCTCGCCACTCCTCCCTATCGTTCATCGCCTTAGGTAGGTCTTCAGGACAACAACCTGTATCCTCACATAGCTGCTGAATGTACGTTCGAGCTGGTCGTCCTGCTTTTGCGCGGCCATGTGTGGGGATCCATAAGAGTACATCTCTTATGAGTTCATCTCTGCTTCTCCAGCAGTGTCCTGCATGTCTGGTTCGTCTAACTTGAATAGTTTTCATGATAGGGGGCAGGTGGCCGTACAGTTGGTGTCTTGTTGGGTGTTGCTGCCAGGACTTGTTCAGGATTTGCTATATGGATGCACTACATGGACGCTAACAAAACGGCTGGAGAAGAAACTAGATGGCAATTACACAAGAATGCTGCGTACATATAATAAAAATACAAAAATGTTTTATTATCAGTTTATGCATGCACATATTCTTGTTTAATCTTAAATTTTAATTTTTAATGTCTATTCAGTGTATATTTGTTATAAGAAAAGATATATATAGATATAGTTCATGGTACTTTGTAACTGTTTCTCACCTGTGTGTTCATCAGATGAATTCATCGGCAAGAAACTGTTATCAAGCACTCTATACTATCTTGAATATAATGTATATGCTCTGTCGATGATACAGAACACTCTTTTATAGATATACCAAGCTATATAATAAATATTAATATTCTCTGGCTCATTGGCCAAATGGGTAGAGTGTTTGCCAATGGTCCAGGAGACCTGGGTTCAATCTCAGGTCGTATCATACCAAAGACTCGAAAAAAGGGTATTTGATACCTCCTTGGCTAACACTCAGTAATATAAGGTACGTATCAAGGGTAAAGTAGAGCAATCCAGGGAAAGGAGTAGCGCCCTCCCCTACATCTCTATACTATCTTAACTTAAATGTATATGCTCTGTCGATGATACAGAACACTCTTTTATAGATATACCAAGCTATATAATAAATATTAATATTCTTTGGCTCATTGGCCTGATGGCTAGAGTGTTTGCCAATCCTAAACCAATCCTGGAAGCAACATCCCACAAAACAACAGTTATACGGCCACTTATCTCCAATCACTAAAACCATCAAAATAAGACAGACAAGAAAGGCAGGACACTTCTGGGGAAGTAAGTACGAACTCTCCAATGAACCTCTTCACACGAGCGTGCAAGTTTTGGACAAACAACAAGAACTTATCTGCAACAGCTCTTTAGAGGGCCAGCCGGAAGTGATCGATGATAAAGATGAATGGTGAGAGAGAGTCAGAGAAATCCGTGCTAGCAGAATGAAATCATGATACTACTGCTACTGCTGTTGATATATATCATAACTGGCTCATTGGCCTCATGGGTAGAGTGTTCGCCAATGGTCCAAGTGACCTAGGTTCAATCCCAGTTCGTATCATACCAAAGACTCGAAAAATGGTACTTGATACCTCTTTGCCTAACACTCAGTAATATAAGGTACGTATCAAGGGTAAAATAGAGCAATCCAGGGAAAGGAGTAGCGCCCTCCCCTCCATCTCGGTGTAGTAGCTATTGAAAATGGAGCCTTCTGGTCACCCTCGACTACAGTCGCCAACTTTACTTAAAAACATATTGTCATCCACAAACAGACTATTTTGTTATATCATAAATCTTCAGCGTGGCTAGACATGCAGGATGCTTCAAGCTGGGGTCAAAACCCGTCTAACTTTACGTTAGGCTTATTATCTTGGATGAAGTAGTAGATCTACGTAATCATATTTACCCAACCCCTCCGCTCGGGCAGGATATGACACAAGGTCAATTTTTAAGTGGAGTTTAACAGGTAGATCTATGTAATAGGAATAAGAGAACAAGGAAAATTTTATGGTTTATGCCACCATACAATATAGCTGTAGCCAATAAGATAGGAAAATAATTTTTAAAATTATTCAAGAAAAACTTTCCTCCATCGAATAGTTTATACGAAATATTTAATAGGAAAATGGTTAAATTAAGTCACAGTATTATGCCAAATGTGGCAAGTTTGATTAATAAAAGTAACATTAAAAAGCTCAGGAATAACCAACGTACTTAGCCCCCGAAATGCAATTGTACTGATAAAACTACTTGCCCCATCAAAGGGAAGTGTCAATTTCATAGTGTATAAAGTGGAAGTATATGTCAAGACCGGCTCATTAGCCTAGTGGGTAGAGTGATCGTCAATGGTCTGGGAGACTTGGGTTCAATCCCAGGTCGGGTCATACCAAAGACTTTCAAAATGGTACTTGATAACTACTTGGTTAGCACTCAGCAGTATAAGGTACGTATCAAGGGTAAAGTGGAGCAATCCAGGGAAAGGAGTAGTGTCCTTCCCTACACCTTGGTGTAGTAGCTATGGAAAAGGGAGCTTTCGGATTGCCCCCAACTACGGTCGTCAACTTTACTTTATTGCCTAAGGAATTGGCAGTAGGAAGCATTATTTACAGTTGCGTCTTTTTCAGGAAAATCAATAGTGATGAATTTTTTCATGTTAGTATCACTTTCTTTACCAACAGCTGTACGGGGAACTTTTTCGCAAATGGAGATTCCGTTTATTTCCTCTTCATGGAATGTCTTTTTGAATCAACCTGAAAATGGCAAACCCTCGTTTAGCCAATTTTGACTAAAATATGCTTCTCTATACACATCACACATTCTTCTGTAAATTTCACATGGTTTGCATTATTCTGCCACCAAAAATTTCATGACAGACCTCTGATCAAGCCTGGAACATTGTTTGATTTGCTACCATTTTGAAAAGCCTCAAAACAAATATTTTTGTAAGATCAAAATTATTTTGGCTATAAACCAATTCTAAACAATGCAGAATTTACATTTATGGGAAGAACAAAAAAAAAAATAATAAATTAAAGGATAGAATAAAATTAATTTTGCTTAAAAAAATTCCCCTTATTTATTGAATGACCCAATCATAATCAGGAACTGCAAGAATTTCTTGATATATTTGAATTCCGAATTGACTTTATACACAACAGTGATAAGAAAAAGGCTTACATAACAAATAAACGATTCAAGATTTACAAGAATATTTCAAATATTTTCCCAAGAAGGCCAGGAACAAAAGTGCTTCTTTTTTTTTTTGTGGTGGCTGAAGCCAGTGTGCCTCCAGTGATGTTTGTTAGGGAGACAAGACTGCATTCTAGCTCCATTCTAACAATTGTTCAATTTTTTCTTTCTTTTTTTTTTTTTTTTTTTTTTTTTTAAGAAGTTAACTGATATATCATTGCCTTGACAACATCTTTTTTTAAATATGGCATCTTGTTGAATGACAGAAAAAGAATAAGCAGATGGACAGAAAATGAAAGAAAGATTAAGTTTTCTTAATTGATTATTTGTTCATCACAACAGCACACACACAAACACACACACACACACCCATATATATATATATATATATATATACACACACACACACCTATACACGTGAGAGAGAAATATTTTTCCCTCTTTCTCTACGATGTTGTTAGGTAGAAAAATCTGTCGATAAAAATAAAGAAGAATGTTTGAAGATTAGAAAAGAGTATTTTATGTATAGTCTAATTTTTTACAATCCTTTCAGAGTTAGGGTCTCTGTCTTTCTCTATTATATATATATATATATATAGGAGGTGCCCGTGGTGTAGTCGTTATCGTCGTAGGAAATGGACACGGCGACACGAGTTCAAATCCTGGACGAGACTGATTGCATTTCACATAGCACTAATACCCTTGGGAAAGGTATGAATCCAATTATTCTCCCTCCAGCTATGGGTAAATAGTAGGACAGACTAGGTTCTTCAGCCTTGGTGAGGCAACTAGTCTAGGAGAAGGAAAACTCTGAATTCAAACCTGTTAAACTCCGCTAAAAAACTGACCTTGTGTCATATCCTGCCCGAGCGGAGGGGTTGGTAAATAGTATATATATATATATATATATATATATACACACACACACTGCTCTGTACTGTCTGTTACATTGAGTTCTTTAGCAAGAAAATTTAAATGTTCACTCTTGAATAATTTTCTTGTCCTGATGGAATTACTCTGAATTCCTGTTTAACTGGACCAAATAATACTATATACATAAACATATATATATATATATATATATATATATATACACACACACACTGCTCTGTACTGTCTGTTACATTGAGTTCTTTAGCAAGAAAATTTAAATGTTCACTCTTGAATAATTTTCTTGTCCTGATGGAATTACTCTGAATTCCTGTTTAACTGGACCAAATAATACTATATACATAAACATATATATATATATATATATATATACACACACACACTGCTCTGTACTGTCTGTTACATTGAGTTCTTTAGCAAGAAAATTTAAATGTTCACTCTTGAATAATTTTCTTGTCCTGATGGAATTACTCTGAATTCCTGTTTAACTGGACCAAATAATACTATATATATATATATATATATATATATATATATATACACACACACTGCTCTGTACTGGCTGTTACATTGAGTTCTTTAGCAAGAAAATTTAAATGTTCACTCTTGAATAATTTTCTTGTCCTGATGGAATTACTCCGAATTCCTGTTTAACTGGACCAAATAATACTATATACATAAACATATATATATATACACACACACACACACACACATATATACATAAACGCAGTTTCTTCCAGGCAGCAGTTGTGTCGATACTGCTGTATGGATGCACTAATTGGACGCTAACAAAATGGCTAGAGAAGAAGCTAAACGGCAATTACACAAGAATATTGCGAGCAATATTGAACAAGTCCTGGTGGCAACATCCCACAAGGCACCAACTATACGGCCACCTGCCTCCCATCATGAAAACTATCCAAGTTAGACGAACCAGACATGCAGGAACAGCTGGAGAAGCAGGGGCGAGCTCATAAGTGATGTACTCCTATGGACCCTCACATATGGCCGAGCAAAAGCAGGACAACCAGCTCAAACATACATACTGCAGCTATGTAAGGATACGGGATGTAGCCCTGAATACCTGCCAGAGGCGATGAACAATAGGGAGAAGTGGCGAGAGAGGGTCAGGGATATCTGTGCAAGTGGCACGACATCATGATATATATATATATACACACACACACATATATATATATATATACATAAATACACATACATATATATATATATATATACATACACACACACATATAAGTAAAGTTGGCGACCATAGTCAAGGGTGACCAGAAGGCTCCCTTTTTAATACCTACTACACCGAGGTGTAGAGGAGGGTGCTACCCCTTTCCCTGGATTGCTCCACTTTTTATACAAATAAACAGTTCTATTTCAAACAATTCAATTTAGCATAAGTACACAGTTTAATTGTCAAAACATTTCTATTTCAAGCTATTCAGTTTAGTCAAACAGTTCTATATCAAACAATTCACTTTAGTATAAGTATATTTTTTTAATACACAGTTAAATGTCAAAACATTTCTATTTCAAACAAATTAGTTTCACATACAAAAACAGTTCCGTTTCAAACAATTCAGTTTAGCATAAGTACACAGTTTAGTTCTATTTGACCCATAGATCAGGTGCTACAACTCCAGACCAGAGTTGACCTGGGAGTGATGGCAATGAAGAGGTACTCCGCATTCCCAAAAGCTCCAGCATTACTGGAACCTCACCATCAGATTGTTTAGTTTCATATCCAGGACACTCATTGGGGAGAGGGGTGTCTTACCCCTTTGTAGAGATGCAGTTGGTGTATTCTACAGCACCAGCTAACTGAGCAGCTAAAAGAAATTAGTGTATATATATACACTAATTTCTTAGTTTGTGTATGTAAAGGGTGGAACGATAAAATTGTCGCCCTAGAAAAGATGACATGATTCCATTTCCGTTTAATAAAAACCGGTTTTCTTTTTTTGTTGCAGACCATCTACTAGTTGGCCAGTTGTGTACAAATCCCAAGAGTGATAGGAGCCTTCTATCATGTCTGAAAGTGACACAATGTTCAACAAGCGAGATCGGAGATGCGCCGCTGTACAACTCATGCCCTCTACCGATCCAAGTTATGACAACAGGACCATTGCCAGCACCCTCAAAATGCAAATCTGGATTGCCACGAATAACAGGGACGTGCCCAGGGTGATGAAAACAAAGTTTCCAGCTATGGTTATGGTCTTTGGTGTAGTTTCAAATGAGGGCCACATCATGCCACCTCACATCTTCAAAGTCGGCTTGAAAGTCAACACCAAAGTGTACCTGGATGTGCTGAAGAATGTGGTGATCCCCTGGTGCAATCAGGTGGCCAGTGGCAGACCCTGGGTGTGGCAGCAGGACTCGGCGCCAGCCCAAAAGTCCAAAGAGACCCAGGCTTGGCTTCAAAAGGAGTGCTACAACTTTGTACCCTTCTCTCACTGGCCCCCCTCCTCCCCTGACCTGAACCTGCTGGACTACTTCATTTGGTCATACATCAAAAACATCACCAACAAGACCTCCCACAACACCAAAGCCAACTTGATCGCTGAGCTCCTGGAAAAGCTTGTGGAAAAGGCATGCTCCCAGTCTGGATCCGTATCAAGGCGGTGATTGAAGCTGAAGGTGGCTACATTGAATAGATGTCAGCTCTACTACATAATCAAGCGGCCCGAATTGATTTTTTTCAATAAAAGTTTTAAAATAAAGCTGTAGTGTTGTTTTCTTTAGGACGACAATTTTATCGTTTCACCCTGTATATATATATATACTAATTTCTTTTAGTTGCTCAGTTGGCTGGGGCTGTAGAATACACCAACTGCATCTCTGCTAAGTGGTAAGACCCCCCCTCCGCAATAACACTAATTTCAGTCGGTGTATTCTACAGCCCCAGCCAACTGAGCAACTTAAAGAAATTAGTGTATATATATATATATATATATATAAAAAATAACTAAAAGGAATTAGGACATCACTTTCTTAGTTTTGTCTCAGTTATGAGAAAACCTACGAAGGTGAGACCGTAATACCACATTTATATGTACATACTGCCAAGCCAAATAGTTTTTCTAAGTTTATAATAAAGGCTAAGTTTGCAATAGATTGTAAAGTTCAATGTGAACTGACTAAAAATAAGCAAAAGTTGTTTCCATATTTAATCTTTGCTGAGCAATCATTTCCATGAACTTACATTTGAATGTTTCTTGAAAGGATTCCAAGAATTCACAAATTTGCTTTCATTAAAAAATAAGTATTTTATATTCATTTTGATATAGGTAAGTAAAGTAAAGTTGACGACCATAATTGAGGGTGACCTGAAGGCTCCCTTTTCGATATCTACTACACCAAGGTGTAGGGAAGAGTGCTACTCCTTTTCCTGAATTGCTCCACTTTACCCTTGATCCTTACCTTGTAATGCTGAGTGTTAAGCAAGGCGACATCAAGTACCATTTTTTGAGTCTTTGGTATTACTCGACCTGGGATTGAACCCAGGTCTCCCGGGCCATTGGCAAACACTCTAACCATTATGCCATAGCATAATTGCTTACAAACAGAAGGAAAAAAATTAATTCTTTAAAGACCTTTATTCCTTTTTTTAAGTTTAGAGAAAAAATCATTGTGGTTCCAAACTTTTGTTTGGCAGTCTATGTGTGTGTGTGTGTGTGTGTGTGCGTGTATGTATATATATATATATATATATATATATACACATATATATATACACGAGGGTCATTAAACAAATAAGGGGAATTTAAAAAAACAAAACAAAAAACAAGCAAAGTAAATAAATTAAAAGAACTAGATGACCTTCATAGTTACAACTAAAAAAACTAAGAAAGTGATATATCTCTCGGGGGAATATAATCAGAAAAATGTACAATGTAACAAATAATATATTGACACTCGATCGTATCTTGAATGCCTTGGTTACCGCTTGCTAGCGCCTTTTATAGACTGAGTAATCCATTCTCGGGGGGGGGGGGGGTCAGGATCTTCCACTATATCAGAAAGTGAAATCCTCATTACTATTTATGTATCACCCATCACGAAAACTATCCAAGTTAGACAAACCAGAGATGCGGGACACTGCTGGAGAAGTAGGGATGAGCTCATAGGGGATGTACTCCTGTGGACTCCTTCACATAGACGAGCAAAGGCAGGAAGACCAGCTAGAACCTACATACAGCAGGTCTGTGCCGATATGGGATGTAACCCTGAAGACCTGCCGGAAGCAATAGACGACAGGGTGTAGTGGCGAGAGAGAGTCAGGGATATCCATGTTAATTGTACAATGCGATGATTATATATATATATATATATATATATATATATATATATATATATGTGTGTGTGTGTGTATGTGTGTGAGAAAGGGTAATTCAACAAATAAGGGGAATTATTCTAAAAAAAAAAAGAAACTTTTTTCTCCATCAAGTTAAACCCTACATTGTTTGGAACTTATTTGAAGCAAAAGTTATTTTAATCTTGCAAAAATATCTCTTTTGAGGCTGTTCAAAATTGGGGCAAATCAGCATTCCTGAAAAGTCTCATCACATTTTTTTGTGGCTGACAAGTGGAAATCATGTGAAATTTATAGAAGAATACATGATGCTTACAGAGAAGCATGTTTTAGTCAAAATAGGCAAAACTTGGGTTTGCCACTATCGGCCAGATTCAAAAAGACAGTCCATGGAGTGGAAACACACTTACTCTCCAGTAAATAAAAAAAGTTTTGTTCTATTCCTAAATTGCAAAGATGCACTTTGGGGAATTTCCAGAGGTCATGCTAATAAGGAATCGGCTACTATTTAAAACTGTAAAATCTATGAATTCTTTTGTGTTCTATTCCTAAATTGCTAAGATGCACTTTGTGGAATTTCCAGAGGTCTTGCTAATAAGGAATCGGCTACTATTTAAAACTGTAAAATCTATGAATTCTTTTGTGTTCTATTCCTAAATTGCAAAGATGCAATTTGGGGAATTTCCAGAGGTCTTGCTAATAAGAATAGGCGATTATTTAAAACTGTAAAATCTATGAATTCTTTTCTGTTCTATTCCTAAATTGCTAAGATGCACTTTGGGGAATTTCCAGAGGTTTTGCTAATAAGGAATCGGCTACTATTTAAAACTGTAAAATCTATGAATTCTTTTGTGTTCTATTCCTAAATTGCAAAGATGCACTTTGGGGAATTTCCAGAGGTCATGCTAATAAGGAATCGGCTACTATTTAAAACTGTAAAATCTATGAATTCTTTTCTGTTCTATTCCTAAATTGCAAAGATGCACTTTGGGGAATTTCCAGAAACCTCATCTCTAGTTTTGATTTGGTTCGTATTCCCACAATTGTTCTTTTTAACAGTGGTGTCATAAACTTGCTTCAAGGCCAACCTTCCCATGATGCCTTTTACCCTTTTGACATTTCTTTCTGATGCAACAGTTAACTATAAATTGAAAAAAACAAACAAACAATGACAAATCATATTTTGAAGTAGTCATCTCTTTCCTAAAAAAAACAATAATATCAACAAACATAATTTTTTTTTTAACTATCAATGACCATTATGAAACTTATTTCATTTATACATTTAATATTTTCAATTTAAATAAAACAAATAAAACTGCTTTTTGTTTAGAGAGGTGAGGGAGGTAGTAATCTTTTTGTTAGTCATACCAAAGACTCAAAAAATGGTACTTGATGTCTCCTTGCTTAACACTCAGCATTATAAGGTATGGATCAAGGATAAAGTAGAGCAATGCAGGGAAAGGAGTAGCACCTTCCCAAAATCTTGGTGTAGTAGCTATCAAAAAGGAAGCCTTCGGGTCACCCTCGTCTACGGTCGCTAACTTTACTTACTTTATGTACTGTATACAACACAAAGCTCCGGCATTACGGGAGCCTCACTATCAGATTCCTTAATATCATATCCAGTACACTTGTGGTGGGGGGAGACTTTCCCCTCTGCAGAGATGCAGTCGGTGTATTCTACAGCCCCAGCAGATTACAAACAAATATGCATCAATAAGCTTCTTGCAAAACTACGGCTGCAATGTCAAAGAAGTAAGAATTGTCATCAGGTTAATGAACTATCATTTTGTGATTTTGCTGAAGATAAACATTTTGGTCTTAAAACCTTTATCATGACACAAAAACTTTTTAAATGAAAGAAAATGAGAAAATTTTAAACATTCTATTTCATTGGTGATGTTGTTTCCAATTCATGTGATGTAATTAGTGTTCAAAATTCATTTTAAAAAATGCAAATTTCCTTTAAAAAAAACTAGGTGTGTATATATATATATATATATATATATATATATATATATATATATAAGTAAAGTTGGCGACTGTAGTTGAGGATGACCCGAAGGCTCCCTTTTCAATAGCTACTACAGAAGGTGTAGGAGAGGGTACTACTCCTTTCCCTGCATTGCTCCACTTTACCCTTGATAAGTACCTTATATTGCTGAGTGTTAAGTAAGGATGTATCAAGTACCATTTTTAAAGTCTTTGGTATGACCCGACCTGGGATTGAACCCAGGTCTCCCGGACCATTGGTGAACACTCTACCCACTAGACAAATGTGTATATATATATTTAAAAAATTCGGATTTCCTTTAGAAAAAAATTTCTCACTGGGGCTTGGTATATATATATATATATATATTTGTTGAAAAGATAGATTTGTAGTGAATCTTACAGTATGACAGAAATATGTGGAAAGTTGGATAATTCTAAGTGTTTAATTTATTCAACTTTTCACATATTTCTATCATATATATATATATATTTAAAAAATGTGAATTTCCTTTAAAAAAAACTTTTCTAACTGGGGGTATGTATGTATATATTTTTAAAGAATGTGAATTTCCCTTTCAAAATATATCCTTTAAGTAGGGGTGTATATATACCCCCACTTAAAAGATATATTTTTAAGGGAAATTCACATTTTATATATATATATATATATACACATACACACAATGAAAAAAAAAACAAAAAAAAAATCAGTCTTCAAAGAATGATTTTAGTTTGAATTATTTGTCATCGTTAATTGTTTTAGTTTTTAAATCTTATCAGGCTATACAAATTTTTAAATTGAAAGAAATGTGTATGTGTATATATATATATATATATATAGAGAGAGAGAGAGAGAGAATATTCACACACAACAACAGGAATTTTGCCAAAACTTTTTGGCTTACATAGGTGTTGCAATTTTATTTTTGTTTACAGTTTCAATGATGCAGAGTTTGGTAAGAAATGATATCAAATAATATCCATTTTGAGTGTATAATGCTCCATTAGAAATGATAAAATATAAATTATATAAGATAAAAGTACGTTTGTTTTTAAATTACAACTGATATAACAACTGAGAAGAACTATCAGCTGTTTTCCTTATTAAGCAATTGTCACAGAAGGAGCAGGGATAGGGTGATTCCATACACCTGCTTTTTTAGAAAAGGGTTTGTAAAAATTTTGCCAGTTTTCCCACTTTGTTGTTTTTTTTAAATTCTTTTTTTTTAAACTACCATTTCTTGCAATTTGACTAGTTTGATTGATTTTAATGGCATGTCAACCCATCTAAGGTTCTTTTATGCCTAGAGGTTAGAGAATCACATTCATTGTATATAGATATTTACATTTTTTTATCTAGTTGATTCTTAAATTTTTTTTTTGCACAGTTATATATCAAGTATTTTAATCAAATATAGATAAATTGTACACACTTGTATGGTTTCAAGTATTCCGATCAAATACTAATAATTCTATTTAATATTAATGATTTCTTTACATATAGTTAAATGGTTTCACATATTGCTTTATTGAATTCACGGTATTTTCTTTATCAAGTATTCCAATTAAATGTAAATAACTTGTACACAGTTGTATGGTTTCAAGTATTCCTATCTAATACAAATAATTAAAAAACAATTATATTCAATTTCAAGTAATTATTTCTATTTTATGATAATCATTTGTACACAGTTTTATGCTTTTAAGTAACTGGTAATAATCCTCCTTAATAAGCTTTAATTATAGCTTTAAGTAACAATTCTTAATACAAATAATTTACAGATGTATGGTATCCAGTATTCCTATCTAATACTAATAATTTTCAAACAAATCTATTTGACCTATAGAGAGAGCTCTAACAGATTCTATTACTTTGGGTCAGAATGAACCTAGGAGTAATGGCAATAAAGAAGTACTTCATATTTCCTAGAAATCTAAAACTTGAGCCTTACCATCAAAATGCTGCTTGATGTCCAGGACACCCAACAAGGTAGTTGATTTGTTTGAGAAAATAGAATACAATAGACTTATAGTGACCAAACTTTAGGAAATCACTCTTGTTCTTGGTGTTATTATGACCTCAAAACCCAGTATAGCTATGATGATATACTGAGCAACAGAGATTCCAATTGTGCTTCAGAATACAATGGCATTCTTTAGCATCATCATCATCATCATACCAGGCTGACAGGTGTAAATAGTCATTTTGAATGGACAAAAGGTACCCCGTCCATCAAGCCACATAGTGTCAAACTAATTCTTTTCTTTAAAATCTTTCAAGAGACCTCCTTCACCTCTATATCAACTTGTACTTCATTAAGTTTTAAAAAAAAGAAAATAAGGTATGCAAGCACATGCCAGGTAAATTCAATTAACAAATTCCGATGTTCGTTAAATGGAGCAGCGTTGGAAGCAAAGGTCCATCAGAAATCCTGGCCTTAGTCAATATAATTCTTTTAGTTGATGATAATTGTTAACCTGATAGCAAAGATCAATCTGTCAACCTCTTGGCAAAAATTCTCTAATGACTGGGTTTTATCTAATAATATCAAATAGCACGTTACTTTAAAGTACAATATACCGGCCCATTGGTATAGTTTGGTTTGTTGGGTTTTATGGCATTACAACCTTTGTAGGTTATTTAACGCCAAATCCATTTTTATGTAAATAATCCGTTCTATTTAAAACAATTCAGTTTAGTGCAAGTACAGTTTCAATGTCAAAAATAGTTCAATTTAAAACAATTCAGTTTAGCAAAAGCATTCATTTAAATGTAAGTACAGTTTAATTGTAAAAAAACATTTCTATTTCAAGCTATTCAGTTTAGTCAAGCAATTCTACTTCAGCTAATTCAGGTTAGTAAAAGTACAGATTTTGTTTATACACAGTTATATGTCAGAACAGTTCTATGTTAAACAATTTAGTTTGGTGTAAATACAGTTTCAATGTCAAAAAAAAAAGTTCTATTTGAAATAATTCAGTTTAGCACAAGCACGCAGTTCAAATGTAAGCATGGTTCAATTGTCAAAAAACATTTCTATTTAAAGATATTCAGTTTGGCATAAGTATGCCGTTAGTTCTCTTTAACCAAAAGATAGGGCCCTATCAGGTGCTACCATGCTGGGCCAGAGTGGACCTGGGAGCAATGGCAATGAAGGGGTGCTCCGTATTCCCCAAGGCCCCAGCATTACTGGGACCTCACCATCAGACTGTTTAGTGTCATAAACAGGACACTCATTGGGGGGGGGGTCTTACCCCTCAGCAGAGGTGCAGTCAATGTATTCTACAGCCCCAGCTGACTGGGCAATACACAGAGTTAAATGTTGAACAGCCTTATTTTAGATAATTCAGTTCAGCATAAGTACACAGTTTAGACACCAAAATAGTTCTATTTCGAGCAGTTCAATTTAGCATTAGTACGCAGTTTTAATGTCAAAACAGTTCTATTTTAAACAATCCAGTTCAGCATAAATACACAGTTTAAATGTATGAAAACAGTATATGCCAACCTCTATTTAGTTATATTTAACCCATAGATAGGACCCTTATCAGGTGCTACCACTCTGGGCCAGAGTGGACCTGGGAGTGATGGCAATAAAGGGGTACTCCGCATTCCCCAAAGCTCCAGCATTGCTGGAACCTCACCATCAGATTGTTTAGTATCATATTGTGGAGTTCTTACCCCTCTGCAGAGAAACAGTCAGTGTATTCTACAGCCCCAGCTGACTTGGCAACTAATTGGTATATGATTAGTGTTCATCAATGGTCCAGGAGAACAGGGTTCAATCCCAGGTCATCATACCAAAGACTCAAAAATGGTACTTGATGCCTCCTTGCTTAATACTCAGCATTATAAGGTACGAATCAAGGGTAAGTGGAGCACTCTCACATACACTTTAGTGTAGTAGCTATTGAAAAGGGAGCCTTTGGTTACCCTCGACTATGGCCAGCCAACTTACTTACTACTTTATACACACATACACACACACATATATATATGTTTAAGATAATTCATTTATGTACCTGATACAGGGAATATTTTGCTACTGGTAAGGTTGAAGAACATATTAGAAAAACAAAAAAGAAAGATCAGTGAGTTTGCACATATCTAGTTATTTATTTATTTCCTTATCTAGTTTTTTTTCAAGGTTGGCTCGTTTATATTTATCATGACTTGACAATACATATTTTCTGCAAAATTACAATAGAAACAATTTTTTTAATGCATCATTATGTCTGCAGGGAATAATAAAAACAGAAGGAAGAAACTGTATTGACTATAAAGAAGAGGTGCGCGTGGTGTAATGGTTATCATCGCAGGAAATGAACACGGTGACACGAGTTCAAATCCTGGACGAGACTGATTGTATTTCACATAGCACTAATACTCTTGGGAAAGGTATGAATCCAATTATTCTCCCTCCAGCTATGGGTAAATAGTAGGGCAGACTCGGTTCTTCAGCCTTGGTGAGGCAACTAGTCTAGGAGAAGGAAAACTCTGAATTCAAACCTGTTAAACTCTGCTTAAAAATTGACCTTGTGTCATATCCTGCCCGAGCGGAGGGGTTGGGTAAATATGATAAAGAAGAAAACTGTCAACTAAAAATAGAGAAAAAGGAGATAAGAATTGACAGAGGAGATTATAATCCCCCAACACATCACTTTTTTGGTAGAAATATATGGGATCAATTTTACAGTTAGTGAACGTTGTAATCTAACAAAAATAACATTAACAAAATACAATACTTGTCAGTGGTATGAAGAAGGTAACTGTTGTAACCTAAGCAAAGTTTTTTGAATGAGTAATGACCAAAACAGTGGTTGGAAATGAAATGGAAATCTTTATAGCATTAACAAAATACAATACTTGCCAGCCCAGCAGAGTGAAGAAGTAGTACACCACTGCTAGTGGTGTACTACTTAATTAGCATATTAACCCCACCCTCACAATAATGTCCAACATATTTATGAGGAATTGGACATACACAATAATGTACATAGATACGGTATATAACAGAGAGACTGGTAGTGTGGGTGTATATATATATATATATATATATATATATATATATATTTAAATATTTTATGGGGGGGTACAAAATTTTATTACACTCACAAATAGACCAATTTGAATCATTTTTTTTTAAAATAAAATCAACTAACCAGTTTTGGTCCTCCCTGATCACAGTTAAAATTAGGACAACGATTAAGAAGGAAAAAGGGGCAGGGACTGTGTGATGAGGTGGAGGGAAAAAATACAACTTGACTAGAAAGGGAGGGATAAATTAAATTGTAATCAAATTCAGACCAGATAAACATTCCCTCTGTTTACAGAGGGTCAGTTTATACATGAGAATATGAATGGTCTCAAGTACTTTCAGGTGATAGTCCGAGTGTGACTTGCTTAAAATGGTAAACAAGTCCGCACTGTAGGATGAGGCACAAATATGGTTATATATATATATATATATGTGCGTGTGTGTTTAGTTGATCAGTAGTCTTTCATTTAAGCGTGTTTGATTGAATAATAGACACTTTTTGTCTATATAATTTTATTAAGATCCTTTCAAGTTTCCTGACAAGTGTTTTAGAGTGTTATGTTGGAATTGGTAGATGAATTTACCAGAATTATCTTGAGTGCTTTCAGACCTTTCATAGGCCATCGTCAGGGGTTGTTTGGATGTGTGAAAAAAACCTAACAAAAACACTCTCTACACAAGCAAACAACCCCTGATGATGGCCTATGAAATGTTCGAAAATGCTTGGGACATTTTTGGTAAATTCATCCACCAATCCCAACCTGAAAACAAGACACTTATCAGGAAACTTGAAAGGATTTTAATTAAATTATATAGAAAAAATGTGTCTTTATTATCTAATCAAACATATATATATATATATATATAAAGGATTAGGCATTAAATAACAATCAAGGGTTGATATACTTTAAACCAAATAACTTAGTAAAGTAAAAGTAAATTTACGACCAGAAGGCTCCCTTTTCAATAGCTACAACACCGAGGTGTAGGCGAAGGTGCTACTCATTACCCTGGATTGCTCCATTTTACCCTTGATACGTACCTTATATAGCTAAGTGTTAAGCAAGGAGATATCAAGTACCATTTTTAACCTCTTTGGTATGACGCGACCTGGGATTGAACCCAGGACTTAACCTAACCTCAAAACCTTTTAACTGTGAACAAACATTTGATTAATATTGAATAGGATTATTAGTATTAGATAGCAATAATTGAACCTATTTAATTATATATATATATATATATATATATAAAATTTGTAAAGGAATTTGATGATAAGTTTATTTTTCAACAAGTTAATGATGATTTGTTTGTGCACAGTTAAATGGTGTCAAGTATTGCTATCTAATACTAATAATTCTATTTAATATGAATCATTTATTTATATGGTGTCCTCGTGGTGTAATGGTTAAAGCGATGGTCTGCGGAATCGTAGTACACGAGTTTGTACTCCAGTCACGCTATTACATTCACTTTCGGGCAAATACCCTTGGAAAGGGTATGAACCCCCTTATCCTCCTAGCTATGGGTTAAATAGTACCACTCCTGTTCTTCTAGGAGAATGGCTTTGGCATTAAATAACCTGCAAAAGTTGATATGCCATTAAACAAAGAAACCAAACCATTTATTTATTTATACAGTGTTAAACAGTTTCAATTTTAGGTTTGATTATTTGGTTTAAAGCCTATCAAGCCTTGATAGTTATTTAATACCAAATACTGTTTATTCAAATATAGATATGATTAGTAAGTGTACCATTTTTAAGTAACTTCATTTTTAAATGACTTATACCTCATTTGTTACATACAGTTAAACAATTTAAAATACAGCTACTTAACATGACTCATTCTATATATCATTAATCATTTGTTTGTACACATCTAATTGGTTTCAAGTATTCCTATCTAATACAAACTATTTTCACACTTCAGTATGGTTTCAAATCACAACAATAACTCCTTGTAGAAAATTGAACAGTTTTATTTAACCCATAGATGCAACCCTACCAAGTACTACCAATCTTTGTCCAGTCAGCTGGGGCTGTAGAATATACCAACTGCTTCTCTACAGAGGGGTAAGACCCTCCTAATGAGTGTCTTAGATATGACATTAAACAATCTGATGGTGAGGCTCCAATAATGCTGAAGCTTTGTGGAATGCAGAGCATCCCTTTATTATCATCGCTCCTAGGTCTACTTGGGCTCGGAGTGGTAACACCTGATAGGGTCCTATTTATGGGTCAAATAGAACTAAACTGTGTACTTATGTTAAACTAAGTTGTTTGATATAGAACTGTTTTTGACATTGAAACTGTACTTATGCTAAACTAAATTACTTGAAATAGAACTGTTTTGATATTTAAACTGTATACTTATGCTAAACTGAATTGTTTGATATAGAACTGTTTTTGACATTGAAACTGTACTTATGCTAAACTAAATTGTTTGAAAAAGAACTGTTTTGACATTTAATTGTTTGTAAACAAAAACTATACTTAGACTAAACTGAATTGTTTGAAATTTAATTTGGCGTTAAATGATCTGAAAAAGGTTGATACACTGTAAAACAAAACAACCAGCCAACTACCACACAGGATCAGAGTGGACCTGGGAGTAATGAAAACATACTCCACATTCTCTAAAACTCCAGAACAAGAGCCTCACTATCAGATGTAATTTAATGTCTTATTTAGAACATATATATCAAGGGTCAATATATAAAAACATTTATCAAGGGTCAATATATAAAAAAAGTCGTAATTTTATAAAGATGAAATTCAAGAATATATATGAGAGGCGTTCAAAAAGTTCTAAGCCACACCCAGATTTTAGATTACCATACACCACACAACCTTTGTAAGAGCCTCACCTGCACAGAAATTAAGTCAGAAAACTTAATTAGTTTTTCTTGTTTTATCAGAAATGGTAAAAAATGTTCAGTTATGGTTCTTGTTTGTTTTGAATGAAGCTTAGAACTTTTTGAACGACTTGTGTGTGTGTGTAATCTTCCTGATGAAAGTGTAAACACTGGAAACATGTGTAGAAGAAAAATAAATAACTTTGAAAATAGATCTACTTGACCTATTCATTTTGAAATATTCACTTTTTCCCTCATTGGACCAAGAAAAATTATATATATATATATATATCAATAAAAGTAGTAATATAAATTTGTTTTATTTTGTTTTATTTTTTCATTATTCTCAATTAATCTTGACCTTATGTCAGCATTAGCAGAAAAAGGTTTTACAGAAAAAAACTTTTTTTAGAAAGTTTTTAAAAACTAAAAAAAATTTCTTTCTTTTTTTTATAAAGAAGTTGATATGTCATAATAAAACGATATAATACGTACTGGGGGCAGAATATATCCGTTGGTTAAATGAAAAATATTTTCTAATCATCAAGGTATCCTTAATTTGTCTTTCATATATATATATATATATTGTCATCCACAGATAGACTGTTTCATTCTATCAGAACTTTTCAGTGTGGCTAGACACGTGGGATGCTCGAAGCTGGGATCGAAACCTGTCCAACTTTGCCCTATTTACCGACCCCTCCGCTCGGGCAGGATATGACACAAGGTCATTTTTAAGCGAAGTTTAACAGGTTTGAATTCAGAGTTTTCCTTCTAGACTAGTTGCATCCCCAAGGCTGAAGGACTCAGTCTGCCCAACTATTTACCCATAGTGTCCAACTTTAGAATTAGTCTCAGACCACTCCCCCAACAAGTGTACCACTTGTCTCTCTATAGTGAAGGCACCTGGCTAAGATGCTTTCATTAGGTTTCCCTTTCAAATTAGCAGTGATTTGATCGGCTTGTTTATCTGGATGTTTGTGATAGTCCAGATTTTTTTCAAGAGAGAGTAGTTCAATTTAATGGAAGAGGCACATTTGAAATTATCAGCAACTGATTGTGAGTTTATTTGTTTATACAGATGTTTGTGATTGTCAAATTTTTAATTCAAAGCTGAGGGATTAAGTTTCATATTAAATCCAAATAGCACACACGTTTTCAGAGGGTTTTTTTTTAAAATCTATTTGTGTTTTTTTTCTTTTTCAATTAAGAGTTTTACACTCATCTTTTCGATTCTTTTGATGAAGGTGAATTTTGGGTCTCTGTTAAAACCATGACTATGTGAATGGAAGTGCAGTTCTATGAATATTAGATTTGCTCTGATCCATAGATTTGATTCTGTGTCAGTAGTTATTTAATCTAAAATAAAATGGCCATTCCGACATTCCAATATATTCTTCTTGGTGAGGTTTAGAACTTTTTGAATAACCTTTAGGAGAGTATGTCTGCGTGTGTGTGTATATATATATATATATATATATACACACACACACACACTGATAAGGTCATTAGCTAACCAATATACTCTAACAGAATGTGACCAAAAGTGGTTTATTTTTCAATATAGTCCCCTTGAGGCCCACACATATCTTCAATTGGTGCTGCTTGAATTGCATTTATTAAAAAAAGTTATCAATGGCAGATATGACATCAGCCAAGGAACTTTTTTTCTACCCACCCTTGTGTGTGTATATATATATATCATTAATATCAAATAAAACTCAACAGATATAATCCATTATAAATTTATTTCAACAATCTTTTTTCCAGATTGTTTCATCAGATGGTAAACAATTTTATAAATTTCTCTCTGAAACTAGTAGACAAGTTCACCTACCTAAAAAGCAGTGTCTCATCGACCGAGACAGACATCGACATGCGACTAACAAAGGCATAGACAGCTATCAATAGGCTATTGGTCAAATGGAAGTCAGACCTGACCAATAAAATGAAACACAGTTTCTTCCAAGCAGCAATGATGTCAATACTGATATATGGATGCTAACTAAATGGCTGGAGAAAAGGCTTGCCAGCAACTACACAAGAATGCTGCGAGCAATATTGAACAGGTCCTGGAGGCAGCACCCAACAAAGCAGCAGCTGTACGGCCACCTACCACCCATCATGAAAACTATCCAAATTAGACGAACCAGACATGCAGGACACTGCTAGAGAAGTAGAGACGGGCTCATAAGTGATGTACTCCTATGGACTCCTTCACATGGCCGAGCAAAAGCAGGGCGACCAGCTCAAACCTACATACAGCAGCTCTGTGAGGATATGAGGTGTAGCCCTGAGGACCTGCTGAAAGCAATGAACAATAGGGAGAGGTGGCGAGAAAGGGCCAGGGATATCCATGCTGATGGCATGATGAGATGATCATATATATATATATTGGGAATAGATTGTTGGTAACATTATTCTAAAAAAAGTCAGATCTAATTTGTTTGCACATAGTTAAATGGTTTCAAGTATTGCTATTTATTGTTTACACACAGTTAAATGGTTTCAAGTATTGCTATCTAACACTAATAGTTCGATGACCCAGTCAGCTGGGGCTAAAGAATACACCGACTGCATCTCAGCAGAGGGGTAAGACTCCCCCAACAAGTGTCCTACATATGACACTAAGCAATCCGATGGTGAGGCTCCAGTCATGCTGGAGTTTTGGAGAATGCAGAGTATCTCTTTATTGCCATCACTCCCAGGTCCACTCTGGCTTGGAGTGGTAGCACCTGATAGGATCCTATGTATGCATCAAATAGAACTAAACTGTGTACTTATGCTAAACTGAATTATTTGAAATAGAACTGTTTTACATTTCACTGTATGTAAACAAAAACTATACTTATACTGAATTAAATTGTTTGAAATAGAACTGTTTATATGTATAAAAATGGATTTGGCAATAAATAACCTACAATGGTTGATGTGCCATAAAACCAAACTAAATAGTTTTATTTGCACACAGTTAAATCATTTTAGATACTGCAATAACACTAATGATTCAATTTGATATTAATCAATTGTTTGTACACAGCAAAATTGTTTCAAGTATATGATTAAATAGTTCTATTCAACCCCTACATGAGACCCTAACAGATCTATTTGATGAGATCCTAACAGGTACTAATACACCTGGTCAGAGTGGATCTCAGAGTAATAGCAATGAAGGAGTAATTCACAAAGCTCCAGAATTGAAGCCTCACCATCAGATGGTTAAGGGACATATGACAGATACTCATGGGAGGGGAGTCTTACCTCTCCACAGAGAAACAGTTGACATGTTCTCCAGCTAACTGGACTGATGAAAAAAAGATGAAGCCTGAAGCAGCGAAAAAAAAAAGAAAAAAAAAGAAGAGCCCACCCCCACCCCCCAAAAAAAACCCGTTACTGTTAAACATATGATCTATCTCTGCAGTAATTCCATGACAACCAGCACCCTATCAGCAGCTAAGGTACATCCACAAATGTGTGGGGTGTACGTAGGGAGCCTTTAGCAATGAGTTTTCATGTGAGTCATTCTACAATGCAGTGGCTGCTTTGTCAGATAAGGAATGATTAGAAATTTGTTGAGTCAGAAATTGAGGAAAAGCAGATGACACAAGATGAGTAAAAGACTGCAGTGATATAAACAAAAATAAAAACAAGATGGAAACTGAATAAGAAAGAAGGAAATGCAAACAAAGAAGAAAAATAGTGAAAATAGGAAGGACAAATTTAGAATAAAAATAACAAGACAAATTAGGTGTATAAGTGACTCAGTCGATGCAAGATAAGATGTTTGTAAACGGATTTTAAGAAGAATTAAATACTTAGAAATAGTTAAAATATCCAATAGAATGCAAATTTCTTTTCTTTACGAAATATCCTCTCATTTATTGAGTGACCCTTATGTGAGTGTGTTGCAAGCCTCTTCGTAGTTGAATTGAGGTCTCGGCTACCGTTGAACGGATGTATGTAAACAATAGTAATTGTGATTCATAACCGTTTAAAATTTACTTCGCAGCTAATATCTCCTTGTGGCTGAATGGTTAGAAGCTTTGGTTTGACGTTTGAGTCAACCGGGTTTCGATCCCAGCTACAGGAAGATACTGTCTAGCCACACTGATGAGTTCTGATAGAACGAAACAGATCTGTCTGTGGATGACTATATATATATATATATATATATATATATTCTCCTTATTAAGTGAATGACCCTTGAGTGTATATATACATCTACATTCACTTTATTTACTGAGCAACCCTTGTGTGTGTGTGTGTGTATAAAAAGTTGGCAACTGTAGTCGAGAGCAACCCCAAGGCTCCCTTTTCAATAGCTACTACACCGAGGTGTAGGAAAGGGTATTACTCTTTTCCCTGGATTGCACCACTTACTCTCGATTCCTACCTTACAATGCTACGTATTAAGCAAGGAGGTATCAAGTACCATTTTTGAGTCTTTGGTACAAATCAACCAGGGATTGAACCCTGATTTCCTGGGCCATTGACGAACACTCTACCCACTGACTCAATGGACTGGTATGAGCCCTGTGTGTGTGTGTATAGATATATATATATATATATACACACAGACACATGTTCCTTCAAATTATTGAATAACCATTGTGTATATACATTACTCAAACAGGTTTTGTAACGTGATTATATATAATATATATATATATCATCATGTGCACATATATAATAATTTGGAAGGCGCCATCTCCACTCTAAATAGCGGTCTTTGAAATTAGTAGACAGATTCATGTACCTTGGTAGCAGCATCTCATCTACTGAAAGTGATATCAATATGTGACTAGCAAAGGCACGGAATGCTATTGATAGGCTATAGATCATATAGAAGTCTGAATTATCGGATAAAATAAAAAACAGGAATTCTTCTAAGCAGCGGTGGTGTCAATACTACAAAGTGGATGCACCTTATGGATGTTGACAAAACGCTTAAAAAAAGTTAGAGTGGAAATGTACAAGAATACTACGAAAGCAATACCGCATGAACCAACAGCTCTACGGCCACTAACCTTCAATCTCAAAAACCATCTCAGTGTGACTAACAAGACATGTGGGGTACTGCTGGAGAAGTAAAACAAACTCATCAGTGATATTCTCCTATGGACCCCTTCACATGGTCGTGCCAGTGTTGGTTGACCAACAAGAACTTACCTACAACAGCCCTGTGCAAATACAAGATGAAAGACCAGCCAGGAGAGATGAATAATAGGGACGGATGAAGAGAGAGATAGAGTCAGGGAAATCCGTGTTAGCTGTGCAATTTGATGGTGATGAGCATACATATATATGGAGGTGCCCGTGGTGTAATGGTTATTGTCGTAGGAAATGGACACAGGGGACACAAGTTCAAATCCTGGACGAGACTGATTGCATTTCACATAGAACTAATACCCTTGGGAAAGGTATGAATCCAATTATTCTGCCTTCAGCTATGGGTAAATAGTAGGGCAGACTGAGTTCTTTAGCCTTGGTGAGGCAACTAGTCTAGGAGAAGGAAAACTCTGAATTCAAATCTGTTAAACTCCGTTTAAAAATGGACCTTGTGTCATATCCTGCCCGAGCGGAGGGGTAGGTAAATATAATAGTCTATAGTTTAAGACTATATAAGACTAAATTTAAACTATAGACAAAAATTTAAAAACATAGAAATAAATAGTGAAACTGGAAAAAAAGTATCCAATATACACACTAGGTAAAATAGGTAGCTAAATAAATGGTATCGAAATTAATATAAGCATTAATATTTCTCTTAAAAGTTAATTATCAAAATTAACATGAAAAGAAAATAAATTAAACAAATAAATAAAAAAGTAAATTACCATAATTATAACTGACGGAAGAAATTTGAAAATAAAATAAATAGGTAAATAAAAAAACAGAAATTCAATAAAACGAGGAGTTAACTCCTTAATCTCTTCCCCCTCCCCCCACGTGTCTATTCTGTTTTATTTATCCATTGGATCTGAAGAAGTCCTGTTATATTTTTCTTCGTGTTTTTGGTTTACACCAGAAACTGAAAAACAGGATGGAAATAAATTTATAATCCTAAATTAACCGGTCTTTGGTTTTTTTCTTAAAGATATATATATATATATATATATATATATATATATATATATATCAAATATATATGATTTGGTTTGCTTTTATGGCATATCAATCGTTGTAGGTTATTCAATCTCAAATACTCTTTATACATATATACTAAATATCTAGGAGTTGTTTTGGTTGGGTTTTAAGGCATATCAAATCTTGTAGGTTTTTTAATGCCAAATCCATTTTTATACATATATTAAATATAGGATTTCTAGATATATTTTGTAGATAAATCAGTCATTTGTTTACAAGCAGTTAAATGGTAAAACATTTCTATTTCAAACAATTCAGTTTAGCATAAATACACACTTTAAATGTCAAACAGTTCTATTTGTCTCATAGATAGGACTCTTATCAAGTGCTACCACTCCGGGCCAGAGTAGACCTGGGAGCGAGAACAATATAGAGGTACTCCACATTCCCAAAAGCTCCAGCATTAGTGGAGTCTCACTATCAGATTGTCTGGTGTCATATCTAGGACACTTGTTGGAGGAGCCTTACCTCTATGCAGAGATGCAGTCGGTGTATTCTGCAGTGTCCCCTCCCCCCAGCTAACTGGGCGGTTAAGGCAGTTTGGTCACTAGAGCATCCAGATATTCATCAACCTTGTTCAAAAGGTACAAAAGTAACAGTAATATTCATCTGTAAACCACATATCAGATGTCAGTAAATGCTGTAGCCAACTCTGTCTTCCAGAGATTAATATCCGGTCAGGACCAGGTCCGCTATCACACAGTAAAGAATTTTCTTCCACTCCTGGTTGAGGGACATATATCACGTAGCATCATAGCACAATCAATTGGTGTAAATTAGTTGGATTGGTTGGAGTGTTCAATACTGAATTACATTTTCTGTGTATCATTTTCCTCAAAGCAGACATATTAAAAATGGCTGGTTGACTAATTTGGGATTTGTCTGCCAAACATTCATTAACAACTACAGTTGGAAACTCAAGGGTTTCCCCATGTTTACTTTTTTTATTTAGTTTTCATGAAAGCAACTTCTACTTGTACAGCAGAAGCATCATATGAATGGCTGTTCAACTCCGTTATCATATTTCCAGTGTTTGTATAGAGCCATGCTTTGCTTCGATTTTTTTTTTTTTTTTGCTCACGCCACCAAAATTCAACCTTGCTGTCAGCTTTGCTTGTTTTATCAAAGACATAAAGGAATCCATTATGAGCAAATTTTTCTTTGCTTCGTTTTGTTAATACTTCCTCATCCATCATATATAGTCATAAAAATTGTTTTAGTTTAAAAATATAAAAAAAGAACAATTGGTTTAGTAAAAAAATTGAATAAAAAAAGATAAGTGAGGAAAAAAATGCTTGTAACAGCTAAGTGCAAACCTGCTTCAGCTGCCAACTGGACTGAGACTAACCACTAACTCAGATATGGTTGGTTGGTTGGGTTTTATGTCATATCAACCTTTGTAGGTGATTTAATGCCAAATCCATTTTTATACAAATAAACAGTTCTATTTAAAACAATTCAGTTTAGCATAAGTACACAGTTTAATTGTCAAACGTTTCTATTTCAAGCTATTCAGTTTAGAAAAACAATTCTAAAACAAACAATTCAGTTTCATATAAGTATAGCTTTTGTTTACACAGAGTTAAAATGTCAATTCAGTTTAGCATAAGAACACAGTTTAGCTCTATTTGACCCATAGATAGGACCCTATCTGGTACTACCTCTCTGGGCCAGAATGGACCTGAGAGCAATGGCATTTCCCAAAACTTCAGCATTACTGGAACTTCATCATCAAATTGTTTAGTGTCATATCCAGGACACTCGGTGGGTTGGTCTTACCCCTCTGCAGAAATGCAGTCAGTGTATTCTACAGCCCCAGTTGACTGGGGAATTGATTGAGAGGAAAAAATTACCATCCGTATTGTAGTCTGTGTAAATGGCCAAACAAGAAAAGAACTAATTTTCCAATTCTTAAATATGTGTATATCAGGTTTTAATTTATCATATTTATGTAATATAATGGCTGAGGGATTTCGTTTTATGCCTTTGGGTTTAGTCAGGCTGAGAACCTTTTGGCTTAGTGCATGGGTTACTTAGGTGCAACATTAATGCAGGTGTTTATGCACATGCAGAGCAGACGTGTCACTCAGAGATGTCACAATAGCCCAGATGGGAAACGGGGCTACAGAGTGCGGGTGATGTCACGCACCAGAAGTGCGTGGAGGATTTTGGGGATTTCGAAAAAGTCAGTTAGTTGAGTTGAGTCCAGCCTCGGGAGAAGACAGTTGACTTTCGCTTGCTCGCAGAGGCCTTGGGCAGGTGTCGCACGAGATTGCGGGAGGGGGGGACAGATGGAAAAGCCAGAATAGAAAGAATGTGTATCTCTCTCCTTATGTCAAAGAACCTTTAAACTCAAAGGTAATAAAAAGTTTTGTACCTGAACTAAGAAGTCATAAGTGTTTTTCGTGTTTAGAGATACCTATGTTCTATGTATATATATATATATATATATATATATGAACATTATATGTATATTTCACATATAGCCATATCTGGCTATGGTACATTTACCCAACCCCTCCGCTTGGGCAGGATATGACACAAGGTCTATTTTTAAACGGAGTTTAACAGGTTTTAATTCAAAGTTTTCCTTCTCCTAGACTAGTTGCCTCACCAAGGCTGAAGAACCAAGTCTGCCCTACTATTTACCCATAGCTGGAGAGGGAATAATTGGATTCATACCTTTCCCAAAGGTATTAGTGCTTTGTGAAATGCAACCAGTCTCGTCCAGGATTTGAACTTGTGTCGCCGTGTCCATTTCCTACAAGGATAACCATTACACCACAGGCACCCCAATCAGATTTTAATTCATAACTGATGTATTTTAAGTTGAATCGATAAGATATGTCAATACAGGCAGCTTTACAAATAAAGGAAAAATATTAGATGCCAAAATGTCCTTTGCTAAATAGGCTTGCACCAAAACAGCTGAGACCAAACTGCTGCACTGAAACGTACCACCTCCACCATTCAAGGAGAAGGAATACTCTGAATTCAAACCAGCTTTCCTTTGCTTAAAAATTGACTCTTTGTCACATCCGGAACATGATGAAGGAGTCATGTAAATATATACTTCACTTTAAAATAAAAAAAATGGTTCCTGTGTCACATTCTTTTGGTTTGGTTGGGTTTGATGGCATATCAACCATTGTAGGTTATTTAATGCCAAATAATCTTTATACATATATATTGAATATATATGATTTGGTTTGGTTGGCTTTTATGGCATAACAACCATTGTAGGTTATTTAATGCCAAATCCTTTTGATACATATATATCAAATATATATATTATTTGTAAACACATTTTGTAGATCACATTCTGAAATAAACCTGAGCTCTTTTTTGCATACAGGTAAATGGTTTCAACTATTGCTATATAACAGTCACAATTTATAATCAGTCATTTGTTTGTACATATAGTGCGTTCTATTTGGCCCATAGATAGGACCCTATCAGATGGTACCACTCTGGGTCAGAGTGGACCTGGGAACATTGGCAATGAAGGGGTACTTTCCATTCCCCAAATCTCCAAGATTGGAGCCTCACCATCAGATGGATTAACGTCATAATTAGGATACTCGTCGGATGGGGTCTTAGCCCTCAGCAGTCTGTGTATTCTACAGCCGTAGCCGACTGGGCTGACATCTTTCTTGTGATGAAGACGTTGGGTAAATACATGAATAGAACAATCTTTACAAAACAATTTTTTTTCTTTTTAATTACAGTTCTCAAATGCCATTTTCTAATATATTCTTTGTTGTGGTATCATCCCTATTTTCAATACAAACGAAATCTTCCAATAAGGATATAATATTTGACTGTACTCTACTCAGGGAATAGGTAGTAAGAGCTACACTGGCGACATTGTATTACTTGTTTTACTGTAATATATAACCTTTATTCTTCTCTCTTAATATGTGCTTGTCTTATGTTATGCTCTTTCTCAAGTATATAACACTCTTTTTGCTGATTAAACAGAGCACATTTTATATGGGCAACTTATTTTGGCTGTGTTATTCATCAATGTTTCTCCTTGTCAAACCTGATGCCCATATAAATAATTATCCTTGACTTTAATAAAAGTGACTTGTAGAATGAGGTTTGACAAGGAGAAACATATTCATCAATGTTTCTCCTTGTCAAACCTCATTTCCCAAGTCACTTTTATTAAAGCCAGGGATAATTATTTCCATCTTAAAGGGTCAAACTAACACTAGTTACTCATATTACATACCAATTGTAAGATGGTCTTTTTTAAAAATGAATAATGCAGAATGGCTTTTATTCAAGTTTAGGATAATTATTCCTAAGCAGTTCTTAGTTATATTACATATAGATTGTAAGATATAGTACGCCGTCATCATCATGTTATGCTGCTGGCACAGATTTTCCGACTCTCTCTTGCTATTCATCCCTATCATCAATCACTCCCGCCAGGTCTTCTAGACTACATCCTGTGTCCGTTCAAAGCTCTAGTTGGTTGTTAAACACTTGCACAACCGTATGAAGGGGGGCATAGAAGAGTGTCGCTTATGAGTTCATCCTTACTTCTCCAGCAGTGTCCTGCATGTCTTGCCCATCTTATTTCAATGGTTTTAGAGATGGGAGGTATGTGGCCATACAGTTGCTGTTTTGTAGGATGTTGCTTCTGGGATTTGTTCAATATATAGCTTGTAGCATTCTTGTGCAATTCCTGTCTATCTTTTTCTCTATACGCTTAGTTAGCATCTAAGTGGTGCATCCATAGAGTAGAACTGACATGGTTGACGCTAGGAAAAATTGTGTTTTATTTTATCAGATTAGCCTGACTTCCATATGATCAATAACTTATTGATAGCAGTCCATGCCTTCACTAGTCACATATGATGTCATTTTCAGTAGATGAGAATTTGGGGGGGGGGGTCAGGAATATTTCCTGTGAGAATCGAATCTTCTTAATGTCATGTGACCAACTATCAAAATAAATTAAGATTTTTAAGTTGGGAAATAGAAATGGAAAGGAAGGGTAAAAAGAAAAAAAAAAAAGATGTTTTACTTTTGTGTGAGTGAAATCAATTTAAACTGGTCTCCTAACAGCAACTACACTTTGATCTGGCTTTGTTATTACATTGTAACTAGCCACAAAAATTGTTTTTTTTTTTTTGCATGAATTTTTTTTCTTTTTCTTTATAGTTGGACTTTAACTAAGTTAAAACTTCGACGGCGACGTTTGTGTGAAGTAGGAATACAGTCAGAGAGAGTTCTAACATATCTTTCTTCTGTGGTGGGGACCCTTTTTGTGAAGTACAGTGACAGCCGGAGAACACACCTGGGGAAGTTGACAGGTTTGCTTGAGTGACCAGTGGGTCTCTGCCTTCAGTCCAAAATTACGGACCTTATATTGTCATTCAAGTCCCATGAACACCTCTTTTCGCCCACGTATTTTTCTGTTTATGGCTGGTTATCAGAACTTACATACTTCCATTTTTCCCCCCCCCCAGTAATTTGTTGATCTTATTTGCGAACAGAAATATCTGTTACACTATCCATAAGTAATAAATTATATTCTCGCCATCATCCTTTATTTTTATTTTTCCTGTGAAACCACTTTGTTGATGTAAGATAACATCAACAAAGTGAATATGCTAAGTTCTACTGCACTTTGTCACTAGCTAAGCTAGTATATTACATACAGGTTGTAAAACAGGGTAATAGTCCAATTAATAAAAATAGGAATAAGCAAACCAATTGAAGAAAGTACACACAAAAACTGAAAGCAAAGACAGAAAATGAAAGGAAATTATTTGATAAAAGAGCCCAACCTTAACAGATGACGACAAAAACATTAAAAAGCATTTCTCAGCTTACCTGAAAAGAAAAAAAAAGAAAAAGAAATTTAATAAATTTCTGGAAACAAAATCTAAATGAAACTTTGAAAAAATTAAATCCCAAAACTCTAATTATCAAATTTCTGCAACTTAATGAATGTGGCAATGCAATAGTTTACTAGCTTTTCTTACTAGGAGCACAGTTGAGACAAAACGAAAATATTTCAACACACTTGTATAAAGATTTAAAAATGTTATTTATACATTTCATTTATTTTAGACTGACGCCAGTCCAAGCTGATGTCTTATTGGCTTTTCTATCACGTTTCAATCAGTAAACATACACATCACTTTTCTATCACAAAACATAAATGTCATATCAACATTTCAATCAGGAGGTGCCCGTGGTGTAATGGTTATCATCGTAGGAAATGAACACGGCGACACGAGTTCAAATCCTGGACGAGACTGATTGCATTTCACATAGCACTAATACTCTTGGGAAAGGTATGAATCCAATTATTCTCCCTCCAGCTATGGGTAAATAGTAGGGCAGACTAGGTTCTTCAGCCTTGGTGAGGCAATTAGTCAAGGAGAAGGAAAACTCTGAATTTCTCCGCTTAAAAATTGACCTTGTATCATATCCTGCCCGAGCGGCGTGGTTGGGTGAATATGGTTATATCAACTTTTCAATCAGTAAATATACACATCCCTTTTCTATCACTAAACATAAATGTCATATCAACTTTTCTATCAGTAAATATACACATCCCTTTTCTATCACTAAACATAAATGTCATATCAACTTTTCTATCAGTAAATATACACATCCCTTTTCTATCACTAAACATAAATGTCATATCAACTTTTCTATCAGTAAATATACACATCCCTTTTCTATCACTAAACATAAATGTCATATCAACTTTTCTATCAGTAAATATACACATCACACTTCAATCAGTACATGTCATATTGACTTTTCTATCACTTAATACATATCGTATGGACATATCATGAAAAATACACATCAACTTTTCTATCACTCAATATATAAAGGTTGCATAATTTGTGCCGTAGAGTGATTAAATTTAGCTTTTTTGGAGATAATTGTTTAGTTAAACTTCCTGCAAAATTTTGCTTGCATAGTTTTGAATGATTTTGTCTCCAGATAATAGTGACGCAAAATATTTTTTCCTCTTTTGTTCAAAGCATTATGATGGAGGATCAATAGTTGTTATTAGTATACTATTTTCAAATCTAAAACAAAAAACACAACATTGTTATTAGTAGAGTTATTAGCAGTCACATGGTTACTATGTGTATTGAGACACCATATATCAACATGTATATTGGGAAACCCTATATCAACATGTATATTGGGAAACCCTATATCAACATGTATATTGGGAAACCCTATATCAACATGTATATTGGGAAACCCTATATCAACATGTATATTGAGACACCATATATCAACATGTATATTGGGACACCATATATCAACATGTATATTGGGAAACCCTATATCAACATGTATATTGGGAAACCCTATATCAACATGTATATTGGGAAACCCTATATCAACATGTATATTGGGAAACCCTATATCAACATGTATATTGAGACACCATATATCAACATGTATATTGGGACACCATATATCAACATGTATATTGGGAAACCCTATATCAACATGTATATTGGGAAACCCTATATCAACATGTATATTGGGAAACCCTATATCAACATGTATATTGGGAAACCCTATATCAACATGTATATTAAGACACCATATATCAACATGTATATTGGGACACCATATATCAACATGTATATTGGGAAACCCTATATCAACATGTATATTGGGAAACCCTATATCAACATGTATATTGGGAAACCCTATATCAACATGTATATTGAGACACCATATATCAACATGTATATTGGGAAACCCTATATCAACATGTATATTGAGACACCATATATCAACATGTATATTGAGACACCATATATCAACATGTATATTGAGACACCATATATCAACATGTATATTGAGACACCATATATCAACATGTATATTGGGAAACCCTATATCAACATGTATATTGAGACACCATATATCAACATGTATATTGAGACACCATATATCAACATGTATATTGAGACACCATATATCAACATGTATATTGGGAAACCCTATATCAACATGTATATTGGGAAACCCTATATCAACATGTATATTGGGACACCCTATATCAACATGTATATTGAGACACCATATATCAACATGTATATTGAGACACCATATATCAACATGTATATTGGGAAACCCTATATCAACATGTATATTGGGAAACCCTATATCAACATGTATATTGGGAAACCCTATATCAACATGTATATTGAGACACCATATATCAACATGTATATTGAGACACCATATATCAACATGTATATTGGGAAACCCTATATCAACATGTATATTGAGACACCATATATCAACATGTATATTGGGAAACCCTATATCAACATGTATATTGGGAAACCCTATATCAACATGTATATTGAGACACCATATATCAACATGTATATTGGGAAACCCTATATCAACATGTATATTGAGACACCATATATCAACATGTATATTGGGAAACCCTATATCAACATGTATATTGAGACACCATATATCAACATGTATATTGGGAAACCCTATATCAACATGTATATTGAGACACCATATATCAACATGTATATTGAGACACCATATATCAACATGTATATTGAGACACCATATATCAACATGTATATTGGGAAACCCTATATCAACATGTATATTGAGACACCATATATCAACATGTATATTGAGACACCATATATCAACATGTATATTGGGAAACCCTATATCAACATGTATATTGAGACACCATATATCAACATGTATATTGGGAAACCCTATATCAACATGTATATTGAGACACCATATATCAACATGTATATTGGGAAACCCTATATCAACATGTATATTGAGACACCATATATCAACATGTATATTGAGACACCATATATCAACATGTATATTGGGAAACCCTATATCAACATGTATATTGAGACACCATATATCAACATGTATATTGGGAAACCCTATATCAACATGTATATTGGGAAACCCTATATCAACATGTATATTGAGACACCATATATCAACATGTATATTGGGAAACCCTATATCAACATGTATATTGAGACACCATATATCAACATGTATATTGGGAAACCCTATATCAACATGTATATTGGGAAACCCTATATCAACATGTATATTGAGACACCATATATCAACATGTATATTGGGAAACCCTATATCAACATGTATATTGAGACACCATATATCAACATGTATATTGGGAAACCCTATATCAACATGTATATTGGGAAACCCTATATCAACATGTATATTGAGACACCATATATCAACATGTATATTGGGAAACCCTATATCAACATGTATATTGAGACACCATATATCAACATGTATATTGAGACACCGTATATCAACATGTATATTGAGACACCATATATCAACATGTATATTGGGAAACCCTATATCAACATGTATATTGAGACACCATATATCAACATGTATATTGGGAAACCCTATATCAACATGTATATTGAGACACCATATATCAACATGTATATTGGGAAACCCTATATCAACATGTATATTGAGACACCATATATCAACATGTATATTGGGAAACCCTATATCAACATGTATATTGGGAAACCCTATATCAACATGTATATTGAGACACCATATATCAACATGTATATTGGGAAACCCTATATCAACATGTATATTGAGACACCATATATCAACATGTATATTGAGACACCATATATCAACATGTATATTGAGACACCATATATCAACATGTATATTGGGAAACCCTATATCAACATGTATATTGAGACACCATATATCAACATGTATATTGGGAAACCCTATATCAACATGTATATTGGGAAACCCTATATCAACATGTATATTGAGACACCATATATCAACATGTATATTGGGAAACCCTATATCAACATGTATATTGAGACACCATATATCAACATGTATATTGGGAAACCCTATATCAACATGTATATTGGGAAACCCTATATCAACATGTATATTGAGACACCATATATCAACATGTATATTGGGAAACCCTATATCAACATGTATATTGAGACACCATATATCAACATGTATATTGAGACACCGTATATCAACATGTATATTGAGACACCATATATCAACATGTATATTGGGAAACCCTATATCAACATGTATATTGAGACACCATATATCAACATGTATATTGGGAAACCCTATATCAACATGTATATTGAGACACCATATATCAACATGTATATTGGGAAACCCTATATCAACATGTATATTGAGACACCATATATCAACATGTATATTGGGAAACCCTATATCAACATGTATATTGGGAAACCCTATATCAACATGTATATTGAGACACCCTATATCAACATGTATATTGGGAAACCCTATATCAACATGTATATTGAGACACCATATATCAACATGTATATTGAGACACCATATATCAACATGTATATTGAGACACCATATATCAACATGTATATTGGGAAACCCTATATCAACATGTATATTGAGACACCATATATCAACATGTATATTGGGAAACCCTATATCAACATGTATATTGAGACACCATATATCAACATGTATATTGGGAAACCCTATATCAACATGTATATTGAGACACCATATATCAACATGTATATTGGGAAACCCTATATCAATATGTATATTGAGACACCATATATCAACATGTATATTGGGAAACCCTATATCAACATGTATATTGAGACACCATATATCAACATGTATATTGGGAAACCCTATATCAACATGTATATTGAGACACCATATATCAACATGTATATTGGGAAACCCTATATCAACATGTATATTGAGACACCATATATCAACATGTATATTGAGACACCATATATCAACATGTATATTGAGACACCATATATCAACATGTATATTGGGAAACCCTATATCAACATGTATATTGGGAAACCCTATATCAACATGTATATTGAGACACCATATATCAACATGTATATTGGGAAACCCTATATCAACATGTATATTGAGACACCATATATCAACATGTATATTGGGAAACCCTATATCAACATGTATATTGAGACACCATATATCAACATGTATATTGGGAAACCCTATATCAACATGTATATTGAGACACCATATATCAACATGTATATTGGGAAACCCTATATCAACATGTATATTGAGACACCATATATCAACATGTATATTGGGAAACCCTATATCAACATGTATATTGAGACACCATATATCAACATGTATATTGGGAAACCCTATATCAACATGTATATTGAGACACCATATATCAACATGTATATTGGGAAACCCTATATCAACATGTATATTGAGACACCATATATCAACATGTATATTGGGAAACCCTATATCAACATGTATATTGAGACACCCATTGGAGGTGCCCGTGGTGTAATGGTTATCGTCGTAGGAAATGGACACGGCGACACGAGTTCAAATCCTGGACAAGACTGATTGCATTTCACATAGCACTAATACCCTTGGGAAAGGTATGAATCCAATTATTCTCCCTCCAGCTATGGGTAAATAGTAGGGCAGACTAGGTTCTTCAGCCTTGGTGAGGCAACTAGTCTAAGAGAAGGAAATCTCTGAATTCAAACCTGTTAAACTCCGCTTAAAAAATTGACCTTGTGTCATATCCTGCCCGACCGGAAGGGTTGGGTAAATAGGATTATTGTTAATAATATTCTGTTTCAAAATATGTATGATATAATCAGTGTTTGAAAAAAAAAAGGTGTTTTTTTTTGTTTTGTTTTTTTTAAGAAAAAAAAAAAGGGAAAGTATTAGCAATAGATTTTTAAAAACAAAACAAAAAAAACCTTTATCAGAAGAATTTTTCTTGAATTATGTATATAGTTTTATATTAAATAAAATAATGTTTGTAAAAAAAAAAAAATCAAATTTAGAAAATATCTTTTATTTGAAACCATATTTGTACTATTAAAATAAAGATTTCTTCCAAGCAGCGGTTGTGTTGATACTGCTGTATGGATGCACCACTTGGACGCTATCAAAATGGCTTGAGAAGAAACTAGACGGCAACTACACAAGAATGTTGCGAGCAATATTATACAAGTCCTGGTGGCAACACCCCACAAAGCACCAACTATAAGGCCACCTGCCTCCCATCACGAAAACTATCCAAGTTAGACGAACCAGGCACGCAGGACACTGCTGGAGGAGCAGGGACGAGCTCATAAGTGATGTACTCCTATGGACCCCCACATATGGCCGAGCAAAAGCAGGACGACCAGCTAGAACATACATACAGCAGCTATGTGAGGATACGGGATGTAGCCCGGAAGACCTGCCAGAGGCAATGACCAATAGGGAAAAGTGGCGAGAGAGGGTCAAGGATATCCGTGCTAGCAGCACAACATGATGATGATGATGAAAATAAAGATAAATCAATAACGACTAATTTAAATAAAGGATATTGTAACTTGAATGAATTTAACTAAATAAAAAGATTGGCTGAGAAAAACTCACCAACACAAACAATTTATTTATAAATGATAATATAACAATGTCTAATGTTTTTTGTTTTTTTTTTGATAAACCATCTTCAGAGCCATGTCAGTACATGATGTTACAATGGTTCATCTGAAAATTATTTTCAAAAGAAAAAAAAATTCTTAGTTCTATCATTGTTAAGGGCATTCTGTTTCAGTGATAAAATAGTCCATATGATATGTGTTAAGAAAAGACAAAATGACATAAGAGAAAAGTGATGTGTATGTTTAGAGATAGAAAAGTCACAATGACATTTATGTTTACAGACAGAAAAGTCTAATAATATGTATGTTTACTGATAGAAAAGTGATGTTTGATCACTACAAATACATGTCAGCTTAATTGTTTGCTTGAGTTTTTTAAATAAAAAAATGTTTTTTTTCAAATATACAAGTCAGTACATTTTCTGATTTTTTTTGATAGAAGGTGTTTAATGGCATATTGAACCTTGTGGGTTACTTAATATTAAATCTTATATATATATATATATATATATATATATATGTGTGTGTGTGTGTGTGTGTGTGTGTGTGTGTGTGTGTGTAGTTGGGCAGCAGTCATTCATTTAAGCATGTTTGATTAAATAATAGATACACATTTTGTCTATATAATCTTATTAAGATCCTTTTAAGTTTCCTGATAAGTGTCTTGGTTTCAGGTTGGAATTGGTAGATGAATTTACTAAAATTGTCCTAAGCACTTTCAAACCTTTCATAGGCCATCATCCAGGGTGGTTTGCATGTGTAAAGAGTGTTTTTTAAGAGTTGATTTTTTAGGTTTTTTATAACATTACAAAATTATATAAATGCAACCCCTGAAGATGGCCTATGAAAGGTCTGAAAGCACTTGGGACAATTTTGGTAAATTCATCCACCTATTCCAACCTGAAACCAAGACACTTATCAGAAAACTTGAAAGGATCTTAATAAAATTATATACACAAAATGTCTTTATTATTCAATCAAGCATGCTTATATATATATATATATATATATATATATATATATATATGAGCTGTAGGGGAATAGTTTATGGTAACTTTATTTTTAAACAAGCTGTTTGAATACAATTAACTGGTTTCAAGTATTCCTATCTAACACTAATAATTCTATTTATCAAATATTCCCTCCTAATACAAATAATTAAAACACAGTTGCATGTTTTCAAACTAATAATAATCATCCTGAGTAAATGACTTTTGCTTGTTTGGTTTTTATGGCATATCAACCTTTGTAGGTTATTTAATGCCAAATCCACTTTTATACAAATAAACAGTTCTATTTTAAACAATTCAGTTTAGCATAAGTACACAATTCAATTGTAAAAACACTTTTATTTCAAGCTATTCCTTTTAGTCAAACAGTTTTAATTCAAACAATTCAGTTTAGCGTAAGTACAATTTCAACGTCAAAAACAGTTCTATTTCAAACAATCCAGTTTAGCATTAGTATGTAATTTGAATGTTAAAACATTTCTATTTTAAGCAAATTCAGTTTAGCAGAGTACACAGTTGAAATGTCAAAACAGTTCTATTTCAAGCAATACAGTTTAGCATAAGTACACATTTTAGTTCTATTTGACCCATAGATAGGACCCTACCAGGTGTTATTAATCCAAGCCAGAGTGAACCTGGGAGTGATGGCAATAAAGGGGTACTCCACATTCCCCAAAACTTCAGCATTACTGGAGCCACACCATCAGATTGTTTCGTGTCATGTCCAGGACACTTGTTGGGGGGTGGGGTCTTACCCCTCTATACAGAAACAGTCAGTGTATTGTACAGCCCTAGTCAACTGGGTTAAATGATTGAAACATTCTGTTTGACCCAAACATAGACCTATAACAAGTACTACTATTCTGGGTTGGGGTGGACCTGGAAGTAATGGCAATGAAGAGGTACTCCATATTCCCTAAAGGGGCAGGACTTGAACCTTACAATCAGATGCAGTTTAATGTCATACTCAGAACACTTGTTGGGGAGCAGGGACTTATCTCTCTCCAGAGGAGCAGTCAGCAGATTTTACAGTCTCGACAGATAGGGCGGTTCAAATCTTTTAAGGATTTTTTTTTTTTTTTATAAAGGTAGTATTAATTACAAAAAATCCTTTGAACATTCTATACCCTTTCCATTCCTTCTGAATAACTTCTATCAGGTTTCAATCTAGCCACGTTTCCAATCGAAAACTCCTTCATCTAATCGCAATAAAATGGATATGTAAGTTCATTGCTTATCCAGGGATGAAATATAACTTTTTTGCTTTTGTAAGGTTTTTTTTTTTTGGTTTCTTCCAGTAAATTTCTTGGATTGAAGTGCTTTGAATTAAAGAGCAATAGAGGAGAAAAATCCAAGGGCTGGAAAATTTAAACAGCAATCAGGTATAAAACATCTAAAGAAAACGTAAAAATTACTAAAACCTAAATAGAATTTTTTTTTCTTCTTTTAAATCTAAAGTCAACAACTTGTCAATTGCTGTCACACTCTTCTGTTATTGTAAATTGTTGCATATAATTTGATTTTTTTAAGACTGTAAAAAATCTCTACAAAACAGCAGGGCAAAAATCCAAACCTTTACTTCAGGGTGGTCAACCAGTGGAACAGTACCCCTAACAATCAATATGCACCCTTTACTGTAACTCTAGCAGACTAACACGAACATTTCCAAGTTAAACTTATGTTTAGTGAACATATTTAACAAATTAATACAAAGATTGATATAAAATAATAAAACTGTAATACAAATTAAGTATCATATTAATGCTTTATCAGACGCTATTTCCAACAGCACTGACTATAAAATCACAGTGGCCTCTCAGACAATTATAATATGTTGTTTATTCTAGCAATTTCTTAATAGCACGATAGATTGTGGATTCATATGAATATACAAACTCTAATATGTAGGTGCCCGTGGTGAGATGGTTATCGTTGTAGGAAATGGACACGGCGATATGAGTTCAAATCCTGGACGAGACTGATTGCATTTTACATTGCACTAATACCCTTGGGAAAGGTATGAATCCAATTATTCTCTCTCCAGCTATGGGTAAATAGTAGGGCAGTCTAATTCTTCAGCCTTGGCGAGGCAACTAGTCTAGGAGAAGGAAAACTCTGAATTCAAACCTGTTAACCTCCGCTTAAAAAATTGACCTTGTGTCATATCCTGCCCGAGTGGAGGGGTTGGTGGATATGAATATGTAAGATTTGCATGTTTCATATCTAGTTGTTGTCATTTTGATTTCAAAGAAAAATAACCAACACGATTTACTACTGGAGTAACGACAGATTAACGATAGATAATGGTAGTTTATTGAATATAGACACATTGTAACATAATAGAGTATCTAGATAGATTTTAGTTTAAGCAGAAATATATATATTTGAATTAATATTAGTAAATTTTTCTCTATTAGTGTAATTTGGGGGTGGATCTCACCGTGAATAACATTAGTTTTAGATTATTTTATTTCAATTTAAGGATTAAAATTCCATATACTAAAATAAGATATGTTTGAATTATAATTTTTTTTTTTATATCAATGTTTGAATGTTTAGACATGCATTTTCGTAGCTGTAAATTTTGTCTCTGTTAAATTTAAAGTATAATGAAACCGGATGTTTCTTTTACAGACCAAAATAAGATTAAACTTATTGCTACTTGAATTGGAAGGGTTACTTTTATATAAAAGAAATAAGTTTGCTTTTTTTTTTTGGTTATTTTTTTAAAGTCGGGGGGGGGGAATGTGAAAAAGTTATTTTAATCCATTTTTAATCCATTTCCTTGTTTAATCTGAAGAAGTCCTGTCAATTTTTTAGAGCCTTACTTTTTAAAAGATGGAAATAAATTTATAATCTTAATGTGACTGATTGTTTCTTTTTTTTTTTTTTTTTTTTTTTTTTTTTTTTTACATAAGAATATATTAAATATATATATTCAATTCATGGAATTTAGAGTGCGACCCCAAGGTTTTATGGAGTTTTTTGCAAAACAACAATCATCAGGCAGTTAAGAAAATTAAATAATTTCATTTTCTTAACTGAGTGATGATTGTTGTTTTGCAAAAAACTCCATAAAACCTTGGAGTCGCACTCTAAATTCCACGAATTGAATATATATATATTTAATATATATTTAATTATTATTATTATAGCTCTATCCTAGATATTGAGCACTCTCCATATTATATTGCACTTAGTTCGACACAAACCCACAAAGTGATTTAGTGACAACAAATACTGTTATAATATTATATATGTATATATATATATATATATATATATGTAGGAAGTGTTTCATTTTAAAGAAAAAGTTCCATGAGTAACCTATTTTTTTTTTATTGTGGGCTTTGGTGAGTTCTAGTATCCCCCAAATCAAAACCCTTTGTTATTTGAAAAGCCGAGATAGGATTGGTGTAATGTATCATGGTCAAGACATGTTGGTTTTAACTGTTGAATGAAATAACCCTGTGATCCAAAGTAAGTATAAGGCTACCAACTGAAAAGGGAACAAAAAAAACTACGGACTGACCATTCATTTCCTATTTCTCAAATATTTTGGAATTCTTTAGAACATTCTAGAGAATTCAATAATACTGCCATGGATATAAAACCCGGTCCTGTGTAGTAGTAATGTCATAAACAATCTTACCTCGAAGAAACAGAAGGTGTTCTCTCTCTGCCACCGGCATGTGGAAACCAGAAGAAAAGGACGCAAGAGGTGTGACTTGTTTTATGGAGGAGACCGAGATAAGCCTATGTGAAGTGGCGAGATTTAATGAGCATAAAAGAAACTAAGTTTGAGGAGGAAAAAAGGCAGTATTTTGCTTATGTCTGATTGGTAAACATCCATCAGTTCATTTTGCATGTTAAGTAAGTTGACTATCGCCCAATAGGTTGATTCCACTTTGACTAGACTTCTAAAACAAAGAAGATCCTGTCCAAGAAGGAGGAGAAAATAGTTTCCAACTGGCAAAGTAGAGTAATTTTTGCCTCAAGGGTAGGAGTCTGAATTTTTACTCACTAAATCTAAAAACAGACAACTGGTAGAGAGGAAGAATGCAAGAAACATCTCCTCAGCACCACTGTATTTCAAGCACTCTCCTCAGTAACAGTAACATCACATAAGGTGAGTTTTAAACAAAGATAAAAATAACTGAGAAATTTTCAACACATTTTATTTGAAATAATAAACAATGTCTGCAAAGTCATTATTGGATTAGTCGGTTAGATTTTATGGCATATTAACCAATATAGGTTATATCATATTTACCAACCCCTCCACTCAGGCAGGATATGACACGAGGTCAATTTTTTAAGCGGAGTTTAACAGGTTTGAATTCAGAGTTTTCCTTCTCCAAGACTAGTTGCCTAACCAAGGCGGAAGAACCTTATCTGCCCTACTATTTATCCATAGTTGGAGGGAGAATAATTGGATTCATATCTATCCCAAGGGTATTAGTGCTATGTGAAATGGAATCAGTTTCGTCTAGGATTTGAACTGGTGTCACTGTGTCCATTTCCTACAAAGATAACCATTACACCACAGGCACCAATATAACCAAAATAGGTTATATAAAGCCAAATCCTGTTTACACATATATATCAAGTATATATCTGATTTGTAAACACATTTTGTAGATAGCATTCTTAATGAGCCTGAGCTGTTTTTTAAATGGTTTTAACTATTGCTTAACTATTAACAGTCACAATTCAACATCAGTCATTTGTTAGCAGACAGAGTTCTATTTGACTCATAGATAGGACCCTATCAAGTGCTACCACTCCAGGTCAGAGTGGACCTGGGAGCAATGGCAATGAAGGGGTATTTCACATTCCTTAAATCTCCAAGGCTGGAATCTCAAAATTAGATGGTTTAATGTCATATCCATGACACTCGATTTTTTTTTTTTTTTTTTGGCGTAGAGGAGTCTTACTCCTCTGCAGAAATGTAGTTAACATATTCTACAGGCCCAAACCAGCCCAGCCCATCAGGCCAAGTTTTGGGTGGTGAGTCATCTCCATAATCTTGATAAAAATCTCCGGAGCTGCTGAAGTGCATTTCCCATGACCAACAGCAAAATTTTTCTGTTACCCTAGTATAGAATTTGTTCGATAAAACAAAAATAAAAAAATGCAGGAAGTTTAAAAAAACTTATAAAAATTTATTCTAAATTTCAGAGGCATAAAAATAAAATACATGAGTTAAGATATTGTGTGTGACCTTCAGCAGTGAAAGAAAAGGCCCCACTTAATAGTTGTTATATAATCACGATGATTTCAATAATAACAGTAATAATACAAATACAGGCGGTACGAACGAGTTTATTTCTTTCTACCTTCAGCCCTTGGTGACACGAGAAGAGAGACACAATTCTTAAGGGCCTATGCTAACCATACAATGCTAACCTCCCACATACATGCATGGTGCATCTTGTGGTGTTTAAGATTTCAACTCATCTCTGACAGTCGAGACCCAAACTGACCTGCTAAGATCAGATCTAAAACACTCAACTGCACACTTCAATGGTCAACCTAAACTCTTCTCAAATTCCTCACAACTACCCACTCAATTCACTCCAATAGCCGTCCAGCCCCATTTCCAGTCTGGGGAATTATGACAAATGATGATTGTCATATCCTTTCCGCACGGTTGTGAAAGTGCATCATCTGACCAGTGCACCTAAACTAAAAGACACTGAGTAGTTCCAAGCCTTACCAAAGTAAATAATAAAATATAATTAAATGATTAATAAAAAAAAATCATTACCTTAATTATATAACATAGTGAAGAATTTAGAAATCTTTTAATGTAGTGGTAATGTCCACTTTTGGAATATTCCTTTCATTCTTCTTTCTTTCTTATGATTTTGAAAATGTCACGTGGTATCCCACCGAGACGATAGAAATAAGATTAATACTATCCTCCCGTTTGAATGAACAGTAGCAACCCATCAAAGAGTGACCGTTAAGAAAGAATGTAGGTCACAGAGGGGATACCAACAGATGTTGGTACTTGGTAACCTCACTCAGGTCGCCGGACACCAAGAGGAAGAAGAGAGAAGCCAAATGATTGGCTGGGACCCCAAAACGGAAGTGGGGACTCCTTCCCGTCAGCGGAAATAGATAATAAGAAAGTTAGTTATTGGAAAGGGCTCGTGGCAGACAGACCCATAGCCATTACTCCGGGTGAAGAAGACAAAAACATATCTCGGACACGAGGGACCCAAGTTCTTCAAGCCAGTGTTAAAAATAGCTTAAAGTCTATTAGCCCATGAAAGAAGAAAGATTCTCCAGTGGAACCCCGTCGAAAAATAAGATAACTTTGGGGCTATTTCTCCTTATACCAAATTTTATATACCACTCTCTCTCTCTCAATTTGAAGAAAAAGGAAAGAACAGAAAAGAAGAAAGACATTTATGTTCATGGACTGTTCATTTATTATATATTTGACACTTTGAAAGTGTATCTCTTTGTATAGTAAAAAATTCATGTATTTTAATGTTATCACGTGGTCGAAGTTGTTCTTTGCAGTGTCTTCTATGAATTTGTAACTTCATGTTTCTTTTTCAGCTTCTATTCGCCTTATGTTATCTTGCTTAAAATTGTCCTATTAATTCCTTTAAAATATCACACGGGAAACCGGAGTTGCCGACTACTACAATATAATATTATTACGACTAAACCAATAGGTCCATATCTTCCATTGCCTAGGAGAGGAAGGAAAGCGACCTGGTGGGTGTGTGTATAGTGTGAAATTTGGAACCCCTTGCCAGCGGCGGTCAGTCTGGACATAAATTGATCCCCGTCATAATATGCCAGTTCTTATATGCCTGAGAAAAAACTCTGAACGAGGACTTATTCTATAAGGGATCAAGTACCAACCTGCCCCGTCTTCACACGTGCGAAAAAATAAAGTCCCGTTTTGGGATTTTAGTCAATTTGCCGTCACAAAAAGATCAGTTTGATCCACAGATCAGACCCTAACAGGTACTACCACTCCTAGTCAGAGTGGGCCCGGGAGTAATGGCAATGAAGGAGTACTTGACACTTCCAAGAGTTTGAAAATTGAAACCTCACCACAGGATGCAAATGATGTATTCTAATCCCCACTGATAATACTCTCTTTCTCTCTATAGAGAACAGTTAATGAAGGAAAAAAGATAGGGTAAGTGAAAAAGAGAGAGAGAGAGAGAGAGATGAAAGAGAAAAGAAAGAAGTGAAAAATAAAGATCGAGAGAGAAAGATGAAAGAGCTAAAAAGAAGAGAAAAATAAAGATCAAGAAAGAGAGAGATGAAAGAGAACAGTGAAAAGAAAGAAGTGAAAAATAAAGATCGAGAGAGCGAGAGAGAGACAGAGAAAGAGGAAAGAGCTAGAAAAGAAAAGAAAGAAGTGAAAAAAAAAGACAGAGAGAGAGAGATGAAAGGGCTAAAAAAGAAGAGAAAAGACAGAAGTGAAAAAAAAAGATCAAGAGAGAGAGATGAAAGGGCTAAAAAAGAAGAGAAAAGACAGAAGTGAAAAAAAAAGATCGAGAGAGAGAGAGAGAGAGAGAGATGAAAGGGCTAAAAAAGAAGAGAAAAGACAGAAGTGAAAAAGAGAGAGAGAGAGAGAGATGAAAGGGCTAAATAAGAAGAGAAAAGACAGAAGTGAAAAAAAAAGATCGAGAGAGAGAGAGAGATGAAAGGTCTAAAAAAGAAGAGAAAAGACAGAAGTGAAAAAAAAAAGATCGAGAGAGAGAGAGAGAGAGATGAAAGGGCTAAAAAAGAAGAGAAAAGACAGAAGTGAAAAAAAAAGAGATCGAGAGAGATGAAAGGTCTAAAAAAGAAGAGAAAAGACAGAAGTGAAAAAAAAAAGATCGAGAGAGAGAGAGAGAGAGATGAAAGGGCTAAAAAAGAAGAGAAAAGACAGAAGTGAAGAAAAAAAGATCAAGAGAGAGAGAGAGAGAGAGAGAGAGAGATGAAAGGGCTAAAAAAAGAAGAGAAAAGACAGAAGTGAAAAAAAAAAAGATCGAGAGAGAGAGAGAGAGAGAGAGAGAGAGAGATGAAAGCGCTAAAAAAGAAGAGAAAAGACAGAAGTGAAAAAAAAGAGATCGAGAGAGATGAAAGGTCTAAAAAAGAAGAGAAAAGAGAGAAGTGAAAAAAAAAAGATCGAGAGAGAGAGAGAGAGAGATGAAAGGTCTAAAAAAGAAGAGAAAAGAGAGAAGTGAAAAAAAAAAGATCGAGAGAGAGAGAGAGAGAGATGAAAGGTCTAAAAAAGAAGAGAAAAGACAGAAGTGAAAAAAAAAAGATCAAGAGAGAGAGAGAGAGAGAGAGAGATGAAAGGGCTAAAAAAAGAAGAGAAAAGACAGAAGTGAAAAAAAAAAGATCGAGAGAGACAGAGAGAGAGATGAAAGGTCTAAAAAAGAAGAGAAAAGACAGAAGTGAAAAAAAAAAGATTGAGAGAGAGAGAGAGATGAAAGGGCTAAAAAAGAAGAGAAAAGACAGAAGAGAAAAGACAGAAGTGAAAAAAAAAAGATCGAGAGAGAGAGAGAGAGAGAGAGAGAGAGAGATGAAAGGTCTAAAAAAGAAGAGAAAAGACAGAAGTGAAGAAAAAAAGATCAAGAGAGAGAGAGAGAGAGAGAGAGAGAAAGAGATGAAAGGGCTAAAAAAAGAAGAGAAAAGACAGAAGTGAAGAAAAAAAGATCAAGAGAGAGAGAGAGAGAGAGATGAAAGGGCTAAAAAAGAAGAGAAAAGACAGAAGTGAAGAAAAAAAGATCAAGAGAGAGAGAGAGAGAGATGAAAGGGCTAAAAAAAGAAGAGAAAAGACAGAAGTGAAAAAAAAAAGATCGAGAGAGAGAGAGAGAGAGAGATGAAAGGGCTAAAAGAGAAGAGAAAAGACAGAAGTGAAAAAAAAAAGATCGAGAGAGATGAAAGGTCTAAAAAAGAAGAGAAAAGACAGAAGTGAAAAAAAAAAAGATCGAGAGAGAGAGAGAGATGAAAGGGCTAAAAAAGAAGAGAAAAGACAGAAGTGAAGAAAAAAAGATCGAGAGAGAGAGAGAGATGAAAGGGCTAAAAAAGAAGAGAAAAGACAGAAGTGAAAAAAAAAGATCGAGAGAGAGAGAGAGATGAAAGGGCTAAAAAAGAAGAGAAAAGACAGAAGTGAAAAAAAAAGATCGAGAGAGAGAGAGAGAGAGAGAGAGAGAGATGAAAGGGCTAAATAAGAAGAGAAAAGACAGAAGTGAAAAAAAAAGATCGAGAGAGAGAGAGAGAGAGAGAGAGAGAGATGAAAGGTCTAAAAAAGAAGAGAAAAGACAGAAGTGAAAAAAAAAGACCGAGAGAGAGAGAGAGAGAGAGATGAAAGGTCTAAAAAAGAAGAGAAAAGACAGAAGTGAAAAAAAAAGATCAAGAGAGAGAGAGAGAGAGAGAAAGGGCTAAAAAAGAAGAGAAAAGACAGAAGTGAAAAAAAAAGATAGAGAGAGAGAGAGTGAGAGATGAAAGGTCTAAAAAAGAAGAGAAAAGACAGAAGAGAAAAGACAGAAGTGAAAAAAAAAGATCAAGAGAGAGAGTGAGAGATGAAAGGTCTAAAAAAGAAGAGAAAAGACAGAAGTGAAAAAAAAAAGATCGAGAGAGAGAGAGAGAGAGAGAGAGATGAAAGGGCTAAAAAAGAAGAGAAAAGACAGAAGTGAAAAAAAAAGATTGAAAGAGAGAGAGAGAGATGAAAGGGCTAAATAAGAAGAGAAAAGACAGAAGTGAAAAAAAAAGATCGAGAGAGAGAGAGAGAGAGAGAGATGAAAGGTCTAAAAAAGAAGAGAAAAGACAGAAGTGAAAAAAAAAGACCGAAAGAGAGATGAAAGGTCTAAAAAAGAAGAGAAAAGACAGAAGTGAAAAAAAAAGATCAAGAGAGAGAGTGAGAGATGAAAGGTCTAAAAAAGAAGAGAAAAGACAGAAATGAAAAAAAAAGATCGAGAGAGAGAGAGTGAGAGATGAAAGGGCTAAAAAAGAAGAGAAAAGACAGAAGTGAAAAAAAAAGATAGAGAGAGAGAGAGAGAGAGTGAGAGATGAAAGGTCTAAAAAAGAAGAGAAAAGACAGAAGAGAAAAGACAGAAGTGAAAAAAAAAAGATCAAGAGAGAGAGTGAGAGATGAAAGGTCTAAAAAAGAAGAGAAAAGACAGAAATGAAAAAAAAAGATCGAGAGAGAGATGAAACGGCTAAAAAAGAAGAGAAAAGACAGAAGTGAAGAAAAAAAGATCGAGAGAGAGAGAGAGAGATGAAAGGGCTAAAAAAGAAGAGAAAAGACAGAAGTGAAAACAAAAGATCGAGAGAGAGAGAGAGATGAAAGGGCTAAAAAAGAAGACAAAAAACGGAAGAGAAAAGACAGAAGTGAAAAAAAAAGATCGAGAGAGAGAGAGAGAGAGAGATGAAAGGTCTAAAAAAGAAGAGAAAAGACAGAAGTGAAAAAAAAAGATCAAGAGAGAGAGAGAGAGAGAGAGATGAAAGGGCTAAAAAAGAAGAGAAAAGACAGAAGTGAAAAAAAAAGATAGAGAGAGAGAGAGAGAGTGAGAGATGAAAGGTCTAAAAAAGAAGAGAAAAGACAGAAGTGAAAAAAAAAGATCGAGAGAGAGAGAGAGAGAGAGAGAGAGAGAGAGAGATGAAAGGAGCTAAAAAAGAAGAGAAAAGACAGAAGTGAAAAAAAAAGATCAAGAGAGAGAGAGAGAGAGAGATTAAAGGGCTAAAAAAGAAGAGAAAAGACAGAAGTGAAAAAAAAAGATCGAGAGAGAGAGAGAGAGAGAGAGAGAGATGAAAGGGCTAAAAAAGAAGAGAAAAGACAGAAGTGAAAAAAAAAGATCGAGAGAGAGAGAGAGAGAGAGAGAGAGAGATGAAAGGTCTAAAAAAGAAGAGAAAAGACAGAAGTGAAAAAAAAAGATCGAGAGAGAGAGAGAGATGAAAGGGCTAAAAAAGAAGACAAAAAACGGAAGAGAAAAGACAGAAGTGAAAAAGAGAGATAGAGAGAGAGATGAAAGGTCTAAAAAAGAAGAGAAAAGACAGAAGTGAAAAAAAAAGATCAAGAGAGAGAGAGAGAGAGAGAGATGAAAGGGCTAAAAAAGAAGAGAAAAGACAGAAGTGAAAAAAAAAAAAAGATAGAGAGAGAGAGAGAGTGAGAGATGAAAGGTCTAAAAAAGAAGAGAAAAGACAGAAGAGAAAAGACAGAATTGAAAAAAAAAGATCAAGAGAGAGAGTGAGAGATGAAAGGTCTAAAAAAGAAGAGAAAAGACAGAAGTGAAAAAAAAAGATCGAGAGAGAGAGAGAGAGAGAGTGAGATGAAAGGGGCTAAAAAAGAAGAGAAAAGACAGAAGTGAAAAAAAAAGATCGAGAGAGAGAGAGAGAGATGAAAGGGCTAAAAAAGAAGAGAAAAGACAGAAGTGAAGAAAAAAAGATCAAGAGAGAGAGAGAGAGAAAGAGATGAAAGGGCTAAAGAAAGAAGAGAAAAGACAGAAGTGAAGAAAAAAAGATCAAGAGAGAGAGAGAGAGAGAGATGAAAGGGCTAAAAAAGAAGAGAAAAGACAGAAGTGAAGAAAAAAAGATCAAGAGAGAGAGAGAGAGAGAGAGAGAGATGAAAGGGCTAAAAAAAGAAGAGAAAAGACAGAAGTGAAAAAAAAAAGATCGAGAGAGAGAGAGAGAGAGAGAGAGATGAAAGGTCTAAAAAAGAAGAGAAAAGACAGAAGTGAAAAAAAAAGATAGAGAGAGAGAGAGAGAGATGAAAGGGGCTAAAAAAGAAGAGAAAAGACAGAAGTGAAAAAAAAAGATCAAGAGAGAGAGAGAGAGAGAGATGAAAGGGCTAAAAAAGAAGAGAAAAGACAGAAGTGAAAAAAACAGATCGAGAGAGAGAGAGAGAGAGAGATGAAAGGGCTAAAAAAGAAGAGAAAAGACAGAAGTGAAAAAAAAAGATCGAGAGAGAGAGAGAGAGAGAGATGAAAGGTCTAAAAAAGAAGAGAAAAGACAGAAGTGAAAAAAAAAGATCGAGAGAGAGAGAGAGAGATGAAAGGGCTAAAAAAGAAGAGAAAAAACGGAAGTGAAAAGACAGAAGTGAAAAAAAAAGATCGAGAGAGAGAGAGAGAGATGAAAGGTCTAAAAAAGAAGAGAAAAGACAGAAGTGAAAAAAAAAGATCGAGAGAGAGAGAGAGAGAGCTGAAAGGGCTAAAAAAGAAGAGAAAAAACGGAAGAGAAAAGACAGAAGTGAAAAAAAAAGATCGAGAGAGAGAGAGAGAGATGAAAGGTCTAAAAAAGAAGAGAAAAGACAGAAGTGAAAAAAAAAGATCAAGAGAGAGAGAGAGAGAGAGAGAGAGAGAGATGAAAGGGCTAAAAAAGAAGAGAAAAGACAGAAGTGAAAAAAAAAGATAGAGAGAGAGAGAGAGTGAGAGATGAAAGGTCTAAAAAAGAAGAGAAAAGACAGAAGTGAAAAAAAAAGATCAAGAGAGAGAGTGAGAGATGATAGGTCTAAAAAAGAAGAGAAAAGACAGAAGTGAAAAAAAAAGATCGAGAGAGAGAGAGAGAGAGAGAGATGAAAGGGGCTAAAAAAGAAGAGAAAAGACAGAAGTGAAAAAAAAAGATCAAGAGAGAGAGAGAGAGAGATGAAAGGGCTAAAAAAGAAGAGAAAAGACAGAAGTGAAGAAAAAAAGATCAAGAGAGAGAGAGAGAGAAAGAGATGAAAGGGCTAAAGAAAGAAGAGAAAAGACAGAAGTGAAGAAAAAAAGATCAAGAGAGAGAGAGAGAGAGAGAGAGAGAGAGATGAAAGGGCTAAAAAAGAAGAGAAAAGACAGAAGTGAAAAAAAAAAAGATCGAGAGAGAGAGAGAGATGAAAGGGCTAAAAAAAGAAGAGAAAAGACAGAAGTGAAAAAAAAAAGATCGAGAGAGAGAGAGAGAGAGAGAGATGAAAGGGCTAAAAAAGAAGAGAAAAGACAGAAGTGAAGAAAAAAAGATCAAGAGAGAGAGAGAGAGATGAAAGGGCTAAAAAAGAAGAGAAAAGACAGAAGTGAAGAAAAAAAGATCAAGAGAGAGAGAGATGAAAGGGCTAAAAAAGAAGAGAAAAGACAGAAGTGAAAAAAAAAAAGATCGAGAGAGAGAGAGAGAGAGATGAAAGGGCTAAAAAAAGAAGAGAAAAGACAGAAGTGAAAAAAAAAAGATCGAGAGATAGAGAGAGAGAGAGAGATGAAAGGTCTAAAAAAGAAGAGAAAAGACAGAAGTGAAAAAAAAAAGATCGAGAGAGAGAGAGAGAGAGATGAAAGGGCTAAAAAAGAAGAGAAAAGACAGAAGTAGTATCTAATTTGAACAAATTTTCCTTGTTCTTAAGTGAGAGAGATAAATTTTTAAGGTGAAAGAAAACAGTGACCAAAAATGCATTGATAAAAACAACAAAGAAAAGGATATTGGTCCAAATAATAATGTAGAATAAATGAATAATTTGGGAAATAATGACAATGACTCATTTAAGAATTTCAAAAAAATGAGAAAGGCTAATGAATTTTTCTGTGAGAATCCAGAAATGAAAACAACAGGATGTAAGTTTTGTTATAGTAACATTGACTCATTTCTTGAATTTTACAGAATGACGAGGGCTAAAGAAAGCAAAAACAAACAAACAAAAAATTATGGGGGGGGGGGATTTAAATACAAACATTGATATTTGTTTAGAATGATTAAGTCAAGACAAGTTGACATTTTTCTGTTTAGATAACCAGGAAGTAAAAAATTGTCAGATTTTTAAAAAGATAAGAAAACCCCAAGAAATGTTCTAAAGAATTTATTCCAGTCAATTTCATTCTTTGCTTTTTTTCTTCACTCTTTATTCTTTGTTTTTTCCCCCTACTCTTCAATTTTTCTTCATTCTTCATTCTTTGCTTTTTGTCTTCACTCTTCATTCTTTACTCCCCCTTCTTCATTCTTTGCTTCTTTTTTTTCTTCACTCTTCATTCTTTGCTCCCCCCCACTCTTCAATTTTTGTTTCTTTTTTTCTTCACTCTTCAGTCTTTGCTTCCCCCACCATTCTTCAATTTTTGTTTCTTTTTTCTTCACTCTTCATTCTTTGCTTGCCCTCCCTCTTAATTCTTTGTTTCTTTTTTCTTCACTCTTCATTCTTTGTTTCTTTTTTTTCTTCACTCTTCATTCTTTGCTTCCCCCTCCCTCTTAATTCTTTGTTTCTTTTTTCTTCACTCCACATTCTTTGTTTCTTTTTTTCTTCACTCTTCATTCTTTGCTTCCCCGCTCTTCATTCTTTGTTACTTTTTTCTTCACTCTTCATTCTTTGTTTCTTTCCTCGTCATTTTTTGCTTCCCCCTCTCTCTTAATTCTTTGTTTCTTTTTTTCTTCACTCTTTATTCTTTGCTTCCCCCCTCTTCATTCTTCGTTTCTTCCCCTGCACTCTTCAATTTTTGTTTATTTTTTCTTCACTCTTCATTCTTTGCTTCCCCTCCATCTTCATTCTTTGTTTCTTCCCCCCACTCTTCAATTTTTGTTTCTTTTTTCTTCACTCTTCATTCTTTGCTTTCCTCCTCTTCATTCTTTGTTTCTTTCCTCTTCATTCTTTATTTTCTTCACTCGTCATTCTTTGCTTCCCCCTCCCTCTTAATTCTTTGTTTATTTTTTCTTCACTCTTCATTCTTTGCTTCCTCCATCTTCATTCTTTGTTTCTTCCCCCCCATTCTTCAATTTTTGTTTCTTTTTCTTCACTCTTTGCTTCCCCTCCCTCTTCATTCTTTGTTTCTTTTTTCTTCACTCTTCATTCTTTGCTTTTACCCCCTCTTCATCCCCTCCTTCATTCATGCTTTTTTTCGTCACTTTTCAATTTTCCTTTTTTCTTCCCATCATTCTTTGCTTTTTTTCTTCACTCTTTATTCTTGGCTTTTTTCTTCACTCTTCATTCTTTGCTTTTCTTTCCTTTTTAATCTTCACATTTTTTTCAATTCATTGGTTTTTTTCTTCATTTTTTTTTACTTTTTTCTTGTTTTTTTTTTTTTCCCCATTTCATTCTTGACTGTTTTCTTCATTCTTTGCTTCCTTTCTTTCATACTTTTTTTTTTTTCATTTTTCACTTTTTTCTTCTTTGTCCTTCATTTTATTTTTCTCTAAATGATTATTCAATTTTTTACCTTTTCATTCTCAGATTTTTCCCCTTGATTCTTAACTTTTTTTCTTCATTCTTCACATTTTTATCCAAATAAAATAAAACTAACAAGATAGAAATAATTTGAATTTTGATAACATTCTTCACCATTGATGAAAAATAAAGGCTAAACAGAATCAAAAAAAAAGAAAAATTTTAATTGCAATGAATATTATCAACTTTATGTGCATAATGATAGATCACCAATAATTTCAAATCTATATAAATGAAAATGTAAATGTTTGTTACTAACTGATAATCTCCAGTTTTATACCACTAATTGGTTTAAAATTTTCTGAGAGTATTTTATTCGAATTCAGCAGTGTTTTTATATACTCATTATCCAAAAATATTTTTAGTAAGTCATTTTCCCCAAGAAAAGTCAAACGCGAATTGTGAAGGTAAACATTACTTCCGTTTTCCAAGAATTTTACACGTGATTTTTTTTCTGCTTTATCACTTTTCTTTCTTTTTTGGTTAACTTAAACAGAGACACTAAACTTTAAACCATATTTCGTTGGTCCAGTAGTAAGTAAATTTCTTTTTATTCTAAAAACTTATTCTTAAATTTTTTCTTCATTATTGATATCCCATTTATTTTGTTTTTTAATAAATACTTTATGGTGTACCAATTATCATGTTGCGAAATATCAACCAGCTTAAGCTTTGTAATGGCACACGTCTTTCAGTAAAAAAATGAATAATCAACATCATAGAAGCAACAATTTTGACAGGGCCTTTTAAAGGTGAAGATGACCTTATACCGCGAATTCCTATGATTCCAACAGATATGTCATTTCAATTTAAGAGATTGCAATTCCCAATTCGATTGGCATCTGCAATCACGATCAACAAAGCACAAGGACAATCTTTAGAATTGTGTTGCTTATATTTACACACTGATTGCTTCTTGCATGAGCAATCATATGTTGCCTGTTCCAGAGTCGGCAATCCAGACTATCTCTTTATCTACACAGAAACAGGAACTGCCAAGAATATTGTGTATCCACAAGTATTGGAAAATTAAACATATTAGAAACATGCATTTTCTTTTTTTTTTTCCTCATTTAAACAAATTGAGCCACAGCAACGTGTGGCCGTGTACAGCTAGTTAGAATATAAAGATAAATTATTATTTATTAGTAAAAAATGGTAGAGTGGGTTTCAGTTATGGTTACTTTGTTTAATGACATATCAACCTTTGTAGGTTACTTAATGCTAAAGCCACTCTCCAAGAAGAACCATCGTGGTACTATTTAACCAATAGCTGGGAGGATAAGCGGATTCATATCTTTCCCAAGGGTGTTTACCTGAAAGTGAATGTAATGGCATAACTGGAGTTCAAACTCGCTTACTATAGTTCTGCAGTCCATCGCTTTAACCATTATGCCATGAGGACACCCCCCAGTAGCAAAAGGATGAATAAAGCCTTATTGGGTTATTCAATGATAAAGTTGGAGGTGGGTTCACTCAGTTGCAAATTTTCAAGTAACTAATGATAATAATCTTCAGTAAGTAATGTTGGCAACCACAGTCGAGGGTGACCCGAAGGCTCCCTTTTCAATAGCTACTACACCAAGGTGTAGGGGAGGGTGCTACTCCTTTCCCTGGATTACTCCACTTTACCTTTGATACGTACCTTATATTGCTGAGTGTTAAACTAGGAGGTATCATGTACCATTTTTAAAGTCTTTGGTGTGATGCGACCTGGGATTGAACCCAGGTCTCCCAGACCATTGTTGCACAGTTTGATGGTATTAACCCTTAGAACCTGAAGGTACCGCTATTCTGGTACTTTCCCATAGCATGGAGGCATTGTTGAATTTTAGGTATTAGAGTTCAAAGTGTTAAGTACCCTTGTCTAATAGAAGGTGTCACAATCTACACAGGATGTCTCAATATACATGGTTACATAGAGGGACCCATGTGACTGCTAATAACTCTACAAATAATACAAGTAATAATAATGTGTCCTTTTTTGTTTTGGATTTGAATATAGAATACTATAATAACTATTAACTCTCGATCATAATACCTTAGACAAAAGAGGAAAAAGTATTTTGTGTCATGACTTATTTGGAGACAAAATCATTCAAAACTGTGCAAGTAAAATTTTGCAGGAAATTTAACTTTAACAATTATCCCCCCCAAAAAAGCCAAATTTATCGTTGGGTACACAAATTTCAAGCTACAGGGTCAGTAAAAAATCATTGGGGATGTACTTATTTATGGATGATACTGTGTAAGATCCTTATTTTAATAATTTAGTTTTTTAGCACTAATTTTAATTAGATTTCCATAACTTCAAAATTCTTCAATTTGATCCAATATTTAATTACCTCTTTATAGAAGAATGTGACGGATAGGCACAAACATATATGTGGATAAGTAACAAAGTAAAATGAAGGTGTCATGCTAATCAAACCTTCCTTTAATATAGACTGTCTCAATATACATGGGACCCATGTGACTGCCCTATTATTTCTGCCTACTCAGCATATGTATAAATAGGTGTCTCAATATACATGGAACCCACATGACTGCCCTATCATTTCTGCCCACTCAGCATATGTATAAATAAATAGGTGTCTCAATATACATGGAACCCACATGACTGCCCTATCATTTCTGCCCACTCAGCATATGTATAAATAAATAGGTGTCTCAATATACATGGAACCCACATGACTGCCCTATCATTTCTGCCCACTCAGCATATGTATAAATAAATAGGTGTCTCAATATACATGGAACCCACATGACTGCCCTATCATTTCTGCCCACTCAGCATATGTATAAATAAATAGGTGTCTCAATATACATGGAACCCACATGACTGCCCTATCATTTCTGCCCACACAGCATATGTATAAATAAATAGGTGTCTCAATATATATGGGACCCATGTGACTGCCCTATCATTTCTGCCCACTCAGCATATGTATAATTAAATAGGTGTCTCAATATACATGGGACCCATGTGACTGCTAATAACCCTACTACTAATAATGTTGTGTTCTTTTATAGAAAATAGTATACAATAACAACTATTAACTCTCGGTCACAATGCCTTGGACAAAAGAGGAAAAATATTTTACGTCATTACTTATTTGGAGACAAAATCTTCAAAACTGTGCAAGGAAAATTTCGCAGGAAATTTAACTTTAACAATTATCCCCCCCAAAAAACAAATTTATCATTGGGTAGATAAATTTCAAGCCACAGGGTTAGTAAACAACCTTAACAAGAAGGCAGAAAATCCCAGATCTGACAGGAAGTTGACAGCAAGATGTCCTGACAATGTGGATGTGGTGAGAGATTCTGTTGGAAGGAATCCAAAAAAAGTCGCTCTGGAGACATTCCCAAGAACTTGGTCTTTTAAGTGCATCGTTGTAAAGAATCTAAAAGAAGGATCTTTAACTGTACCCATACAGAATCCAGATCAAACACAAACTCACACCAGCTGTCATGGAGTTTTTTGTCTCAGTTATAAATCATTATCATATCAATGGGTTGCATCTATTTTGAGACACCCTGTACTAATACTTTTCAAATGGTTCTATATGACTAATAGATACTTGGTTAGGTTTAATGGCATATCAACCCTTATGGGTCATTAACAGTCAATGACAAAATTATTCATACACCCATCAATTTTGGTTGGTTTAGTTTATTGGGTTTTATGGCATATCAATCTTTGTAGGTTATTTAATGCCAAATCCATTTTTATGTAAATAATCTGTTCTTTTTAAAACAATTCAGTTTAGCATAAGTACACAGTTTCATGGTCAAAAACATTTCTATTTCAAACTATTCAAGCAGTTATATGAAACAATTCAGTTAAGTGTAAATACAGTTTTAATGTCGAAAAAAAGTTCTATTTCAAATAATTCAGTTAAGCACAAGCACACAGTTTGAATGTAAGTACGGTTTAATTGTCAAAAACATTTTTATTTCAAGCTATTCAGTTTAGTCAAACAATTCAGTTTAGCATAAGTATGCTGTTAGTTCTATTTAACCCATAGATAGGGCCCTATCAGGTGCTACCACTCCAGGCCAGAGTGGACCTGGGAGTGATGGCAATGAAGGGGTACTCCACATTCCCCAAAGCTCCAGCACTGCTGGAACCTCATCATCAGATTGTTTAGTGTCTTTATCAGGACATTCGTTGGGGGGGGTACCCCTCTGCAGAGGTGCAGTCAGTGTATTCTACAGCCCCAGCCGACTGGGCAACCATCAATTTTGAATATTATTATCTATTTCTCAGAATCTAATGCTTGTATGATGCCAGGTTTTTATATGTTAATAAGCACAATATATATATATATATATATATATATATATATATATATATATATATATATAAAATTACATTTTCAGAACAATAGATTAAATACAACAAATTTGACAGGTGAATTATGCAAAATAGGAAAAGACAAAATTATTCGTGCAGTAGAAAATATCATTTTAAATTCATTGATTCATGTAAGTATATGGAATTTACATTATTGTTTTATTGGTGAAGTCTTCTGAAGGATTAATTCAGAAGAATATTTGAGATAATCCCAGCAAAGAATATCAAACGGTGTATAGAGTGTCAAAATTGTTATTCTTACATCAACAACATTGAATTGAAACAGAGAATTATTAACTTCCACAAGTTAGGAAATAGTTACATTCTGATTTCAAACTGGTTAGCTAACCCTAGATCTATGGTACAATCCATCATAAAGAAGTTTAAACAGTTTGGCATGACAGAGAATTAGCCTGGGCGTGGAAGAAAACCAAAATTGTCATCAAAAACTGTGTCACCGCTTAATATAGACACAAGAGTTGTTTCAAAATACATCATCAAAAGTTTGGATATGATGGGTATCAGCGTAAGTACTCGTTCAAATCTCAACAAAAATTTTATAAAATGATAGCAGCAAGTTATAAGGATTAGAAGCCATGCTATACTGACTATTAATACGGAGAAAATTGTTGGATTTTTTCCATTTTTCATACTGTACAAATAATTTTATCTTTTCTTCTTTTGATTATTTTTCTTCTCATATTTAGTAAATTTAACTTCTTCATCTCAAAATTGAGTTTTATATACATTTTTTTTTGTACTTAATAGCATATAAGGAAGTCTGGCATTATACAAGAATTAAATTCTAAGAAACGGGTCAAAGTATTCAATATTAATGGGTGGACAAATAATTTAGTCATTGACTGTAGTTTGCAGGTAAGAGTTTAAAGAAGCCAAAACTCATTTGTTTGCACACAGTTGAATGGTTTCAAGTATTGCTATGTAACATTAGTAATTCCATCTGTCAAGTATTCCTATGGAATTTAATATTAATCATTGGTTTATACATAGTTAAATGGTTTCAAGTATTGCTTATCTAAGAAACTATTCCTTATACAAATAATTTACAGTTATGTGCTATCAAATATTGCTACCAAATACTAATAATTTATATACAGTTTTACGGTTTAAAGTAACTATTTCTATTTAGCAATAAACATTTATTTGGATACAGTTATATGATTCATATTTGGGGTAAGGTCTTTGTTGTCACTCTTCATTCTTTGCTTTTTTTCTTCACTCTTCACAATTGGTAATGGACTATTCCTTCTCAATATATACCGACTACTTGATGCTCGGAGAGATAACATCTAAGCTGCCTGACAGTCCTGGAAGAACATTCCTAACTGTTTTATAACACCTGTATTCTGTATATTTGTTCTGTTATTGTAATATATTTGTTTCAACCTACTTCTCTTGTCTGAGTGTCTTCATTTTGACCCCTAAACACCACAACAGTCTTAACCTTCAGGAGAAATGCAATTAGTGTTCTACAACCTCAGCTGACAGAGTGGTATGGTTTCTAATACGAATAATTGGTTTGGTTTCATTGGGTCTTATGGCATATCAACCATTGTTGCTTATTTAAAGCCAAATCCTTTATATACAAGGATCATTAAATAAGTTTCCAGACTTTTTTGTATGGGCACTTCTATTGATAGTACACACATGAAACTCTAGTCCCCTTCGAAGTAATCTCCTCCAGCTGTAATGCACTTGTTGTATTATTCCAACAACTTCTGGAAGGCTCCATGGAAATCCTCCTGTGTAAGCGTATCAATGACCTTCGTCACAGCCTCTTTCATCTTCTTAATTGTCTCATAACGACAGCCTCTGAGCTTAGGGAATAACCAAAAGTCACAGGGAGCAACGTCTGGACCATAGGGAGGTTGAGAAACTGTCTTGATGCCCATCTTGCTCAAATAGTCTGTGACAAGGATGGACTTGTGGACTGGTGCATTGTCCTGGTGGAAATGCCACTGACCTGATTTGAAGAGTGCTGGCCTCTTCTGATGGAATCTTTTCCTGAACTCCCTTAAAACCTCAGCATAGTAACCCTAACCCTAACCCTTTGGCCAATCAACTGTGGTGTATTGACTTCCTTACTCCTCCCACACCTCTTATCATCCCTCACAGACTCCGTGCCTTCCTTGAATCTCTTATGCCACTCAAAAACTGTTGCTCGATTCATGCAAGATGCTCCAAAAGCAGTCTGAAGCATTCCATACGTTTCTGTGGCATTTTTTCTAAGTTTAAAACATAATTTTATTGCATATCATTCTTCTAAAGTGTCCTCACGTCCAGATTGCATTTTTGAAATTCACCAACTGTAACAATCAGGCTTTAGTAGGGTGCATTCCAATTGCTGTTGTAGCTGTTCATATGAAACTGGAATCATAAAAATTGGTCAGTCATCGCATAAGATGTATAGCAAAACATACTGAATTTTCAAGAGTCTATGACAATTCTAAATGCCTGTACAAAAAAGTCTGGAAACTTATTGAATGCACCACATACATATATATTAGATACGATATATAGGATTTAGCTTAGTCGAGTTTTATGGCATATCAACCATTGTAGGTTATTTAATGCCAAATCCTTTTTATACATATATATTAAACATATGATTTGGTTTGGTTGAGTTTTATGGCATATCAACCATTGTAGGTTATATAATGCCAAATCCTTTTTATACATATATATTAAATATATAAGATTTGATTTGATTGGGTTTTATGGCATATCAACCATTGTAGGTTATATAATGCCAAATCCTTTTTATACATATATATTAAACATATGATTTGGTTGAGTTTTATGGCATATCAACCCTTGTAGGTTATATAATGCCAAATCCTTTTTATACATATATATTAAATATATAAGATTTGATTTGATTGGGTTTCATGGCATATCAACCATTGTAGGTTATTTAATGCCAAATCCTTTTTATACATATGTATTAAACATATGATTTGGTTTGGTTGAGTTTTATGGCATATCAACCATTGTAGGTTATATAATGCCAAATCTTTTTTATACATATATATTAAATATATAAGATTTGATTTGATTGGGTTTTATGGCATATCAACCATTGTAGGTTATATAATGCCAAATCCTTTTTATACATATATATTAAATATATAAGATTTGATTTGATTGGGTTTTATGGCATATCAACCATTGTAGGTTATATAATGCCAAATCCTTTTTATACATATATACTAAATATATAAGATTTGATTTGATTGGATTTTATGGCATATCAACCATTGTAGGTTATATAATGCCAAATCCTTTTAATACATATATATTAAATATATAGGATTTGTAATATGTTTTGTAGATAACATTCTTAAATGAGCCTGAGCTCTTTTTTTGCACACAGTTAAATAGTTTCAAGTAATACTGTATGACAGTCACAATTCAACATCAGTCATTTGTTTGCACACAGTTTGTTCAATTTGATTCATAGATAGGACCCTATCAAGTGCTACCACTCCAGGTCAGAGTGGACCTGGAGGTAATGGCAATGAAGGGGTAATCCAGATTCTCTAAATCCTGGAGCCTGGCTATCAGATAGTTTAATGTAATATCGAGGACATTTGTTGTGGTGGTGGGGGTTTTACGCCTCTGCAAAAATGCAGTCAGTGTATTCTACAGCCCCAATTGACTGGATTTAGTTATATGATTTCAAATTTTAGTATTTAATAGTAATAATTTTCAAAACAGATCTATTTGATTCGTAGAAGGGACTCAAACAGGTACTACCACTCCAGGTGAGAGTGGACCTGGGAGTAATGGCCATGAAGGGGTATTCAACACTCCCCAGAGCTCTAGAACTGTAGCCTCACCATCAAATGCAGTTTATTGCCATACCCAGGACAACAATGCAGAGGAAGAAGTCTTACTCTTATGTGAAGGGTGCAATCAGCATATTCTTATCTCCTTCAACATAACTCTTTTTTAAAGCCCTTTTTCTTCTCGGATATATATCTCACATATATTATGCATCACACCTCAGGTATCAGCTGATCTGCAGTCAGACATATCTTTTCGAAACACAAGAGACTGGCCACACTGTCTGAAGCTCAGCCAACCATATCTGTTGTAGGAAAATATTAACAGATCGATAATGTTATGATAAAACCAATCGATATATGTCAGTAATTGATAGGAAAACACTTATCAAAAAGCCGTAGACTTGACACAAGGAAAGAGAAGTTGTTCTTTCCTAATTTGGCAATTGATACTAGGATTCAAATAAAACTTTAACAAATCAAGAATTATGAATTTTGAGTCAACCAAATATTGTAGGGTTGATGTGTCCAAATTTGGTAACTTAGAAGTTCAGGATGCTTGGTGTAGTATATTGATTAGAAGAGGAAAAAATTGATTGATTTTAATGGCATGTTAATATGTCTAGGGTTATTTTACGCCTAGAGGTTAGGAAATCGCATTCATTGTATGTTCTTATTTGTCTTTTTGTATGGTTGTTTTTTAAGAGCTTTTTTTTTTTGCTCACAGTTCTATTGAATACAAATAATTTGTTATTATATGGTAACAAGTATTCCAATCCATTGCTAATAGTTTTTTAAAAATCTAATTGGCCCATAGATGGAGCCTTAACAGGGACAACCACTCCAGGTCAGAGTGGGCCTGAGAATAATGGTAATGAAGGGGTACTCCACACTCTCTAGATCTCCTCAACAGGAGCCTTTTACAGGATTTAGTTTAATCATTCACAGAACATGCTTTTTTCTGAAGTGGGGTGGGAGCTTTAGCCTTATGCAGAAAATACAGGCAGAGTATTCTAAACCTTGTCTACAAAGCAATGTAAGGATTAAGATTGGTTTGGTTTGGTTTAGTTTTATGGCATATTGTTGATTATTTAATGCCAAATTCTCTTTATACATATATATTAAATATATAGGATTTGGTTTGGTTGGGTTTTATGGCATATCAACCATTGTAGGTTATTTAATGCCAAATCCTCTTTATACATATATATTAAATATATAGGATTTAGTTTGGTTGGGTTTTATGGCATATCAACCATTGTAGGTTATTTAATGCCAAATCCTCTTTATACATATATATTAAATATATAGGATTTGGTTTAGTTGGGTTTTATGGCATATCAACCATTGTAGGTTATTTAATGCCAAATCCTCTCTATACATATATATCAAATATATAGGATTTGGTTTAGTTGGCTTTTATGGCATATCAGCCATTGTAGGTTATTTAATGCCAAATCCTCTTCATATGTATACTAAGAGCAATAGCAATGAAGGGGTACTCTGCATTCCCCAAAGATCCAGCATTACTGTAACCTTGGCATCAAATTGTTTAATGTAATATCCAGGACCCTTGTTGGTGGGGTGTGTAGAAGTCAAATGACTCACCTTCTAACATGGCTGCCTTCTTGAATCTTCTTGGTAAAAGCAAGCCAGCTAAGCTTACCTCATTTTATAGGAGAGCACCTAATGCAGCAGGTGGGTTGTATCTGTGGTGCCAGGATGACATGCCCAACACATTTGCATGAGTGGTGTCTATTCACCCATATATTCATCCAGTAAATGCAATGTGGGATCATTTTCAACTTGTTCCATCTGGAATTCGTGCCGGATGGGCGATGGAAACCAAGAGCAGACTCAGGGCCGAATAGGCCCCCAGCTTCAGCTGGGCAACCTTCGGGTGGCGAGCTGCTTTTTCAGATCCCGTTGCACGCCTTAGATAGCACTAGACCTCACGGTCTAGTTTAAGCTATATGCGAGCATATGTGCCCGGACCTAAATTTAGGTCCGTGATACGGCTTGGCTCATTAGATCCACATTGCACTTAGTGGGTCAATGACAAGCAGGGTTTTAGCTGGGCCGTCTGGCATTCGTGCCGGATGGGTGCTCGAAACTAAGAGCAGACTCGGGGCCGAATAGGCCCCCAGCTTCGGCTGGGCAACCTTCGGGTGGGCGAGCTGCACTTATGTCCCCTTTGTACGGCACTAGACCAAGCGTCTAGTTTAAGCCGTAAACTGGCATACGTGCCCGGACCCACATTTGGGTTCGTGAAACCGCTTGCCTCATCAGGCTCACATTGCACTAAGTGAGCCGATGAGCAGCACAGACAAGCAGGGTTCGAGTCTCGGCTCCTTCCCGACCTTCCCCTCCCCTTTATCCCCACTTTAATTGGCCTTCGGGCTTTTGACCTTGTGTCAAGTCGTGTCTGGTGGGAGGCAGCGACAAATATTGGACAAGCAGGGTTCGAGTCTCGGCTCATTCCCGACCTTCCCCTCCCTTTTATCCCCACTTTAATCGGCCTTCGGGCTTTTGACCTTGTGTCAAGTCCTGTCTGGTGGGAGGCAGTGACAAATATAATCATTTTCTACTTGTGTGTCAGACCACTCTCAAGTCAACCAATATTGGTGGGGGTGGGAGTCCTCATGGTGTAATGGTTAAAGCGATGGACTGCGGAATCATTGTAAGCGAGTTTGTACTCCAGTCACGCTATTACGTTCACTTTCGGGCAAATACCCTTGGGCAAGGTATGAACCCCCTTATCCTCCCAGCTATGGGTTAAATAGTACCACTACTGTTCTTCTAGGAGAATGGCTTTGGCATTAAATAACCTAAAAAGAGTTGATATGCCATTAAACAAAGAAACCAAACCAATCAACCAATATTCATCAGGGTGGAGGGGTCTTACCCTTCTGCAGAGATGCAGTTGATGTATTCTACAACCCCAGCCAAGAGAGAGAGAGAAACTGCCTTTTCTTTACAGACGATTTAATCAGTATGTCTACATAAAGGAGTTACGTCTGTTTTTGTATGTGTTACATTTTAACAGGATAAAAAGAAATAAAATAATAAACTCAAGCATTGTTTATCAATAAGTCAAAACCTGAAATTTTAAATAAATACTTTTTATATTTCTTCAAACAAAATATATCATTTTTAATCAGTGTAAAAAAAAACTATTTATAGAATAGATGGATGCTTATCAAATAGCACGGAAAATTTTCCATTTAAAAATAAGGACACATTTTTATTTTATAGCTTCTTTTTATAGTACAATCCTACAATGTTACATTATTAGAGGGTGAAAAATAAAATTCAAGTATATGCCACAAGGAACCACCAAACATATATATATATATATATATATATATATATATATACACACACAATATATCAGTTCTATAACTGGATTATAACGATCTTAAGAACACCAGTGTATGAAATAGAAAGGAGAAAGAAAAAGGGTAAGCTAAGAATTAAAAATGTCCTTATTTCTAGTTGAAAGATTTTGCCAATTAATTCATATGAAAAGTATTCTTTTATTTGGTCATTTTTTTAAAATTCTTTTTCTAGATTCCATTAACCTGAAACTGGTGATAGATTTAAAACAATTTTATAATTTATTAATTTAATTTTTCTTATTTCTTTTTTTTTTGTCTCCAATAAATTTTTTTTTTTTTTTTTTTTACAGTAAGTGTTCAATTACAGAGCAATTCTTTCCTTAATAATTCTCAAAAAAGAAACAGAATTTTAAATCAAATTTTTATTTAACCGTTAAAATTTTAATGATAAAAGAATTCAAGCATTCACATATTACAATAATTCTTATATTTTAGGATTTTTTGTTCACATTTAAAAGATTTGAAAAAATGCCTGTTTAGCCACAGTGATAAAAAATGTTTCATTTAATTTTTTTTTCTACTCTATAAAAATGTAACAAAAAAATGTCTTGGTTTAATTTATTTTCCTTTTTTTTACTCTTTTTTTATTCTATAAAAAGTTAATAAAAAAGTCTTCATTTAATTTATTTTCCTTTTTTTTACTCTATAAAAATGTAACGAAAAAAAAGTCTTCATTTAATTTATTTTCCTTTTTTTTACTCTATAAAAATGTAACAAAACAACCAAAGAAAAAACAAAACAAAAACAAACTAAGATATAAAAGTTAAGTAGATATAGATTAGTTGTAAAAGTTTCAAGTTTCTCTTGAAAGAAAATATAACATTCAGTTATTTCAATATTCATCATTTTTCACAAGCGAAAACCTTTATTTACTCTTTTTTTTTTGACATGGATGGTGTTAACCGTATTGCTGAGTAGCACAGAAATATGCTTTCCATTTACATAGTGACATACTCACATTAAAATCTTTTACACATAGAAGATATATTATTTAGATTTAAAATAATTAGTAACGTTCTCCTTGTTGTTATCATATAGGGGAATATCAACCCTCTATTATCACTTTTCCTTATGAGGAAAAACATTATAACTCTTCATGTTTATTGACAAACATTTTACTCATTTTTGAGGAATAAAATTTATTGAATTTGGAGAACTGTCTTTTATTCAATCATTTATGTACTTTGCCTATATATATATATTTATATATATATCACAGACATACAGTTTATATATACATATATATGTATATATATATATATATTACACACACACTGACATATGATTATATATATATATATATACATATACATATTACACAGACATACAGGTTTATATATACATATTACACAGACACAGGTTTTTATATATATATTACACACACACGCTGACATATGATTATATATATATATATATATATATATATATTACACAGACATACAGGTTTATATATATATATATATATATATTACAAACACACGCTGACATATGATTTTATATATATATTGTGACGGTGCCTAAAATATTTATCCCAGGACGGGTGTTTATTTTTCGCACGTGTGAAGTCGGGGCAGTCTGGCACTTGATCCCTCGTAAAATAAGTCCCAGTTAAGATTCCTTTTTCGGGCACATGGAACTGGCAGATAATGTGGGGGTTAATTTGGGGCTAGGCTGACTGCCGCTGTCAAGAGGTTTCCAAATTTCACGTTACACACACCCACCAGGCTAACGGAAGACATGGACCTCTAGGTCTAGATATAATATTGTTATTTATCGTAGTCGACAATTCCAATTTCCCGTGTAATATTTTTAAAGGCGAATAGGACATTTAGCGAAAATAAATTGAAGCGAATGAAGCTGAAAAGGAATATGCAAAAGAAGGCAACTTGAGAGGCAAACAACACAATGAATAAGTTTTGACACGAGGGGATATTTAAAATATAACAAGGTCTTTAATACGTGCGGACACAAACACATATTTAACATGCTGGCTATATTACGAGCAGACAATATCAAATACAAATGTCTTTCTTCCTTTTTCTTTTCTTTCTTGTTTCTTTAAACTGAGAGAGAGAGAGCATACAACGGCAATACTTAGGTAGGGTGAAGGGAGAAAACGGTTTTAAGGTTTACTTAGCTTCTTCGACGGGTTTCTTCTGAGATTTCTTTTCTTTCACGAGCTAGCAGGATTCTGTGGAGCTTGGCTTGAAAGCACCGGTTATCTTCTTGTCCAAGATTCTTTCCGCTTTTCCCCGGAGTTTCGGCGACAGTTTCAATACATTTTGTCACGCCAACTGCTGTCCTGAAACTCGGCTCCACTTCTTCCCCGGAGTTTTGGCATCACACGTCCTCTCTCCGTCCTAAAAACTGAATTCTTTATTCCTATTTCCTCTGACGAAAAGGATACTACTTCCGGCTTTAGGGTTCTGGCCAAACATTTGGCCTCTTTCTTCTTCCTCACCCTGTCATTTGGGCTACTATATTGACCTCTGTATCACACGGTCACAGAATGTAAGCAGCTCTTGGCTTTCATTCTGACCTGGATTCATCGCTTCGTTCAGCATGCAGGCCGATGAGTTGACCTACATTCCTTATTCCTCTTTTAACAGTCAATCTTTGAGGTCAGTTAATTCAAACACGGCGGGGTATTGGGAAATTGATCTGACCTCTCTCCTCTCAGTGGCAGACCACGTGACAATATATACAGACACAGGTATATATATATATATATATATATATATATATATATATGATTTTCTGTATGTATGTGTATACACAAACATACACACATACGATTTTCTATATATATATATATATATTCATAGGATTTTATATATACACACACATGCACACGTATACAATTATATATATATATATATATATATACACAAATACCAACAGTAAAGTTTGCTTACTTGGTAGATAATACATATATATATATATATATATGTTTTTTATCCTTTCTGGCGGACAATTAATGAAATATTGTTATATCCAACCCTCTTTAGTCAGAATTATCCTGATGATTTGGTAAGGTGAAACCGAGGTAGATTTCTTCTGGCTCTGTAGGTATTCAAATTTTCCTCTAATTAGTGCATTAAGCCCTCTTACATTTTAGCTTAAGGTATTCTATTAGTGCTTTTTCTTTTGACTAGGCATTGCAGTATTGTTGGATTATTTTCAAGTAGTACAAATGTTTTTAGTCTTCTTTTTTATTGAACTTTTTTTCCAGATATCAGTTGGTGTAATATTTTTTATTTACAAACTGTATCATCTAGGGTTTTTTTTCATGCCATTAGAATTATTGAATAGGTATGAAATAAAATATAAATATAATTTTCTCTGTGAGTGTGTGTTGATATATATATATATATATATACACACACACACACACACACAAAGAGAGATTGCCCAGTTGGCTGGGGCTGTAGAATACACCAACTGCACTTCTGCAGAGGGGTAAGACTTCCCCCAACAAGTGTCCTGGATATGACACTAAACAATCTTATGGTGAGGTTCCAGTGATGCTGGGGCTTTGGGGAATGCAGGGCACCACTTCATTGCCATTGCTCCCAGGTCCACTCTGGCCCGGCGTAGTAGCACCTTATAAGGGTCCTATCTATGGGTTAAATAGAACTAACGGCATACTTATGCTAAACTGAAACCGTACTTGCATTTAATTTGCGTGCTTATGCTAAACTGAATTATTTGAAATAGAACTGTTTTTTGACATCGGAAACTGTATTTACACTAAACTGAATCCTTTATCATAGAACTGTGACATTTAACTGTGTGTAAACAAAATCTGTACCTATACTAAACTGAATTAGCTGAATTAGAACTGCTAGACTAAACTGAATAGCTTGAAATAGAAATGTTTTTGACAATTAAACTGTGTACTCATGCTAAACTGAATTGTTTGAAATAGAACTAATTATTCACGTAAAAATGGATTTGGCGTTAAATAACCTACAAAGGTTGATATGCCATAAAACCCAACCAACAACAACAAAGAGGGAAAAGAAATATATTTTTCACAACCCGATAAGCATTGTCCTTTTTTATATATACTAAATATTGGTACCAATCTTAAATTGTAGAGATACTGTTTTTCGAAAGGGCCAATTCTTCGTTATTAAAAAGATTCTTATAAAGCTCCCATCGAAAAATTCCAGTAAATACTTAATTAAATTTTGTCTTGAATCTTGGATTAAAGAACTCAGAAAAAACACTCAGTTGTTAAAAAAAAGTCATGAACATAACTCAGGTGATGACATCAGTTTTAAAATAACATTATAAAGACAATAGACTCGAGTAGATCATGTCGAATAAACTTTGTGATGAAATCCTGTAGTCTCTCTAAAATAGACAACATTATAGAAGTTATCCTGCTACTTGCCTGCAAGCTGAATTTCCTAAACAATTGCTAGGAAGCAACATTTATAGTTGCCATCGCAACAAAATAAAAGACCCAGTGATAGTTTTTTTTTTTTCTCTCAGCCTACAGTCAGAGAAAAACATGAGGTTTTTCTTTCTGTCTCGGGACAAGCCTTTCACCAGACTGAAAGCCTGTCTATCATTTGTACATAACAATTTTCAAACATTTCTACAATTCTGTTGTAGGAGGGGGGCTTAGAATATGCTGACTATATTTACCTGCAGAGGGGTAAGATACTCTCAAAGGGGTTTTCTGGGTAGGACACAAAACAACATCTGATGGTGAGGCTCCAGTTCTCTATAGATGGGTCTACTATCACTCTGGATCAGAGTGGTCTTGAGAGTAATGGTACTGAAGGTATACGCCACACTCGCCAGATCTCCAGAACAAGAGCCTCACCACCAAATGCAGTTTTGTACCCTGGACAGATATTTTGTAGAAGAACTCCACCCCTAAAAATACTCCACCACCTAAAAAATCAGATAAAATGGAGGTTTTAGCAAAAAGAATGTTTTATTAGCTACTGAAGAGGATGATTTTCATTTGTGTCATTGAGCATTTACATAAAAAAATCATTTTCCTTATATTTCTGCCTCCACATGAACTCACACAGACGGCTATCTCCCATTCCATAATGTGTTCCTCAGTGGCGTTTATTCTGCATTTTGTACAGATGCCAGTAAGATTCAATGGTTTGAATGTGAGTCCCACACACCAGTTCAACAAAAATCAGTCATATGGTTTACAGTTTGGTGAGTGTAATCTATCCCCACCCCAATCCTAACCCTGACCCAAATAAATCGATGACAAGCGGCTCGACTTACCTTAGGGAAAATAGCTACATCTCCATCTATCTGAAGATGTTCAGAGGTGCATTTCATGACCGTTATGATAAAGGCGTTGATTGTGAATAATTCCATGGGTTTATAAAAAGGAAATTGCAGATTCCTTGTCATGAACATGATTTGAAAATATAAGGGGTATTTATCCCTAACAAAAACATCTGAAATAAATTTAATAAAGAGTGGAGATGTGGTTAACACAGTTACTGACTGGTTAAGCTGGGTTTTTTTTAAACTCATTTTTCCATTAGTCATTGGGCTCTTCTACAAAAGATGTACTAGGATATCATATGTAATAATTTACTTATATCGGTTCACAAATATTATTAAAACTGTTTACATACAATTATATGGTTTCAGATAATTTATAATCTTTGGTAAACAATTAGAGCTTCAAGCTTTGGGAGCAAGGGTCTTAACGCTTTGCAGGGAATATTCTTAGACCCGCTGACAATGTTGTACACAATTTGAACTTTTAAGAAAGATTTCTGAATTTCATTCTTTGTTTTCTGACGTCTCCTTGATCAGATTCAAATGGATGGTAGAAATGTTTATTGTCGAGGAAGATGGTTAACACTTTATTTTTATTTCTTGTTTTAATTTGATGGTTTGATTGGGTTTTATGGCATATCAACCATTGTAGGTTATTTAATGCCAAATCCTCTTTATACATATCATCATCATCATCATCATATCGCACTGGTAGCACGGATATCCCTGACCCTCTCTCGCCACTCCTCCCTATCGTTCATCGCCCTAGATAGGTCTTCAGGACAACATCCCGTATCCTCACATAGCTGCTGAATGTATGTTCGTGCTGGTTGTCCTGCTTTTGCACGGCCATGTGTGGGGGTCCATAAGAGTACATCTCTTATGAGTTCGTCCCTGCTTCTCCAGCAGTGTCCTGCATGTCTGGTTCGTCTAACTTGAATAGTTTTCATGATCGGGGGCAGGTGGCCGTACAGTTGGTGTCTTGTGGGGTGTTGCCGCCAGGACTTCTTTAAGACTGCACGTAGCATTCTTGTGTAATTGCCGTCTAGCTTCTTCTCCAGCCGTTTTGTTAGCGTCCATGTACTGCAGCCATATAGCAGTATCGATGTGACTGTTGCCTGGAAGAAACTGCGTTTCATTTTATCGGTTAGGTCTGATTTCCATATATTCGATAGCCTATTGATAGCTGTCTATGCTTTCGCTAACCTCGTTTTGATGTCCTTTTCGGTTGATTCGACGCTGCTTCCTAGATAAGTGAATTTGTCTACTAGTTTAAGAGGGGTTCCTTCTAGAATGGAGATGTCCCCCGTTTGATTATAGCACATATATTCCATTTTGTGTGCATTAACATAGAGGCCTATGTTCGCTGCTGTTCGTTCCAAACTATGCAGTAGTGTTTCGGCTTGGTCAGGTGTATTTGCCAGTTTGGTTGGGTTTTATGGCATATCAACCATTGTTGGTTATTTAATACCAAATCCTTTTTATACATATATATTAAATATATAGGATTTGGTTTGGTTCGGTTTTATGGCATATCAACCATTGTAGGTTATCTAATGCTATATCCTGTTTATACATATATATCAAATATGGTTTGTAAACACATTTGGTTGATAACATTTTAAAACTAGTCTGAGCTCATTTTGTTGTACCAAGTTAATATTGCTATGGAACAGTAACATCACAGTTAAATGGTCAAACAGTTCTATTTCTAACAATTCAATTTAGTAGAAGTCACTTGTTTGCACACAGTGTAAATGTCAAACATTCTTATTTGACCCATAGATAAGATCCTATCAGGTGCGACTACTCTTGGTCAGAGTGGACCTGGGGGCGATGGTAATGAAGGAGCACTACACATTCCCCAAAGCTCCAGCATTACTGAAGCCTCACCATCAGATTGTTCAGGGTCATATCCAAGACACTCGTTGGGGGGGGTATTCTGCCGCCCTAGATGACTGGGCTAGCACTATGAAAAACACACATTTTACAACACAAATAAAAATAAATATCACCCGTCAATTATTCACTTATTTGATCAGGACGCTTTAGTTAAATAGTTTGATTAGTAAATAATAATAATAAATAAAAGATTACGTCATCGTTTCCATGGCGATTTCGAAAAAAGAAGTCTATTGATAACGTCAGAATTTCCGGCTAATTTAGGATTGACGTTTTCTGCAATTCGTTGAAGAAAAAAACAAACAGACCCATCATAGAGATATATATGGCTACTGTGTCATAAAGCCATACGATCTGAATCATTCCCTCAACCCCATGAAATATATGACTGGTGCTCGTACATAACAACGCCCAACTATGAAAATTTTATTTAATTCTTTATATATATATATATATATATATATATATATATATATATATATATCCAAGAAAAATGGAACCAAATCCGACGGTATGTAAATATAAAAATATGGAAAAGTATTAAGAGGGTGCCACTTTTATGCCACTTTAAATGTTGCGTTTTTTTTTATTAAACCATAATCAGAGCAGTGTTAATATGTGATATTGTATCTTCTAAAGGATATTCAAATATCCATCAAGGAAATATTTAAAGTGGCATAAGATTCGATTGTAAACAAACCCATCTTTTGAAAAAAACTTTTTTTTTTATGTTTTATGATCATAGAAACACTCGCACATAATACTTATACTCACCACCCGGATAGAAATAAATTCCAGTCATTTGATTCATTTTTTACTAAAGAGTTAAATTTCAAAATGGCTTTTAACTAGTTACAATTTGGCCATCGACCATATTTCTTAAGCTTTCGGCCCTCCTCCAATCAATACGCAGGTGTCAAATTATTTCATTTCTATATAATCTTTGGTATATTAAAACAACATAAATTTTAAAAAAAAGAAAAGAAAATGAAATGAATTAGACAATAATATTTTATTCGTCACTGAACGAAACAAGTCAATCTAATTTTCTAAATGTTATTTCTCATAGTTTAAACACACACACACACACACACACATATATATACAGGATGAGCGGAAAGGAAAACTGATTCAATCTACTGTCCAACTAATTTTGGTTTACTATCACATATTAATGAAACTGTTATATGGTTTTCTATTCTTATAAATCCACAGTGCTCGATATCGGCGATAGAGGACATGTGAATCTAAGTTTGAATAGGGTAAATACGGAGTTAATTCTGTTTGTTTGGTTGGTTTTATGGCATATCAACCTTTGTATGTTATTTAACGCCAAATCCATTTTTATGTAAATAATCTGTTCCGTTGAAAACAGTTCAGTTTAGCATAACTACACAGTTTAATTGTCAAAAACATTTCCATTTCAAACTATTTAAGCAGTTATATGTAATAATTCAGTTAAGTGCAAATACAGTTTTAATGTTGAAAAACAGTTCTATTTGAAATAATTCAGTTAAGCATAAGCACGCAGTTTAATTGTAAGTACGGTTTAATTGTCAAAAACGTTTCTATTTCAAGCTATTCAGTTTACTCAATTCATTTTAGCATAAGCATGTTGTTGGTTCTATTTAACACATAGATAGGGCCCTATCAGGTGCTACCACTCCGGGCCAGAGTGGACAGAGGAGCGATGGCAATGAAGGGGTACTCCGTATTCCCCAAAGCTCCAGCACTGCTGGAACCTCACCATCAGATTGTTTAGTGTCATATCCAGGACACTCGTTGGGGGGGGTCTTACCCCTCTGCAGAGGTGCAGTCAGTGTATTCTGCAGCCCCAGCTGACTGGGCAAGGAGTTAATTCTGTGCAGAATCTTAATTAATTTCGTTAAAATATTTTTGTCTCTTATCTTTTTCACCAGGCATAGACAGGTACTCTTACTTCTAATTAAATGGACCGAAACAAGATTGTCCAGAATACCATTAATATTCAGGGTTTTCGGACTATTGTCTTCATTGTTATATTCACAAAGTTTCGGCCGATGTGTCCTTCTGCCTTCTTCAGGCGTTTCTTCTCGAACTCGGGAGCTTAAACGAAACTTCGAACCCCGTTCTTTATCTAATCAACGAATGATAAAAATTATCAAGCGTCGTGTCAGAAATTCAGACAACCACAAATATGTCTAGGAATGATACAAGTTATAAAAAAAAAACAAAAAAAACAAACAAACAAAAACAGCAGAAGACGGTTTGAACATACACGTGAATGAGTTGCGTGTCAGTGATTTTGATTTTTTGTATAACCCCTTTCCCAGCCCCATCCAAAATGCATCACACCACTTTGATTAAGAATTACAGGCTAGAAACATTTATATGATATGGCTGTGATCTTTTTTCTTTTTATCTTAAATTGAATATTGCATTTCCTATAGGCTTTTCCCCAAAACCACTGCAGAATTCAAGGCCCTACTCCAAGAGTTTATTGGCCTTATCCATGATACATTAGCGAGGGATTTGGATTCAGTTATCCAATTCTTCGTGTAATGATTGATGAGCTTGTTTAGCAGACTATCGTTAGCGACTTTGTTTATCACTGGGTGCTTTATATTTCGGACTGTATCCCTTGCAGAGATAACATCCCCACAAAAAGTGTCAGGGTATGATTCTAAACTGTATCTGATGGTGAGGTTGCAGTTCTGAGGATCTGGGGAGTGTTAAGTGCTCCTTCATTGCCATTACATCCAAGTGCATTCTGACTTGGAGTGGTAGTATCTGTTAACAAATAGGTCAAATATATCTGTTTAAAACTTAGTAGCATAGAAATAATTATTATATATATATATCTGTTTTAAACTTATTAGCATTAGAAATACGTCCAATGTAATGTCGGCTTCTAGTTGATCTGGTGTATATATAGATATATATTTCTTTTAGATACCCTGTCCGGTGGCAAAAGCAGCTTGGTAGCGCCAGGAGTGGCAGTACTGCCTTGAGCTACCGAAACTGTGTTATCACCCTGGTTCGCGGCTGATGAGGACAGAGTATCACACGTGCTTTCACACGTTGTATGATGAATATATATATATATATCTGTTTAAAACTTATTAGCATTAGAAATAATTGATATTAGGAATTCCTGTGTGAAAAAAAAAACAAACTTAAACTACACAAAATATATATATATATATATATGTGTGTGTGTGTGTGTGTGTGTGTGTGTGTGTACACAATGAAGGTCTAGGCATAAAATAACCCCAGACAAGTTGGCACACAGTTAAAATCAGTCGATAATATGCCAAACTGAGCTTAGACTACCTGGTGAAATGGCATATTAAATATTAATGTTTATTTGATACTAAATCCTGTATATACATGTAAGTAAATTTGGCGACCGTAGTCGAGGGTAACTCGAAAGCTCCCTTTTCATTAGCTGCTGCACTGAAGTGTAGGGGACGGCGCTATTCCTTTCCCTGAATTGCTTCCCTTTACCCTTGATCCGTACCTTATAATAATGAGTATTAAAACAAGGAGGTATCAAGTACCAAGTTTTGAGTTTTTGGTATGACTCTGCCGCGACCGGCCTGCGAACGTAAACAGATCGGATTACACCTTCGCCCTAGAAAAATAACATCCGGGTACGGCCGGAAATGACTAAGCCCTTTTTCGACTCTAACCGGCCGTTACAGCTTAGAAAGGGATAAATTAACATTTATCAACATTTGCAAAACACTTCTGCCAGAAATAATTCTATAAAAATGGAAGTAATACTTTTCGCTAGCCAATACCGGACTAAAGAAATATTTATTTTCTGCATCCATTTTTTATAGAAGAACTATCTATTCACGTGGCGCGACAGAAGTGGAGTTCCCTTTCTTCCATATGAAAAAAGGCTTCAGGTGGCGAAATTTCACGCCCCCGGTTAACCCAACGAAATGTCAAAACCGGGACATCGATTTACCAAGGACTCGACCGACCTCAGCTATACAGCATCCAGTCCTCGTAACGACTCGCTGTTACGGACTGCCTTAGCATTGCAACATCTAGCCACGACGACCCGCTGTACCGGCTAGCAACCAAAACGACTCGACCGACTTCAGCTTCTCGCTACGAACGTCCAGCTGCATTCAACGACCCGACCGATCTCCGCTTACCCGCATCAAACATCTAGCTGTATCTCCACGACTCGACCTACGCCAACGACCCTCGTCGAACGTCCAGCTGCGCACAACCACGACTCGACCATACCAGCTATCGACGTAACCCATCCCAGCTGAAGACCACATTACAACCGCCACGGACATTTACATACACGTTTGTAATTCCTGCAAATAAAATCGTCACTTTTGTTGTATCTGTTATCTCGCCTTTTGTCTCCTTTCATTGTCTTCGGCTGTCACACGACTTGCACGCATTACACTTAAATTATTGGTGGAGTCGACGAGCTTATCGGCACCGCAACAACTCGACCTGGGATTGAACTCCTGGTCTGTCGGGTGAACTCTCTCTCTTTATATTTAATTAATTTTTATAACTATTCTACCGGCTCATTGGCCTAGTGGGTAGAGTGTTCACCAATGGTCTGGGAGAGGTCACGTCATGCCAAAGATTTTAAAAATGGTATTTGATACCTCCTTGCTTAATACTCAGCAATATAAGGTACGTATCAAGGGTAAAGTGGAGTAATCCAGAGAAAGGAGTAGCACCCTCCCCTACACCTCGGTGTAGTAGCTATTGAAAAGGGAGCCTTCTGGTCACCCTCGACTAAAGGGAGACAACTTTACTTTACTTATAACAATTCTATAATTCTGATGGTGTAAAAAAAAAGCCAGATGATACAATTTACAAAAAAAAAAAAAAAGAAGAAAAAAGACACAAACTGATATCTGGGAAAAAAATTCCATAAAAAAAAGAAGAAAAGACTAAAAATCCCGTGAAAATAATGAACCAATAACGCATGCCTCGTTAAAAGAAAAAATACCGATAGAATTCTTTAAGCTAAACGTAAGAGTGTCCAATACACGAAGTAGAGCGAAATATAAATGCCTACAACCAGAAAAATCTACTTAGATTTCATCTAACAGCGTCATCAGGACGATTCTGACTCAAGAAGGGTTGGACCAAAACTACATTTTATTGACCGCTGGAAAGAATAAAATAAATAACCGAATAAAATTAATTTGTACCTTATCTACGAAGTAACTAACGTTTTTTTATGCCTACAAACATCAAGTATTTCCAACATTTGGTTAAGTAATTCCTTAGGATTACTGTAGGAAGCAATGGCAAGTTTCTCCTTGATACATAAATTACAATATGTGGTATAAAAAGTAATGGAATAGATTACTCACATCGCGTCTGCGTTTGACCGTCAGGAAAAGAAAAAAATAGGAATGTGAGTTTGTGGACTTCTTATATGCACGTTGCGGTAATTTGCATATGAGGAGACCAAATTGGCGAGGCAGGGAGTGTTATTCTGAAAGCGGAGAGCAGACATTGAGTTGGCGCGAGTTGCGAAGTCGTGTTACTCTGAAAGTTGGTGCGAGCAGCATAGTTGGCGTGAAGGAGTTCCGACCTCTTTTTTCATTACACAATATTTACCCTCTGCTTTATATCTACGGCTTTTTCATTACAATCGCCCATATTTTTAATGCTAATTTTATTCTTTCTAGTGGTGTTTTAATCAATAAAATATAGTTATGGTCCAACCCTTCTTGAGTCAGAATCGTCCAGATGATTTGGTTAGGTGAAACCTGACTCTGTAGGCATTTATATATATTATTTTGAAGGGAATAGTTTATGTAATTTACAAAGCGCTTCGCTTTGATGTGGCACAAGGCCGAATGAATAGGGCGCCCAATGAGACTCGAACTCACTCGTGTAGGTCTGCTAGTCTAGCTTGCTAACCGTTACACCACCAGAGGTGCCCTGAAGGGAATAGTTTATAGTTAACTTTAAACAAGATAGAGTTCATTTGTTTGCAGAGTTAAATGGTTGGTTGGTTGGGTTTAATGGGATATCAACCTCTACAGGTTATTTAATGCCAAAGCCTCTTTACACATGTACAATTTGTAAACACATAATTTAATTATACCATATTAAAACCATACGAGTAAATATTTTCAAGTATTTCTATATGACATTAGTTTATTTAGTGATGATACTTTTTTTAAAAATTATTTCTCACTACTATTTCTACTAACACAAACATAATGGTATTTCTATTCAGCAATAATTTGCTTTCAGTTGATTAGTTTATTGTGTTTTCAGGATTGTAACCAAGTCTATATTTTCTGGTACATCCCGGTCTCTTTCAAGAACGACAAAACATTATCCATGTGGACGTTCTCAAATAGGTCCTTCATGGTATTTGCGTGGAAATAGAGCTTTCTGATGTCATTAAAAATGCAGGTTCATATTATACCCGGTACACTTCCCCAGAATTGGAGCCTCACCATCACACAGTTTAGCATTATAACTAGCACACTCTTCTTTTTCTAGGAGGGAGAGTACTGTATTATGGGCCCAGCCAACAAGGGCAATTCCAAGAATGATGTACCTTCATTAGAAGGGGACTATTTCAAAGGAGACATAGTTGTTTTAAGTTTTGTGTAAAGCAATGTATTCGATTTTGAGAAACTTTCTTTTGGGGCATATATGATTTGGTTTGGTTGGGTTTTATGACATATCAACCCTTGTAGGTTATTTAATACCAAATCCTACTTATACATATATATTAAATATATAGGATTTGGTTTGGTTGGGTTTTATGGCATATCAACCATTGTAGGTTATTTAATGCTAAATCCTCTTTATACATATATATTAAATATATACGATTTGGTTTGGTTGGGTTTTATGGCATATCAACCATTGTAGGTTATTTAATGCTAAATCCTCTTTATACATATATATTAAATATATAGGATTTGGTTTGGTTGGGTTTTATGGCATATCAACCATTGTAGGTTATTTAATGCTAAATCCTCTTCATACATATATATTAAATATATAGGATTTGGTTTGGTTGGGTTTTATGGCATATCAACCATTGTAGGTTATTTAATACCAAATCCTCTTTATACATATATATTAAATATATAGGATTTTGTTTGGTTTGGTTTGATGGCATATCAACCTTTGTAGGTTATTTAATGCCAAATTCTCTTTATACATATATATTAAATATATAGGATTTGGTTTGGTTTAGTTTTATGGCATATCAACCTTTGTAGATTATTTAATGCCAAATCCTCTTTATACATATATATTAAATATATAGGATTTGGTTTGGTTTAGTTTTATGGCATATCAACCTTTGTAGGTTATTTAATGCCAAATCCTCTTTATACATATATATTGAATATATAGGATTTGGTTTGGTTTTATGGCATATCAACCTTTGTAGGTTATTTAACGCCAAATCCATTTTTATGTAAACAGTTCTATTTCAAACAATTCAGTTTACCATGAGTATACAGTTTAATTGTCAAAAACATTTCTATTTCAAACTATTCAGTTTATTCAAGCAGTTATATATAACAATTCAGTTTAGTGTAAGTAGAGTTTCAATGTCAAAAACAGTTCAATTTCAAATAATTCAGTTTAGCATAAGCACACAGTTTAAATGTAAGTACAGTTTAATTGTCAAAAACATTTCTATTTTAAGCTATTTAGTTTAATCAAGCAATTCAGTTTAGCCGTTAGTATGCCGTTAGTTCTATTTAACCCATAGATAGGGCCCTATTGTGCTACCATGCCAGGCCAGAGTGGACCTGGGAGTAATGGCAATGAAGAGGTGCTCCGTATTCCCCAAAACCCCAGCATTACTGGGACCTCACCATCAGACTGTTTTAGTGTCCTATCCAGGACAAAACTTTTTCAGTTTGCAACCTTCTTGACCCCTACTTCTTAGCACTGAATGCCATGCACTTACCCCAACCCAATACTGAGACAATGGGAATATACACTCCTCTTAGTATTAGATCTACTGCAAATTTTAAACTAGTCAAAGTTCGTCATCATATATAAACAGAGACTACATTTTTGCTGTTCGCTTTGTTTGGTTTCTTTGTTTAATGGCATATCAACCTTTGAGGGTTATTTAATGTCTAAGCAATGCTGTAGAAACACAGTAGTGGTACTATCTAACTCATAGTTGGGGAGATAAAGGAGTTCAATACCTTTCCCAAGAGGTATTATTAGTCAAAAAGCAAAAGTAATACAGTGACTGGAATTTGAATGTGCTTACCATAATGTCGTAGTCTGGCACATCAACTACTATGCTATGAGGATCTCCCTCCTTTCCAGGTCTAAAAATGTGACAATTGTCATTCTGCAGTGAATTTGTGATCAGAGCTTACTTTCGTGTGACACATATTCAACCCAGACTACATCACGACATATACCAAGCAATTTGAGTTCTACAAATGTGAAAATGAGATTATTACCAGTCTCCACGGTGTCTATTGTCTGATTGTGTGGGTGACATGGTCGGAACAAGAATGTTACTGTTATGGTACCTACCTTACTGACTAGGTGCCCATGGTATAGTTGTTATCGTCGTAGGAAATGGACACGGCGACACGAGTTCAAATCCTGGACGAGAATGATTGCATTTCACATAGCACTAATACCCTTGGGAAAGGTATGAATCCAATTATTCTCCCTCCAGCTATGGGTAAATAGTAGGACAGACTAGGTTCTACAGCCTTGATTAGGCAACTAGTCTAGGAGAAGGAAAACTCTGAATTCAAACCTGTTAAACTCCGCTTAAAAATTGACCTTGTGTCATATCCTGCCCGAGCGGAGGGGTTGGTAAATAGTACCTTACGGACTATAATGAATTCTTCCTATTACTATGAATACCAGGAGAATATTCATCTCGGTTTTAAGTGTTATGGTACCTACCTTACGGACTATAATGAACTCTTCCTATTACTATGAATACCGGGAGAATATTCATCTTGGTGTTAAGTGTTATGGTACCTACCTTACGGACTATAATGAATTCTTCCTATTACTCTGAATACCAGGAGAATATTTATCTCGGTGTTAAGTGTTATGGTACCTACCTTACGGACTATAATGAACTCTTCCTATTACTCTGAATACCAGGAGAATATTCATCTCGGTTAAAAGTTAACTCCAGCCTAACACTTTGGCAGTCAGACTGACGCTCAACACTCTTTTACCTCTGCTGTATTTATACTTTCATTTAATATCCTTGTTTCACGTAATCCCGAGTTTGTGTCTTTCTTCCGGACCTTTTACTAGTCCACAACCTTTACCAAAAAAGATAACAAAACAATGTTTAGACTTTTTTTCCCTACTGAAGTTTGAGTTAGAATTCTTTGGTTAATTTTACTCTTTGTAAATCACATGTTGCTTAAGTACAGTGTAACCCAAATATAAGAGCCTACTATAAGAGACTTCTTCTTCGGTCCTGACAACTCTCTTATATCAAGGTTACACTATACTTGCAGTTTTGATTCTGTCAGGGAAATGTACTAACCCAACCCCACAAGAAGTCTTTTAGTTTCTCTGCCCCCTCTTGCTTCCTCTTTTACCTTTGACAACACTTTGGGTTCTTCTTTCCATTGTCTGGTCTTTCAACTCACACATTTTTCATAATAGCAGCCTTGGATCTTTCCACTGTTTTTTTTTTTTTTTTTGCTCACTGACCACTTGGATGACCCCTTTTGGCTCACTGACCACTTGGATCTTTCCACTGGCTTTTTTTTATTCAATGACATCTTGAATCTTTCCACTGGCCTCTTTTTTTGTTCATTGACCACTTTGATCTTTCCACTTGCCCCTTTTTTGCTCACTAACCACTTGGATCTTTCTGCTAAATGAAAGATTGGCTGAATCTTTTATTCGATATGTAATCTAGAATATTAATAACTGTTAAACAATGAGAAAGACACCATGAGTCAACTCAGTTTAATTGACAGATAATGATCTTTAAGGGCAGTTGAAAGCTTAGGTGTCATTGGAAGATTGTAAAGTCAGGTGACTATAATACTACAAGTTAGAAGTTTCAACTTTATATTAGTTAGCCCGGAGTAAGCAACTGCTGAACACCAATTTCCACCTGTGGTCCAAAGAGTGCTTTCAAATCTCGTAGAAAGCTGGTTATGTTATTGAAATGAATAAAGTTATGTGTGAATCACAAGAAAAGAAGATTTCATATTTGTTATTCATCCCAGTAGAATAGAGTAACCAATAGCGATCAAACAGTGAGACAACCTGACCCAGACCAAAGAACAAAATGGCTATACAATATTTCCAGCATCTTTTTTTTTCACAATGACCAATCAGATCCTTCTACTTACCCCTTTTTCCACTATCATACATTCTTTTCCTTGTTACCATGGACCTTTCAACAATCCCATTTTTTATTTAACTACCATCTTGGATTTTTCCATTGTAAGGATGAAAGGGTTATAATGAATATACTTGGATCATTTAAATCATAACGACGCTGTATATATTACCGCTGAGTTTGTGTGTACAAGAGTCAATTGTCAACAAGAAGTCTGAGTCAGTTGTATAGGATTTGCTAACAGATCAACTGATGACAAGAAAATCCTGACCATATATCAAATAACCAAATCCTGAGTTATATTGAGTTAAACTTTATATATATATATATATATATATACAGAGAAGGTGTGATTGAAAAGTATTATGACTGAACCTTTGAATTTTTTTATTTAATTAGCAACACAAGCAAAGTTTAGAAACTTATATAATAGACTAATGTCAAGATGAGTCAGTACCACTTTAAAACAAAAAAAATTATGAAGCTACATTTTGGACAAATTTTTTATTGCAAAACACATATTCACTAAACCTAGCTCCATGGGATTTTCTCATCATTCCTAAACTGAATCTTACAATGAGGTTAGCCAAACATGTGCAACCAATGGCTTATTCTTATTTACAGTGACCTTTTAAAAAGTTAAACATATG